>OX387432.1:2086017-2443517 GCA_947563755.1 Lochmaea crataegi
CATAATTCTTGATAACGGCAGCTGGAAGAGGTGAAAATAAAGTATCAGGTAACATTGTAGTTTGATTCACAGTAAAAACAAACTAAAACTGTACGTTATAACATATATTTTAATTTTTAGTTTTTAATAGGAATCTATTTTTCTATAGCGTTCCTGCTGCCATTATCAAGAAATTAGATCATTTCTTTGAGTACACTAAGAATAGATGATTTACACATTTTTACATGCATATTTAACATTTTTTGATACTTATTGATTTATATTAAAAGTAAATTAACACAATTTTTGCAATGGTCTATCGCTATTTTCAAACCAAATGATGCATTAATTAACATTTATCCGTTATTGATGATTAATTGATTATCAATCGATTATTAATTGATTTATAATCAATTGGTAGTCGATTGTAAATCGATCAATAATTGATTATTATTAATCGATTAACAATCGATTATTGTTAATCGAATATTAACGGATTATGAATCGATTCATAATCGATTTGTAATGGATTTATAATCGACTTAGTCTTAGACTTCAAAATATAATATTCATTAAAATCATTAACTGTCTAGTTGTCGAATTTTTCAGAAGTGTCGGCTAAGGAAAAAATATTAAAAGTAAAGTAATTCTTGATACGTTGGAATTAAGTTTCATATAACACTGTCGTTAGATTCCCATCAAAAATATCCTAAAAAATAATATACTAGTAGGTGGGTACAGAAGATAATTATTTCTTCTTACTTTACGTTCTAGAGCGGCATTCGTCGATTTTGCGATTTCATTTGAATTTAGCAGTCATTTTGCGCGCAGCACCGGCGGTAGAAAAAATAATTTTCACACTTTTGTACTTTTTTGTGGTCCTGTAACCTGTAACTCATATATCTGTACTCTGTAGGTATACTGGATCCAAAACTTGACATCGTCAACTTTTTTTTCTTTGCATAAACTTATTAAGAATAAAATTCTCTCTCTGAGAAATGAATAATAAGAAATATTTCTATTGTTTAGTTTTATTTTGGTGGGAATGAAATCACAATGTTATTTTTCAACTTTTTAGCTGCCGTAATCAAGAAATATTTGTTTTGAGTTTTCGATCCCTTTGGCCCACATTGTATTAAATGGATCACAATTATTGATTTCCGATTAATCGATTATTTTTGATCAATCGATTATTTTCGATTATCGATTATATAAAATAATCGATTATTTTATATAATCGATTATATTTTTTGATAATCGCCCAGCCCTAGTGGACACCCCATACGCAGCATGATTTATCATTTTGATAATCGATTAATAATCGATTAATCATCCGATTTTTGGAATCATCAATAACGGATAAATTTTAATTAATGCATCATTTGGTTCGCAAATAGACCATTGCAAAAATTGTGTTAATTTACTTTTAATATAAATCAATAAGTATCAAAAAATGTTAAATATGCATGTAAAAATGTGTAAATCATCTATTCTTAGTGTACTCAAAGAAATGATCTAATTTCTTGATAATGGCAGCAGGAACGCTATAGAAAAATAGATTCCCATTAAAAACTAAAAATTAAAATATTTATTATACAACGTACAGTTTTAGTTTGTTTTTACTGTGAATCAAACTACAATGTTACTTGATACTTTATTTTCACCACTTCCAGCTGCCGTTATCAAGAATTATGAAAAAGAATCAATCTTCGATTAATTGATTATTTTCGATTAATCGAGTATTTCCGATTAATCGATTATTTTCGATTAACCGATTATTTCCGAATATTCGATTTTTTCGATTAATCGATATTTTTCGATTATTTTAGATTATTCGATTAATCGATTATTTTCGATTAATCCATTATCGATTATTTTTAAAGATGTATATCGATTAATCGATCACCCGATTATTTTTCGATTAATCGATTATTTTGCCCACCCCTACACCTCATACGCTGCAAGATTTTTGTCGGACAATTTGACCACTTTTAATTAATTTTATTAAACAATTCTCAATAAAATAAAACTTGTATGTACGAGGAGTCATCGTGACGTCATTTCGACAATTCCGGGAACCGGGCATTCGAAAACCCAGCGACGCCGAAAGTTTTCGCATAGGATAAGTTTGTCGGACTCATCACAAAGAAGGCGCTCACAAAGTTTGGCATTTGTATGTGTCATAAAAATTTAGGGTCCTTGTACTGGGGACTATATTGTTCGATCATAATTCATATCATAACATAACCAAACTAAATTCTTCTTCTTTCTCCTTTATTGGGTAATATCCCAGAGGATAATTTGCCCAGAATACACAGGGGAGATATTCTTGTCTTGCTCTAGGCAATCGAATATCTCCAATTCCAACTAGTGTCACTCGAACTAAAACTTAACTATCAATGATTAAATCGAATTGTCTAGACAAACTGGACAAAACTTCTTCTCGGGCGAGGGTATTAGTAGGGTTTCGACAACACAACACAGGATGTATAACTCTTCTCGCTTGGGGGTAGCAGCCAAGCTTACACAAACCAGAAATGCTACCACGGGTGATAGTCATAGAACCCAGGTCTAAAAAAGATGAATTTATTGATGTTATTGTCAAACAAATGGGTGTGATGAAAATGATTGGGTTATATATTAATTTTAGCTATAGAGAGAAATTTAAGTAACAAATTTAGCCTGTGAGGGTTAAGGTTTGCTAGGAGTAAGCAGATTTCTATAGGAGTTTGTAGGTTAGTTTTAGCCAGTTCTTTATATACATCAAAATTTGGTGACATGTTAATTGGGCACTCAAAGATGATATGATTCAGAGACCCAACTTGTCCACATTCACAATATGGATTGTCTAGTACACCTATGCGAAATAGATGAACTGGAGTCGCACAATGGCCTGTTCTCATCCGAATTATGGTTGTAATATGTCTTCGGTCCTTGTATGGGAATTGATTAAACCATGGAGTTTTATTTAGATTGTTCACTATTTTGCTATAGAATGATGAGCTTGATTTATTGTGATTCCAGTCTTGAATCCATCGATGCCAAATATTTTTTTTGATGCTTGGTAGATAGTTAGAAAAGTGTAACTTAACTTTTGCTGGGATATTTAGCAGTCTTCCTGCATTAGCTAATTTATCAGCCATCCAGTTACCTTTAATGTCTGAGTGGCCAGGAATCCATGCCAAATTGATATCAAAGTTTTGCAGTTTTGCTTCAATAATTCCTCTTTTGGTCATGAAGGAGGTGTGTTCAGTATCCATTGCGTAGGTTGATTTACAGATTTTTTGTATAGAGCTTTTAGAGTCTGATAAAATTATTGCTTTTTTAATATTTTTCTTCAAGATAAATTGTAAAGCATGATTAATTGCAATAGTTTCAGCAGTGCATATTTGGGTATGTTGCGGCAACTTACTGGAGAAGGAGTATTTAAACTCTGGGCAAAAGACCTCAAAACCTGCAGTCCCACCATCATCAACTGACCCATCCGTAAATAACTGAGTGTGAAGAGGTTTGTCATGAGAAATTCTTTGAATTTGAACGAGTGCATGTTCATCATTTCTATTATATTTTAAGTTGATAGGTTGAATAATTGAAGACAATTGGTAATCTAACTCAAAGTTGTGACATGGGTATAGATCACTGGAAAATAGATTTGAGTGCTTGCTCAAACTATTTATTAGTTTCACCATCAGGGGAATATTTTTATTTTTCCAGCTATTTTTATTCATTTGGATCATAGTATTTAATTGATTGAGTGCAGCTATTATGGGATTATTAATAAGCATCAAGTTTTTTAGGATGAATTTGGAGCTAAGCCACTCCCATCTATACCTAAGGGGAATTTGGCCACATTCACTCAACAAGGCATAAATTGGGGTAGATCTCATACACCCTGTAATGATACGCAAACTTTTGTAGTGTAGACAATCTAATTTCTTAAGGAGATATAGTGGGCAATCAGAAATTATTTGACATCCATAGTCTAGGTGACTCTGAACTAAACCATTATGCAAAATTTGAAGGGTTTTGGGGTCACTACCCCAATATGTTCCACATAAAGCACGCATCACATTCAGACTACGATTTACTTTTGTAACTATTAAATCAACATAGGAATTCCATTTAAGATTTTGTTGAAGTATTATCCCTAGATATTTAACTGAATCGACCCACTTAATTACGTGATTACCAAATTGTATTTTCGGTAAGTTTAATTTGTTTTTACCTGCTGTAAATATAATAGCTGAAGATTTATTATGTGATAGTTCCAGATTATGGTCCAATAGCCATGATCCCATGCTCCTCATCAAAGAATTCAACGTGTTAGTCATTTTATACCCATCATCACCTCTAATCAAGATTACCAGATCATCAGCATATTGGATCAGATCACATGATTTTGGGATTATATCGAATAGGGAGAGAGAGTATAAGTTGAATAGTATTGGGCTTAATGGAGAGCCTTGAGGCAGTCCTTGGCTCGATTTTCTTGGACCATGTATTTTTCCCCATTTATCCTTGACAAAAATATCTCTATCATTTAAAAGGGAAAAAATGAGTTTTGCTATTTGAGTAGGGATCTTATAATTTAATAATTTTGAATGTAAAAGCGAAATATTAACACTATCATATGCTGAGGATATGTCTAGAAACAGACCAATGCTGTATTGTTTCTTAGCGAATCCCATTTGAATTTTTGAGTTAAGAAATGAAAGGCATTCAGTGCACCCTCTACCTCTTCTAAATCCTAGTTGTAGCGGGTTTAAAATAGAATTATGTTCTAGAGACCATTCTATTCTATTTTTTATTAGGGTTTCTAGCATTTTACCTATACATGAAGAGAGGGCGATGGGTCTATAATTTGAAGGTTCACTATTATCTTTTCCATGTTTAATAATAGGTAGAATGATTGACTGTTTCCACTGCTGAGGGATGGAGCCCTTAATAAGGCTTTCATTAAAGAATTCAATCAATAATAGTGATGCAGGGAGAGGAAGATTTTTCAACATTGAATATGATATCTGATCAATACCAGGAGCTGAGTCAGTTTTAATATAGAGAGTGTTATAATATTCATCTAATGTAAATAAAGTTTCTGATGATAAAGGAGTTTGGATTGCTAATTGTGGGGCTTCTAAAGTAGGGGAAAGGAGTGATAAGATCTCCTGGGCCATGTCTGTTGAGGGAAGGTGGGAGTTCAGTGATCTTTTAATGCCTGAAACCTTATTGATTTTTTCCCAGATAGCCTTTAGAGGGGTATTTCTATTAATTTTACTGCAAAATTCTCTAAAGCTAGTTTTACGTTTCAATTTCAATATCCTTCTGGATTTAGCTATTTGTTTCTTGGCTTCCACATAATTCTCAATATTGGGTAATTCTTTGAACTTATTAATAGCAGTTATTCTCTTAGCAACTAACTGAGCACATGACTCATCCCACCATGGAATATAGTATTTGTTACTATTATGTGTAGAACACCAGGGAATAGTTGAGTCTGCCACTGATGATATTAATTTAGTGAAACTTTCGTAGTCTTGAATGGGGGATGATAGTAGGGAGGCTTCCAGTTTATTATGGTAAGAAGTCCAGTCTGCCTTTCTGATGTTTCTCCTTTTATTTACTTGGGGGTAGATTTGAGGGAAAATGCCTAGCTGACACAGAATCGGGAAATGATCACTAGATCCACTATCAGAGATAGTGACCCACCTACTTACTTTGGAGGCTAGATCTAAGGATGCCAGGGTTAAATCCACCACTGATTGGCTGCCTCCTGGGGCAACCAATCTTGTTGGTGAACCATCATTGAGAAAGATTAACTGGAGATCTTCTATAGTTTGAAAAATATTTTTCCCATTGATACTGTTTCTGGAGCTGCCCCAAACCCTATGATTAGAGTTTAAGTCTCCCATAATTAGTAGAGGTTTATCGAGAGATTTCACTAGAGAAGACCAATTGGCTTTGGAGATTAAGTTATCTTGAGGACAATATATATTTAGAATATTTAGTTTGTATAGAGGCAGATGAGTAAGTTGCATTTGTACTTCAGGATTAAAACCGGGGTTATTGATAGGAGAATCATGAAAGTCTATATTGTTTTTAATAAGGGTCACTAAGCCACCGTAGCCATCCCATCTATCCCTTCTAATGACTTGATATCCCCTGCATCTTATTGAGAACTCTTGTGATAGCCAAGATTCACAAATCAGAATGATATCTGGGTTATGAGTTTTGATCAAGATTTTTAGATTATCTACGTTGGTATTATATGATCGTATATTCCATTGTAGAATAGTTAATGGGGTGTGGGGATTGAATAGGGTGAATGGATAATGCCAACCTAAGGCCAGTGATGATATCAGCAGTCTGAGTCCTCAGACCCAGACACATCCATCATCCCCCGTCCCTGGCTGGCTTTCGAATACTTATGTGTTACACTGTTATCTAGGTTTATTTCTGTATTATCAGGAGTATCATAGCATTTATTGATTAAATTACCAATAAGAGTCATAACTAGTTCCCTGTGGGAGTGATTAAGCATTGACATAGCTTGGTTCATATCTAATTGTACCTGTGGAGCTTGAGGGTTGCTGGTTGATGGGGATTCATTAGGGATTCTTCCATTTGGGTGGTTCAGAGAGTTTAGGTGGGAGTTTTTATCATAGCCTGGGTTAAGTGGCCTTTTTCTTTTGCTAGGGGTGGGCTTTGTGACTTGGGAGTAAGTTTGGGTCTTTGGGGAGAGAGTAGCTGCTGCTGCCCTCCGCTCCTGTACAGATATGCTATTTATGTTGGACCGGTTTGTTGGTAGGCTGGGGAAATCTTTTATATTTAATTCTGGGGTGGATGATTCTCTTGGAACTTTTTGACTAGCTTCATAATAGGATAGATTGGCAAATGACATTAGTTCCTTTATATTTTTCTGTCTCTTTTTTTCTTTACAATCAAGGTTCCTTGAATTGTGGTCAGGGGTTTTACAAAAGATACAAAAAATAGAGCAATTATTTTCCTCAGAAGGATCATGGATTTTACCACAATTAGTGCACTTCTTTTTCCCTTTACATTGAATTGAGCTGTGGCCGTAGAGGAGGCAATTATTACATTGTATAACTGGGCTAACAAAAGGAGTTACTCTCATTGGTAGCCCATAGATTAAGATTTCCTTGGGGATACTTCTTCCCGAGAATGTAAGACTAACTGTACCCGTGGGAATATAAGTAATTTCTGAGTTATCTTGAATAACTCTTCTATTCATTCTTTTGACCGAGATGACCCTGCATAAAGCTAAATTGGTGTCTGTGAAAATCTTTATTTCCTCTTCAGAAATGGATTTGAATACGCCCCTAATTATTCCCTTGCATGAGATAAGATGAGTGGGTATGAAAGCCTCGTACCCCAAATCCTCCCAATCTTTCCTAACAATAAAATTATTTGCTGATTGTCTATCCTTAAACACTACTCCTACTCTATTTTTCCCTTTTCTATTAACTTTAATAATTTCTTTGAGTCTTAAGTTGAAAATGGTTTTTGCAATACTTAGTATATGGTAGTTTCCAATATTTTTATCTTTGCCCTGAACAAAGACCTCATAGGGGCCCAAGTCGGACTCTGAATATAAAATCTGTTCTCTGTTAAACGTTTTAATTGACTGATTTTCCTGGCTTTCTTGAATATTTAGGATGGGATCCGGCGGAGGGGGCGGGTCAGGGGGAATTTTGTCCGCCATGATGGCGAACTTGATAGTAAGATTTTATCAAATAAGATATAAAAATTGGAAATTGACAATAACTATAAATGTAAAATAGAGGAAAAAGGTTAAATAAACAAAGGTAGTGTTAGTAATAGCCCTTACTAGTATAATACAGCTGCACTTGTTGAAAATCTTCGGACTCGAGGACACCATTCACTTGGTTCGTTGCCGAAAAAAAAACGGTTCAACCAAACTAAATTAGTCTTTTA
This sequence comes from Lochmaea crataegi, assembly GCA_947563755.1. Taxonomy (NCBI): domain Eukaryota; kingdom Metazoa; phylum Arthropoda; class Insecta; order Coleoptera; family Chrysomelidae; genus Lochmaea; species Lochmaea crataegi. The sequence goes on from OX387432.1 coordinate 2,093,950, forward strand.
TATTGTTTTTATTTTTGTATCTTATTTATTACTTATTATAGCATGAATAACGAAGTGCTTGTTTTGAACGCTTGGAATTACATGTTGGAACTGTTTAGTGTTAGTTGATATTTTATTTTTCCTTGGAGTTCGATTTGTAATTTAACAGAAAAATGTAAAGTGCTTTTATAGGATCTATTTATAAATTTAGCCTTAACTTTAAATTTCAGGATAGCAGTGAAGAATCGTCTGATGATGAGTATATTTATGTTATGCCTACAAGAAATAAACGTGCAAAAAGGACCGATTTCCCGAACTTGGTAATGAATGAAATAAATGCCCTGGAGTTCAAAAGTCGTTTTAGAATAACTAAAGGTGCCTTTGAAAATATTATACCCATTTTGGGCCCACGTTTAAAAAACAATAATTTGGAAGTACAAACCCAATTTTTGGTTGTTCTGTGGCTCTTAGCTACACCAGATTCATATAGGTAATCTAATCAGTTACAAGTTTAAAGTGATTGAAAATATAAGGACATAATCTTCATCTAAAATAATTATAACCAATATTGGTATGAGCTATTTAATTCATGTTATTCTGGTTTACAGATCAGTCGGAGAAAGATTTGGCATTTCCAAAGCTACTTTATTCAACTGTTTTAAAAGAGTTATTACTGTATTAAATATAATGGCACCACTCAGAATAAAATGGCCTAATAATGAAGAGGCAGATGCAATGAAAAGAATTTGTGCCAGGAAGGCTTTCCTCATTGCATTGGAGTGGTTGATGGGTGTTACATACCTATAAAAGAACCAAGAAGAAATGCAGAGGTGTATATTTGCAGGAAAAAATTCTATGCAATAACCCTTTAAGCAATATGTAATCACAAATTAAAATTTACAGATTGTTTTGTTGGTTATCCAGGGTCAGTAAATGATCGTCGAATTTTTAGAAATTCAGACATAGGTAGTTAAAAGCATTTCACAAGATGTGGTCCAGTATTTTCCAAATTCAGAATACACTTTGGCAGATAAAGCAGATCCTCTGAAATCTTGGTGCCTTCGTCCATACATAAATCGTGGTAATTTAACAAATATGCAAACGAATTTCAATTTCCATTTGAGCAAAATTATCCATGATAGAAAGATCTTTTGCATTATTAAAAGGCCGATTCAGGAGACTAAAATATTTAGACATGACCAGAGTTAACTTGATGCCGTAAGCAATTTTAGCCTGTTGTGTACTCCATAATATTTGTATTGATTATTGTGACTTGGACGAACAATTTATATTGGATGGCAGAGAAGCTATACGTGAAATAGATAACCCAGTTCATGTTCGGTAAGTTCAGATAGGTGTTACATGTTTTAAGACTTGTTGACTTTGGAATAATAGGTGATTTTCTAAATTATAGCATTTTCCAAATTTCCAATAGGATTTTGTCTTGGAAAAAAATATCTGGTTAAATTTGCATAAAAACTAGTAAATGTTTTATTTATTGATTTAAAGCAGTGTTTCAATAATACTAATTTTTAATTGTCCAAAGTTCTTTGGTATTTACTATTATACTTTGTGTTTTTGATTCAGGGAACTGGAATTATAGTAGATCTTGAAGATGATGAAGCTGGTAATTTGAGAAGAGATTTTCTAGCAAGAAATATGCTGCAAAGATAAAACATTCATCATTATGATCGCCAATGGTGTTATGTTTAACTACTCATGCCAAAGTGAGGCTCAAAAGTGCCAAACTTGTACAGTAAAAAAAAATGTCCAAACTTTATTTTGCTGTTCCTTGACTGATTATTTTTTTATGTATAAATAAATATACAAACAGTCCACACAAATATTATTTATTTTCAACATGAACTTAAATGTATTTCACAAATAAAAAAAATAATCACATTCATTAAGCAGGTAAAAATAAGCCAACTAAAATTGGTAATACTAAAAACAGAAACTTTATAAAAAAACCTAAACTAAAATAGATATCACAGAAAAATAAAATAATAATGCTTTTTTGCAATACAAAAAATTAAACAGAAAAACAACATGAACATATAAAATGAAATGTCTTTTTATTCTTTTTTTTAAATTTTTTTGGGAGAATATATTTTTAAATTCTTCCATTGCTTCCTCCTGGAGCATCAATTTTTCTTTATGTCGCCTTTCACGTGCTTCTTCACTCCTGGCTTCCTTTTCTTTTAAAACATTTATAAGATCAGACTTTTTTTGTACCTTTGTGGATTGGACATTTCTTCTATTTCCGAAGTGGCATAATTCTCCAGTAACTACTCGTATATGAAAAAAAAAAATTAAAATAGGTATTTTAATTGTTATTAAAATATAAGTTAGTACATTTTATGCAAATTTCACTAGGAAAATGTTTAAAATATTAAATTCCAGCCGGTTTTGAGGAGTAGATTTTTCTAGTGAAATTTGCATGAAAAGTTTTAACTTACACAAGGAAATTTCACATAGTAAGAAGTGACTAAATCAAGTATTATTAAAGTAATTAATTACCTTTATTTTTAATGGTAGCAATTTTTCCAACTAATTCAGTTATATGGAACTATAATACTCCATTATGATTTGTAATACAGGCATCAGGTTGAAGTGGTGAAAACAAAAATGTGTGAAAACAGAGACAACTGGTGAAAATGTGGTTAAAAAATATAAGAATAGTTTTTCGTAAAGTGACCACACACGGAAAGGTGTCCACGCACGTTTTTTCTTTTTAAACGAGAGTTCTTGACATGGTTTCATAAGAAATTAAATATTTCTCTAAAAACTCGAGTATATGCCGATGATGTATACATTTTTGGAAAGGGGAAGAAAGGGACTTTCAGATGAAATTGAAAAATATAGAGTGTTGTATTTAAAATAAACCGATAATTTAGCTTTGAAAAAAAAGTCATTTATTTTCCGGAAAAAATATACATATGGCAACTATGTCAACAAAAATATAAGAATAGTTTTTCGTAAAGTGACCACACATGGAAAGGTGTCCACGCACGTTTTTTCTTTTTAAACGAGAGATCTTGACATGGTTTCATAAGAAATTAAATATTTCCCTAAAAACTCGAGTATATGCCGATGATGTATACATTTTTGGAAAGGGGAAGAAAGGGACTTTCAGATGAAATTGAAAAATATAGGGTGTTGTATTTAAAATAAACCGATAATTTAGCTTCGAAAAAAAAGTCATTTATTTTCCGGAAAAAAATATACATTTGGCAACTATGTCAAAGAAAATATAAGAATAGTTTTTCGAAAAGTGACCACACACGGAAAGGTGTCCACGCACGTTTTTTCTTTTTAAACGAGAGTTCTTGACATGGTTTCATAAGAAATTAAATATTTCTCTAAAAACTCGAGTATATGCCGATGATGTATACATTTTTGGAAAGGGGAAGAAAGGGACTTTCATCAGATGAAATTGAAAAATATAGAGTGTTGTATTTAAAATAAACCGATAATTTAGCTTTGAAAAAAAAGTCATTTATTTTCCGGAAAAAAATATACATTTGGCAACTATGTCAAAGAAAATATAAAAATAGTTTTTCGTAAAGTGACCACACACGGAAAGGTGTCCACGCACGTCTTTTCTTTTTAAACGAGAGTTCTTGACATGGTTTCGTGAAAAATTTGATATTTCCCTAAAAACTCGAGTGTATGCCGATGATGTATACATTTTTGGAACGGGGGAAAAAAGGGATTCGGGATCGATTCGATATTTTATGAAAAAACATCGAGTATATCGATAGCTTTTAAAAACATCGGATCGATTCGATGTATCGCATTTTAAACATCGATGTTTTTGATGCTTCGATGTACAGGGTGTCTCATTATATTCTGACTGTTTTTAAGAGCTTATATCTTCGAAACGGTTCTAGATAATAAGATGCGGTTTTTACGGTTAGGTTTAATATTACTGTAAGTTTTGTTGTGACACATTTATATAAATGGCCTACTTCCGGTTTATCCGCTAGAAAAGTGGCGTATTTTCAGAATACAGTAGATGTAATTTTTTAAATAGGACACCCTGTATATTTAGCAATTTCTTAAAAGACGCATATTTTTACTTTATAACGGTACCTTAAAGTTTAAAATCGGTGCACAGAAAGCGAAGTTAGATAACTTTAACTGGGATACTGTAATGATTCAGATATCTTAATAATAAATAATAATCAAGGAGGCGTTAATATGTCACATCACAAAAATATTGCGATCATTGACAGAACGTCACATTGTGTTTTATATTCAATAAAATTGAAGTGTTTAATCTCTCAAAATGCAGCATACAGCACAAGAAAAATCTCAAACAATATTTTTATATGCCCAAACTCAATCCTATGTTCAGACTAGAAGTCAGCCAGACAGGTCTGGAGAATTTGGAGCCCATTCTATTGGACCACTCCTACAAATCTAATTATTTCCAAATTGTTGGTTAACAGATTCTCTTGCTATGTTGGAATAATGGGGTGGAGTCCCGTCTTGTTGAAAGTAAACATTTTGGTTTAAAATACCATCTTGTTCTAACTGGGGATAGAAAAAGATTTCCAACACATCGGTATAATTATTACCACGAACTGTATTTTCTGCAAAAAAGAAAGGCCCATATAATTTTTCACGAGACACTGTACACCAAACATTAACTTTAGGAGAATCTCTTTCATGTTGATGAAATTCTCTTGGATTTTCTAATCCCCAAATTCTACAGTTATGTTTATTAACTCGTCCATTTATATGGAACGCAGCCTCATCAGACATGATAATTCTAAAATTTGGATATGTTCTGTACAAATCTGTTAAAGTTTCACACATAAACACTCTTAGCATGGTCCCGATCGTTAATTTTTTGTAAGAACTTGAATTTTGTAAGGTTTAAATTTGAGAACTTGAGAATTCTAAAAACTTTAGTTTTGTCCATTTCCAAATTTGATGCTATTTTTCTAATTGAAATTTTCGGATTTCTCTGTACAAGCTCATAAACAGATAGCATTTCTTCTAAATGTCCATTTACAGTTCTCCTTTTTCTAGATATAGAAGCAGTATTCCTAAATTTGGTTAACCATGTTTTAATGGTATTTGTAGCAGGAGGATTTTTATTGAACTGTCTTCTAAATCGTCTTCTAGTCTGAACATAGGATTGAGTTTGGGCATATAAAAATATTGTTTGAGATTTTTCTTGTGCTGTATACTGCATTTTGAGAGATTAAACACTTCAATTTTATTGAATATAAAACACAATGTGACGTTCTGTCAATGATCGCAATATTTTTGTGATGTGACATATTAACGCCTCCTTGATTATTATTTATTAATAAGATATCTGAATCATTACAGTATCCCAGTTAAAGTTATCTAACTTCGCTTTCTGTGCACCGATTTTAAACTTTAAGGTACCGTTATAAAGTAAAAATATGCGTCTTTTAAGAAATTGTTAAATATACCCATTTAAAAAATTACATCTACTGTATTCTGAAAATACGCCACTTTTCTAACGGGTAAACCGGAAGTAGGCCATTTATATAAATGTGTCACAACAAAACTTACAGTAATATTAAACCTAACTGTGAAAACCGCATCTTATTATCTAGAACCGTTTCGAAGATATAAGCTCTTAAAAACAGTCAGAATTTAATGAGACACCCTGTATATTAAATATCCTTAGATGGTACTGTAGTTATCATTAAAACTTGGCGCTTATCCATCCACTTGTTCACCGTCGTATATTTCACCTTTTTTTTAGTATTTTCAAAGTAACCGACTTTGGATTTCTTTTACGATTCTTTCTTAGCGTACCTCACACATTTGTCTTTTTGTCCAGGAGATCCTTAGAGAGTTGAACGCTTGTATAAAAATTATTTATAAATAGCATCCGCCCTTCACCAAGCAGTTTCTTCATTAACTGGAAACATATATCTTAGCTGTGGCCATGGTTGCTTGGAGTTTCATTTACCTCGTTCTTGCCAACATATACACGCAAATCGTATGTGAAAGCATCTGGTGTACATATTTTATATAATTTAATGCCGTACTTATGTGATCTGGCAGGAAGGTACTATGGGAAAACCAGTCTTCCTCTCCAAGGCACCATGCTTTCGTCAATGACTATAGTATACATTATTGTCGCCACAGGTGACGGCAATGTGACAGCAACTGACAGTGACACAATACGATTTGATTGATTCATAAAATTTTCTTATAAAATTTAACTCTTGCAATGAAAATGAATCGATAATTTTTGACAAATCTTTCCCAAAAATTTTCGATAATTTTCATTGCACTAGTTAAATTACAACTGAAAATAATACTATCAAATGACAATTGTCAAAAAAACCTTGGAAATTTGCAACAAATTGGCTCAAATGTGAGAAGACTGGTTTTTAATTTTGCATGCAATTTATATCGCCTGCAAAAAGGCTGTAATGTAAGTTTAGTTTTTTAAACATTTTCCTTTTATCATAGGTGTACGATGAAATTTTTATAAGGGATTAACTTATTTGTAAAATAAAAACAATTCAAGTTCGACAACATTTATTCGATCAATATAATTAAAACATAAACTAATATCACACTTCTTCTATTGGTAACAATTTTTCCCTGTCAGCAGAGGTTGGTTTAGGAGGATTTTGAACAGGGTTTTGGGAATACAAAAAAGTAGCAATCATAACGGTAGCAATACTTAATACTGTGTTTAAGTAAATGGGAATTCCAAATAACGAATAACTTAAAAGAGCTGTAAATATCAATTCTAAAGCACTAGCGAATGTTTTTAATATGGAATTAAGCGTTTTAAGAAAAAAACTAGTAATTATTCCAATGGCGGCGTTATTTATCATTACCAATAATACTTTGTAGGTGAATACTTTGACGATATTTTCATAAATAAAAGCTTGAATTATAGTCCCGTTTAAAATAAGTATAAGTACGTTACAAACTATAGAATCTAAATACATAAAAACGTTTTGTACGAAAATATTCACCGAAGCACCACGAGTTTTTAAAAGATATTCGTTATAGACTCCCGCTAGACACGAACAAATGATTTGGGTGAATATGAAAATTGCATCTAATCCTAAAGAAATCGAAGACGATTTGGTAACACCTTCATCGATTGGTTTGGAATTTATCACAGTAAAATTAATTTGTTTCATCATACATCCTAAGGTTAGAATTACTAAAGAAATCCATTGTTTTCGGCTTAAAATCTTCTTAAAAATCACCTGAAAAGTAAAAAAAAACACAATATACTAAGAGCTTTTTGAGCCCTCATCCATTTTGGGTTCTTAATAGTGATAGGCATAATTCGAATTAAAAATCATTCATAATCCGATTATGGCAAAATAATTCGAATTTTTTTATGGAATGATTAAAAAAGAAATATGGGTTTAGTTGAAAGATACAATGCGCAAGTCAGTGCGTATAAATTTGAAATTCCGTAAAAATTTCGTCAGTTTTGACTGTCACAAAAGCAAATTTTAATTTCTGGTTGAATACATAATTTGAAACAGTTGACAGTTTGAAATCCGTAATTGCACTGCGTGTTAGAGATGTTGAAAAATAATCGATTTTTATATAAATCGATTATTATTTTCTTATAATCGATTTTTATAGTAATATTAATTGATTTTTAGTAAATCGATTTTATAAATAACGTGTTTAAATCGATTTTCGGAAATGGCTCGTATTATTTATTGACATGTTTCAAAAATTTTGACAATTTTTAACCATTTTTGACAATAATTGACCATTTTTAACAGTTTTTAACAATAATTGACAATTTTTAACCATTTATGATAGTTTTTGACCATTTTTCAAAATTTTAGACCATTTTTCAAAATTATTGACCATTTTTGATAATTATTGACAATTATGGAACATTTTTCCAAATTTTTGACCATTTTTGATAATTATTGACCATTTGGAACCATATTTCAAATTTTTTGACAATTTTTCAAAAACTAACAATTTTTGAAAATTATCAATTATTTTTCAAAATTTTGACAATTTTTAACAATAATTGTCCATTTTTGACCTTTTTTGATAGTTTTAGACAATTATAGGCCATTTTTGACAAATTTTTAAAAAATTTCGACAATTTTTCAAAATTTTAGGCCATTTTTCAAAATTATTGACCATTTTTGATAATTATTGACAATTATGGAACATTTTTCCAAATTTTTACCATTTTTGACCATATTTCAAAAACTAACAATTTTTGACAATTATCAATTCTTTTTCAAAATTTTGACAATTTTTAACAATAATTGTCCATTTTTGATAGTTTTGGACAATTATTGGCCATTTTTGACAAATTTTTCAAAAATTTTGACAATTTTTCAAAATTTTAGACCTTTTTTCAAAATTATTGACCATTTTTGATAGTTTTTGACAATTATCAACCATTTTTCAAAATTTTAACAATTTTGACAATAATTGTCCATTTTTGATAGTTTTTGACAATCATTGGCCATTTTTCAAAATTATTGACCATTTTTGATAGTTTTTGACAATTATCGACCATTTTTCAAAATTTTAACAATTATTGACCACATTTGACAATAATTGTCCATTTTTGATATTTTTTGACAATTATTGACCATTTTTGATAGTTTTTGACAATTATTGGCCATTTTTGACAAATTATTCAAACATTTTGGACCATTTTTCAAAATTATTGACCATTTTTGATATTTTTGACAATTATCGACCATTTTTCAAAATTTTAGACCATTTTTCAAAATTATTGACCATTTTTGATAATTATTGACAATTATGGAACATTTTTCCAAATTTTTGACCATTTTTGATAATTATTGACAATTATGGAACATTTTTGACCATATTTCAAAATTTTTGACAATTTTTGACAATTATCAACTATTTTTCAAAATTTTGACAATTTTTAACAATAATTGTCCATTTTTTCATTCACTGCCAGACATTATTAGTAATCTTTTACCGTGTGCCAGCATATTTTTATTTAAATCTGTTAATTTCTTGCTTGTATTCGATAGTGGGCACTGTTGTAAGAACAAATTTTTATAGTTTTTTGCAAAAAACACAAGACCGCGCCAGGGGCGGTCCCGGCACAGGGCAGGTCGGTTGCTTATTGTGTGCCGGAGACCGCCCGTCGGGAGTGCAATTGAATAAAATACCTATAATTATTTCTAAAATGAAAAAATTCCTGAAGGAAAATGTTTTAAAAATAAACAATCGAAATTAACTCTGAAATATAATATAAAACAAAATAAAACTTCCAAATGGAAGACGGAAATGTTGACATTATTCCTCAACAAATGTATAAAATGTTTAAAAAAAATGAACAAAACTAGTTTCTAGAATGGAATACATGAAAACATGGAGTTAAACAAAGTCCAGGTTGATTGGGGCACATTGCACAATAATAAATTGAGGCCTTTCTGTTTTTTTTTCTTCCCAGCAAACATGACATCGTCTCCGTTTAACTCTTCCAGTTCCCTCCTCACCTTTTGGACAAAGTTCTGGAAGATGTGTAACTCTAAGTTTCGGTAATGGCTCTGGTGCAACGTTAGCTTACCTTTTGCAATAAAAATCAACTAAACAGGGCACCAATTTCCAAAAACAAAAAACCAGACTTTTCACGTGATAGACTGCACCCTAAGCAAACATCCACTAAACTAATCGAACATATTCAAACTGACCACACAATTTAGTACAGCATTATATTAGATAGACTCAAGAACGCCTCTCAGGCGGTCTCGGAGTTCTTTGCTTATTCGGGTGAACGCCCTTACGGCGGTGCCGGCTGCGAATGTGTTAATCACAATTTTTGACCATGTTTCAAAATTTTTGACAATTTTTCAAAAACTAACAATTTTTGACAATTATCAACTATTTTTCAAAATTTTGACAATTTTTAACAATAATTGTCCATTTTTGACAAATTTTTCAAAAATTTTGGACCATTTTTCAAAATTATTGACCATTTTTGAGTTTTTGACAATTATCGACCATTTTTCAAAATTTTAACAATTATTGACCATATTTCAAAGATTTTGACAATTTTCATATAATTTTATTCGATTTTTAATCTGATAAATTGTTAATGAATGAATCTCTTAGGTTCATTATCGGAATATGAAAAGCATGTAATTTTTAAAATAATACAAAAAAATCGATTTTTTCGCAGAAATCGATTTACTTTTTATTAAAATCGATTTTTGACAATTTGATTAATTTTGAATAAAGAAAAATCGATTTTTATTTAATCGTGTCTTTTCCATTAATCTCACATCCCTACTGCGTGTTATTAGAATATGAGTGATTTATAATTCGAATTATCATTCGATTATTGAAATCGCTCATAATCTGAGAATCCGATTATTGAAATAATGCGATTCTGACCATCACTACTTAATCCCATTTGATATTAGATTTGTTCGTAGAGCAAATACAAACGGTTGTAAACTGAAATACTCATGAACAGAGTCGATTTTTGTACACTGTGCAGGTACTACGAACAAGCCTATTATCATTTACAAATTTATATTTGGGAATTTTATATGTCCAATACTGTCACTGCATTTTCAAAATAGGTACATATTTATACCTATTGGGAAGATTAGATTAAATCCTCATCTCGATAATATTGCTACACAATTAACGTTTTAAGTATAAGTTAAAATTTATCTTAGATGATATAGCTACCGAGAAATCAACAAGAGATTTGTATGAACAGTGCAAAAAAAATCAATACATACAGTGATACATATTAAAAAATAATGTATCGATCATTTCTTTAATAGACTTTAGAATCTGGAAAAAAATCAACTATATTGTAACGTTTATTCTAATTTATATTTACAGATTTATATGTAATTCAGTCCTTATTTAATAATTTATGTCATACACTAAACACACTAATTATAATTTATATGAGAGTCACTTAATAAACACTTATTCGAGGCGCGATTACTTTCCTTCGGTATCAACACTGACTGATTGACTAATTGCCTGCGGCGATGCTTGTGGCCTATTTATACTCACGCGCCGTAATTCTAGAAATCTTTCGGCGTTCTGGCGGGTTCACTGGATATTCTCGATGTTTCGTATTCTGGATGCTTCTCGAAAATTGGGCGGAGGAGCCATAGTCGTCTCATACGGGGATTTCACTGGGGGCACTAAGTGAGCATATTAATGCAGTAGCTCGCGTAACATTGCCCCCTCCTTAAGAGACAGTTCCTCCTGGAACTAGCTAGGAAACTGGAACGAGATGACTGTATCGGCAACTGGTCCCCTTGTTGCATTTTCCAGTTGTATGGAAGTAACATGCGACCGTCTTCTCTGTTGGCTGTGTCTCCCGAGCATGGCCGCAAACCAGTACCTGCACTTCGGTGTCTCGGAAGATTACTTCTACCATGTTACGGATTATTCGCCAATCTAAATGCCTACATTCAATCTTGGGCATGGCTAGCCTGTACACGTTCAATTCAAGCACATGCTCCCTCAGGCTTCGTAATGCTTCCCAGACATCCTCGTACGTTGGTCTTTCGTCGAAGGTGTTCCTCTTCACTAGGTGGAAATTGTAGCGGGAGCCATTTTGCAGCTTCAGAGCTTTACCCGGTACTGGTAACTGGTTTACCAAAGGTCGTGCGCCACTCTTCTTGATAAACAGAGATGCCAGTCCGCGCGCATCGGTTACGCTGGCAGGGATGTTTATTGCCAGTGAGTATTCCTCCGGAACGGTAAGCAGGTCTTGTCGTCTCTCAGTGGTGACGCCGAATCTTGCTTTTCCGGTACCACCATAAGCACCCATGAACTCTACAAAAGCAGGATCGGCTACTTCCTGAAGCTGGTTTACTTCCTCATCGTGGTCACCCTCGAATGGCGCTAATCGGTTACGGTGTACCACCTTTGGCTTTCCATTTGGGATCTTGCTGATACGATAGATGACATCGTTGATTCTTTTCTTTACGAGGTACGGACCGTCCCAAGCTTTCTGCAACTTTGGAGAAAAACCCTTTTGTCTTCTTGGGTTATGCAGCCAGACTTTGTCTCCTTCGTGGAAACCTCCTTCCGTAGCATGCGTATCGTACCTTTTCTTCATCCTATCGCTAGCGATCTGGAGATTCGATCGAACCAGCTCGTGTACGTCGTCCATTCTTTTTCTCAGCTGGGTCACGTAATCTTCACCAGCTATGTCTTCTCCGGGTCGGCATCCAAATTCAAGGTCGCAGGGTAATCTCATTTCGCGTCCGAAGAGAACTCTTGCTGGTGTTTGGCCGGTGGACTCATTGATGGCAGATCTGTAGGCCATCGCGAATAGCGAGAGATATTGGTCCCAATCTCGCTGATGGTTAGATACTACTTTAGACAGGTATTTGCCAAGAGTTCTGTTCATTCGCTCTACCATCCCGTCCGACTGTGGGTGCAAAGCCGTAGTTCTCGTTTTCTTCATGCCGAGCTTTTCACAAACTTCCTGGAACAGCTGGCTTTCGAAGTTTCTGCCCTGGTCGCTGTGTTTTTCCAGGGGCACTCCATATCGGCAAATGAACTCATTCACAAGCACGTCGGCAACCGTTGCGGCTTCTTGGTTTGGAATGGCATGCGCTTCTACCCATTTTGTGAAGTAGTCCATCACCACCAAAATGTACCTGCTGCCATTTGCTGTCGGTGGAAACGGTCCGGCAATGTCCAGGGCAATGCGTTCAAAAGGGCTTCCGACATTGTACTGCTTCATAGGAGCCTTTCTTCTCCCGTGCGGTCCATTGGTCGTAGCACAGGTAGTGCACTTCTTACACCAGTCCTTCACATCTTCGGAACTGTGCATCCAATAAAACCGTTCTCGCACTTTCTGGAGGGTCTTCTTCACACCTAGATGTCCTCCTAGCGGACTGTCGTGTAATTTCCGCAGTACTGCTGCTATCCTTGTTCTTGGAATCACCAACTGTCTTCTACTTTCGGAACCCTCATCGTTCTCGATTACTCGCTGTAGCAAACCGTTTTCCAAAACCAGCGAGTCCCACTGGGCCCAATACGATTTCATCGTTGGCGAGTACCTTGAAATCTCCTGCCAAGTAGGTCGACAGTTCTCCTTTTTCCAATGTCGGATTTTCTTCAAGTCGGGATCGTTCTCTTGTTCCTCTTCCAACTTTTCTGGTGTCCATTCGTCGCTGGTCACCGTGGTTCTTCGAATCGCAGCTTCCTTAGCTTCTGTTTTGCTGCAGTGAGAGCACTCTGCAGGGCATGGTCTTCTAGAAAGGGAGTCTGCATTTCTGTGGCTTATTCCGGCTCTATGCTCAATAGTGAAATTATATTCTTGGAGCCGCTCGATCCATCTAGCGATTTGCCCTTCAGGGTTCTTGAATTGCATAAGCCACTTAAGTGCTGCATGATCGGTTCTGATCACAAATTTCTTCCCATACAGATACTGATAGAAGTGCTCCACGGACTTCACTACTGCTAGGAGCTCTCTTCTTGTGACGCAGTAGTTTTGTTCTGGTTTGGAAAGGACTTTACTAAAATATCCCAGAACTTTCTCTTGTCCTCCTTGAACCTGTGATAGCACTCCTCCAATTCCTACATTGCTAGCATCAGTATCTAATATGAATTCTCCCTCTGGTAGTGGATAGCCGAGTATAGGTGCAGTAGTCAAGTGCTTCTTCAAGGTTTCGAACGAAGTTGGCAATCTTCGTCCCAGCGAAACTCCCTTGCTTCCTCTGCAAGTCGTGTCAAGGGCTTAGCGATATCTGCAAACTTCTTTATAAATCGCCTGTAGTATGTACAGAGTCCAAGGAAGCTTCTAACTTGGTGCTTGTCGGTGGGTCTTGGCCACTTTCGTACGGCAGCAGCTTTTTCTTCGTCTACAGCTACACCATCCTTGCTGACTACATGGCCTAGGTAATTGACTTTGTTTTGAAATAGTTGACATTTCTTGGGGTTGAGCATCAGTTGGGCAGCTTGCAACCTTTTGAAGACACCTTCCAAATTCTCTCGATGTTCTTCGAATGTCCTTCCCAAGACTATGATGTCATCAAGGTACACTAAGCATGTCTTCCAGGACAACCCTCGCAATACGTTTTCCATCAGTCTTTCGAACGTTGCGGGGGCATTGCACAGCCCAAATGGCATAACGGTGAAATGCCATAGTCCAGATCCGGTGGTAAACGCTGTCTTTTCTTTATCGGCTGGATCCATTTCTACCTGCCAATATCCAGACTTCAGGTCCAAGGTAGAAAACAATTTGCTGCCGGCCAGCGTATCCAGAGTGTCGTCGATTCTCGGCAGAGGATAGCTATCTTTCTTTGTAACATTGTTCAACTGCCGGTAGTCCACGCAAAACCTCGTTGTACCATCCTTCTTCTTAACCAGGACTACCGGAGAGACCCAAGGGCTGGTAGAAGGTTCTATTACCTTGTCCTTTTCCATCTCGCGAACAATTCTCTCCGCCTCCTCTCTTTTGGCCTGTGGTAGCCGTCGAGCCGATTGTCTTATCGGTTTAGCGTCGCCGGTGTCAATTTTGTGTTTGACAGCAGATGTTCTTCCTGTCTTTCCTCCTTTTGGTACAAAAAGAGATCGGTATTGTAACAAGAGTTCTCTGATCTTTCTCTTCTCTTGCAGGCTAAGGGATTGTCCAGCCACTGCTATCATTTGTTCAAATTTATTGTTGGCATCATTGGAGGATGTTGTTTGATGAATTATCGACGCCACTGGTACGCAAGTTCCAATTTTGGTATCCTTCTTCATAGTTATTGGATGGTCATTTACATTTATAATGCGTACAGGTATTTCTTCGGCAGCCATGACTAACCCTTTTCCAACCAGGATTCCTCGACCAACCTCTTCATCGTGATTCCATGGTTCCATCATGACCGGTGTTCCTTCTTCGACGGTTCCTTGTAGCCTTGCCATAGTGAAAAATTCACTCCTTGCGGGTTCAACTGTATCCTCCAGTGCGGCTACCTGAACAGTCTTATACTCGTGTGGGTGAAGGAATACCTCCTCAGAACCTACTCTAATCACTCGGTTCTTGAAATCTAGCTGGAAGCCATGTAGGTTCATAACGTCCATTCCGAGTATTATGTCCTCTTCGATATCAGCGACAACGACAGTGTGGGTGAACTTCTCTGCGCCAATTCCGAATTGCACCGGTAGTTCTCCATGGACATTGGCGCTTTCACCTGTGGCAGTCCTGAGTCGCAGTCTCGTCGGTAAAAGTCTTTTCCGGGTGTTGACAGTCTCGGGGCGAAAAATAGTCCTCGTTGCTCCAGTGTCCACCAAGAGTGTATACTTCCTTCCATTAACTTCACCATCCACGTATACACTATCATCGCGGCATTTCAGAGAGGCTATTAGGATGAGAGGGTCTTTAGAAGGTCTTCGGGTCGAAGCTGCCCTCTGAAGGTCGACCCTTCCTAGTTTTCCTGCTGGGCATCTTTGTTTGTAGCAGTTCTCGGTCGCTTGCACGAACTGCGTACATGTCCCATTTCTCCACAATTCCAGCATCTCACAGCTTTCAGTTTTCCATTTGAGATGCTTTTCATCATGTTGACAATCTGGTCAAGCTTGTTCTCAAATTCTTCGTCTGCTACAGCCCTCACCTTGCCGTATACTCCGGAAGCCTGTGTAGCTGCTTCGTACTCCAAGGCTGCAGAGAGTACGTCGACCAGTGTCTTATGCCGAGCCAAGCGTAGAGTTCTCTGCATTTCATGGTCACGAACTCCGTCGATGAATGTCTGTACCCCTAAACATTCCATGACATTCTCCGGTGCCGATGGATAGGCAAACCGCACCAACCTCGCAATGTCTGATTCGAATTCTTGCAGGGTTTCGTCGCGTTTTTGTTTGCGGTTTTTCAGCAGCGACTGGTACAGATGCTCCAGGTGTTCCAGGCCATATCTCATATTCAATCGCTTTTTGAGTTGTTCAAAATCTTCGGCCTCTTCCACTGGAATGGTCTGGAGGATATCCATGGCGTCTCCTCTAAGGGCAAGAGTTAAATTTAACGCTTTTTCCTTCTCACTCCAGTTGTTTGCCTTTGATGCCGCCTCGAATTGCTTAAGATAGTTCGGCCATGACGTTTTACCATCGAATGTTGGCAGTTTCACTCGGCTGTTAATATCGTTTTCCATTTTCGGTTTCAACTCTACTTTCTCTGCCAGTTCGTCGTTATTCGGGGCTTGCCTAGTTGTGATATCCGGTTTATTACTAGTCTTCCTTTCGATTTCTTTGATTTTTTGTTTCATTTCTTGCTCCATACTTTTAATCTTTTCTTCCACGGCATAAATATCAGTCTTCATGGATGTCATTTCATTTTTCATGTCCGTCGAAATTTTATTCTCCATGTCCGACATTTTGTTTTCCATGTCCGACATTTTGTTTTCCATGTCCGACATTTTGTTTTCCATGTCCGCCGAAAGTTTACTTTCCATGGATGAAATTTTATTTTCCACGTCCGACAATTTGTTTTCCATGTCCGCCGAGAGTTTACTTTCCATGGCTGAAATTTCGTTTTTTATATCCGTCGAAATTTTATTTTCCATGGATGAAATTTTATTTTCCACGTCCGACAATTTGTTTTCCATGTCCGCCGAGAGTTTACTTTCCATGGATGAAATTTCGTTTTTTATATCCGACATTTTGTTTTCCATGTCCGCCGAAAGTTTATTTATGAAAGAGGTTATAGAGGCGGACGCTTCGTCGGTGAATTCAAACGTTTCCGGGTCCAATCCATTGTTAATCATAGCTTTTTTTAGTCGTTCCACTAACACTGACTTGACCCCACTTGTGTCCAGTTCGTAATCCTCCAACTCTCTTCGAAGCTCTGAAACTTTTAATTCACAAAGTTTCTTCGCCATCTTCCTGTATATTTATTTATTTATTTATTTTTTTTTTACTCCTACACCTGACACCAGTGTAACGTTTATTCTAATTTATATTTACAATTAATTTATATTTACAGATTTATATGTAATTCAGTCCTTATTTAATAATTTATGTCATACACTAAACACACTAATTATAATTTATATGAGAGTCACTTAAGAAACACTTATTCGAGGCGCGATTACTTTCCTTCGGTATCAACACTGACTGATTGACTAATTGCCTGCAACGATGCTCGTGGCCTATTTATACTCGTGCGCCGTAATTCTAGAAGTGTCTCGGCGTTCTCGCGGGTGCATTGGATATTCTCGATATTCTGGCGGATGCACCCGGGTGATCTGGATGTTTCTCGAAGTTTGGGCGGAGGAGCCATAGTCGTCTCATACGGGGATTTCACTGGGGGCACTAAGTGAGAATATTATTGCAGTAGCTCGCGTAACAATATCGTATCTAGGACTTTATAAAAAAAACTAATCTTACATTACAGTCTTCTTAAAGAAATTGCTGGACTTCGTTGAATAATTGCGCATGCGTTTCGGCCCTTTTTCGCTGCAACTTTCAAGCTTGAAAATTATAGAATTTTCAAGGTTATTCACTCGCAGCTTTACGTATTTTTAGTGATTTTAGATTTTGACAACATAATTATTGTGTTGGTCGTTCTGTATAATGGCCGACTATAAAAAGTAGAAGAAGAATCATAACCATACAAAACAACAAAAGTACAAATCTAACCAAATAATTGTTTTTCCTGAGGGCGACTGTCAACTGTCAGTTGGTGGACATGCCCTATATTTTGTATTGGTTGTAACTCCCTAACTTCTAAAATTATTTGCCGACCTTAAAATTAATGTTATAATAATAATGTCAAATGTTAAAAAAATTTGCAACAAATATAAGCTTAAATAGAAGACTGGTATTTAATTTTGCCTGCAATAAAGTTGGTGCAAAAAGGCTGTAATATAAGATTAGTTTTTTTAAAAACTTTTTATGGGTATTTTCGTAATCTACGGGGCCAAATTAGTGGATTTCCATATATATAAAAAGGATTATATATATAGAAAGGAAAGGGGTTTTAAATCTTAGTCGCTTCCAGCCTCGAGTTTTCATCCATAACCGGCTCAGGTAAGTTATCCCTCATGTCACGGCTTGTTTTTAAATATTTATAAAAATATTTTTTCTTCGCTTCACTAATAAGCAGTTCAGTTGTTTATTAAAGCTGTTGTGGGACGACCACGGTTTTTGTGAGTTTTAATGGCTGCTGCCAGCAAATTCTTCTCCAGGAAATTTTAAAACCAAGAGAAATGCTTGAAAAAGCATTGAAGTAAAAAAACTCATCAAACAACATGTTTTTTACATTAAAAGGATCCGGTGATACACCAGCATCCCTTATTAATTGTGCCCAACCGTCAGGCATAAACAATGGTACATACTTTGCCTTCCTTTCAACTTTGGAGTGAAAGGAGTCACAGTCCTTTTCACTGTGACCAGTTTCAAAAAATTGGAGATCAGTTATCTTGTATGACTAAGAAGTTGCATACACATGGAAGCAAACACAGAATTCTTTTGCTGTCCGCCACATCCATCTGACATCATACGGACGGATATGATTTCAGTGTGCGACATGGTGAAATCATACACACAAGAGGCTATGTCATTTGCCACTCGTTTACCCTGCGTTTCAACTCATTTAACTTTTTGATTACCCAAATTGTACATTGTCAGATTGTAGACTGCTAGCTTTCGCAAATAAAATATTTGACCTGCGGATCCTTTCGGAGTGTTAAGAACTGCTTGTAGATCAAAATTAAATGCTAAAACTGGAGGATCTTCTTTGTCAATGATTTTATCTTCATCGCGGGCTACTCTTGCGGCGAATTTTCTATCTAGATGTTTTTTAAACTCATTTTCCTTTAGACTTTTTTCTTCTTCGGTCAAAGAGTTTTGCGCCAAGCATCTTCTGCATTGGTCCTTCTTCGGTTTGAAAAAACCCAAATTCTATTCTTGAAATATTTGCCGGTATTTTTCAAAATCAACTGGTTTAAAATTCGTTGTAATGCAAATTTCCCTATAAATTCTGTGCATTATTGATAAATTTAGAGAAGGATCTAGGTACTTTTTGGTACTAGAAGCCCGGCAATAATGCGACTCTACTGATGGGAAAGAATGTGTTCTCGTATAAACGCTTCAGCATTGTCCGATAGTTTATTAGATGGAGATCTTTATCCCGAAAACCACTAGAAGAACACTTCTTCAAAGAGCTACATACTAAGGCATCTATTATATTCATTGTAGTCATATTGAACTCTCTGCATTCCTACATTGTGTTTTGTACCATCAACGGAAAAAAAATATTTGCACGTGAAAGTTTTTCGCGAATTTTCGATATTTCGCGTTGTGCGCTTTTTGAAATCTTGTTCTGTGTGGATTCTTATGAATTCTCGCTGGTCATCAATGCCTTTTAAACTACGAAAATCCATATAAATTTTCAGGCGATTCTGTTCATTAACAAGTTGAATACATTTGAGTTTTGGTTTGCCAAGGCACGGAGTTTGTAAAAGAGTGTCCAGTGTAGGATTCACCCTTCACCCTTTTCACCTTCCTAATATTTTTTCCACAACATCTCGCTTCTTTGCCTTTTCTTTACAGGTTGCTTCTATTTCGGTTCTTCTGTCAGTTGGGTACTCTCTGGGGTTCTTGATTAGGACTGTGATCACAAGAATTAGATGAGTCGCTTCTGAACCATTTGTTGATGGTTCATAATTATCTCAGGAGGAATCCGAAAGTTCTAAATCATCTAAAATTTCTTCTCCGGATATCGTCAGAAGAGTTTTAGGGTGGATAGTAGAGGTAGATGGATGAGGTTCGTTCTCAACCAATTTTTGTTGCAACTCTGCAATAGTAGAATGCCCATTACTTGTGTCATCTAAAGAAGAAAAAACACAATTTGATGAGAAACAACTTAAAACCAATACACGGATTAGATTAGTTATTTTTTTCTGAATATACAATAAAAACGTCTACACTGTAAAGTACAATAATTTACACTCTTTTGATAGCACATTTGCGCATACTCGCGCAGACCCACACATGCTCTCACACGAACCCATTACTTGCTAATGTTATTATTATTATTACTATTAATACTATACTTGTTTAATTTCGCTTACCATTTGAAACCAATTTCCTACTCAGCTCCAATATTTTTTACGTACCAGAACTCATCTTATAACATAAACAATTCCACCAATCTGCTGAATTTTAAGTGCCGAAAACACGAATGTGGCACATTCACTATTTTGGATTTCACAAACGTGCCTTAGGTATTGAAGCACCTACACTGTAGTGTACGGCGATTGAAGCAACTGCTAAATTCCCACTTTCTCAAATTACACATCGGGCGTAGAGGGGTGTTAGACTCGTGATGCACATTCGTGGCTGAGGCATTGAAAGCTTTCAAGGTTAAAACGTCTGCTAAAGCACTTAGGCGATAAATGTCAAATTTGCACATTCGTGGTTTTGGCATTGTACCGACGATATCTTATTTTCTCGAATTTCATTTTAGCGAGATACACAAAGGTATGACACTAATATGCTTGACCTTAAAAAAAAGGAATCTTTTTCGCTCGCTTATTTCATCAAATTTGGTGGTATTACGACATGTATGCTTGAAAAGCTCAAGTGTCGCAGAAGGATATATAGAAGACGTTATTAGTAACAAAATTGACATAGCCCAGAATATTTTGGGTTCATCGATCGTGTCCATCTACATCGGTTGTTTAACCGAATTTTGAATCTACAAAAATGTGTATTTAGAGTGTAAAGACACTCTAAATACACAAATAACTATTTTGTGTTTGTTGACGTTTTTGGAGAATTAGGTATGTATTTAGGGTCTTTCGGACGGTATAAAAAAGTCATTTTTTCCGGCGTTTGGAAAAAATTTACATTTGGCAACTATGTCAACAAAAATATAAGAATAGTTTTTCGTAAAGTGACCACACACGGAAAGGTGTCCAAGCACGTTTTTTCTTTTTAAACGAGAGTTCTTGACATGGTTTCATAAGAAATTAAATATTTCTCTAAAAACTCGAGAGTATGCCGATGATGTATACATTTTTGGAAAGAGGAAAAAAGGGATTCGGGATCGTTTCGATGTTTTATGAAAAACCATCGATACATCGAATAGGTATATCGATAGTTTATGAAAACATCGGATCGATTCGATGTATCGCATATTCGATGTATATCGAATATCCCTAGGTTGAAAACTGGTATAAAAATTTAGTTGAAAAACAACTGAGTTATAATGTAATACCAAGAATTTTTCAAAAAATTTACAACTTCCTTTTTATTACTTTAATGTCATATATCATTAGGCCGTATTTATAAAAAGTAGCCTTACCTTTTGCTTTCAAAAAATAAAACAATTCCTTTAAGGTATATGCATAAAAAAAGTGAAGGAAAAGGTTTTACGTTTTTCGTATTTATAACAAGAAGCATTTGCTCAAAAACTAACGGATTTGCTTCGAAAAAAAGCAAACTAGGTTCACAAGAACTTTTCTCACTCTTTTCAGTAGTTGCCCAGCCAACACACAGCTTGAAGCGTAAAAATGAGTGTATTTGTAGGAGTGTTTTCTTGTGTTAAACTCTATCTTGAAGGGCTTGTATCCTTGGTTGTATTTGTTATGGCTAATATGGTGCATTTACGTACAAGAAAATACTATAAACCAAGACGTACGCCACGTGAATCAGATTTCAAAACGTTATTTAGATTTGACGAGGAGAATGTGGTGTGGTTGGCGGACCACTTTCTTGGCGTCACCTGTACAGCAAATGAAACTATTTCTGCGTTATTGTGCGAACCCTGGATTTCAGAGCGGAATTGCTGAAGAATTGGGATGTACGCAGCCCACAGTGTCCAGAGTATTTCATGAGGTGCTCGAGCGGATTGTACAACAGGCCGGTGAATGGATCCGGTTCCCAAACACATAAAATCAAATCATGCAGGCCAAAGAGAAGTGGTTGACCAGGTTTAATTTCCCAACAGCTATTGGGGCTATTGACTGCACGCACATTCGTATTGAAAAGCCAGACCAATTTGGAGACGAATATGTAAATCGAAAAGGTTTTAGCAGTATTAATGTGCAGGCTACATGCGACCAGAATTGTGTCATAACTAGTATAGATGCAAGGATCAGTTCATGATTCTCGTATATGTAATAATTCGGCAGTGTGTGAAGTCATGAAAAGGACAAGAAACATTATCCTACTGGGAGACAGTGGATATGGTATAATTCCTTGTCTTATGACTCCCTACCCCCCCCCCCACGAGGAATATCAGATAGCCTTCAACATGCTGCTTACAACAGAGCGAGTTGTGATTGAGCATACATTTGTGCAACTGAAACGGCGATTTCCTATTCTGAAGTATGGATGCAGAGTGAATTTTAATAGAATTCCAAAAGTTATAATTGCATGTGCTGTGATACACAACATAGCTAAGCAACTAGAAGATGCAGATTTTCAAGAAGATGAAGAACAGAGGACTTGCAATATATAGAGGACGAAAATGTACCTAGATGCTATCCACGCCCGAGAAGAATTGGCGCATCTCATTACCAATAACATTATAGGCCTGTAATATGTTTAAGAACCTTCATTTGATAATTTGTGAATGTGAATATTGTTTACTAAGAACCCACATACTCCGTGTAACAAAAGTAAGGAAACTGCGAAATATCTCAGGTGTCGCTTACCTGAGTTTAATAAAATTATGTACATTTAGTTATGAAATTGTGCCTGTTCTCGGGATGAAAACATGGTAATTTTTACATTTTATTCATTGTAGCGTTTAGTTACTCACTGTCCTGTATTTTACTAAAATAATGAGAAATCAAAAAAAATATATAGTTAGTTTTTTTGTCATATTGGGATCAATTTTCTTAGCTTATCGATACCCCTCCATTTATTAAATTCAGGTAAGCGACATCTCAGATCTTTCGCAGTTTCCTTGCTTTTGTTACACGGTGTAGATATAGTTGCTTAAAATAAAAATAAGCTTACCCGTTGGAATTCGGAAGAAATCGTTTATTTTGTAATCTCTGAAATACATTTTACATACCTATATTACAGTTTATCTTCCACTACAACATGCCCTTTTGAAGATTCTTTGTTGGATGTATCTATCGTCCAATTTATATAGATTGGCGGAGAAAAAAATTTATGTATATATTCAATAAACATTTTCTTTCTTTAAAAAAAAGACGATAAACTTTTAGTTGCTCAAGTAAAGCTAATCGTTGAAGCTGGGTTGTCGTTAACTGCATCGTCACATCAGACTCTTCTGGTTTTCCACAAACAGATCTAGGCTTCGGAGGTAATTTTTTTGGAGCAACCTTTTCAACTGATATGTACGATCGCTTTTTGTTAGCTTTCACTCCAGACACATTCATCTGATGGGCATCACTTTCCGTTATAATATCATCACTTGAGGTAGGTAAGGAAGCTTGAGTAGGCACACTAATTGCAAGAGCCCCTAATAAAAATATATACACTGTGTTCATTTGAAAAGGACCCACCCTTAATATTTCAAAAATGGGACATATTAGAAAGAAATCCCGAAACACATTAACTTTTAACTTGAGGGGGACACTTTTTGGCGCTAAGGTCATAAACGTCAGATTTACCCCCTCCCTACTGGAGATACCCCTTACATTTTTTCAAATGGCATTAGGTATCAAATCATACCTCATTTAAGAGGTCTCTATTCAATCATATTGTTTTACCTTTGATACCAGACTTCCATTGTTATTTAATCGTTGTTTAAAATTGGCTCTTCAATTTTTCGTATGCCCCGGATTGTGTTATGATAGAAATACTCTTAAAAGAATAAAAAATTTACAAAAAGTAAAAAGAGAACTTAATAAGAAAAAAACTGCAATTTAATCATGTGTTAGATTCATATGCCTGATCCCATTAAATACGGATCGTTAAGTCGTTTAATATCTATTCAAATTTAAAAACGTGTTTTTTGTCATCATTTAAAATTTGATAACAAAACTTGTAAAAGTGCTGTCTTTCTACAAAACTGGTAAATATTATTTCGATTTATTTATTGGAGTTGGAAAACAATAGGCCAGTCATTGAGTTATAGACTGTCTTCTGAGCTGAGATTTATATCTATTTATATTATATCTATTGTTTGTGATTTTGGTATCCAGGATCACATCAATATGTCAAACCCCTCACAACCACTGCTATCAAATACCACCACTTCCCCAACCCTTAATAAACAATCTACCCCGATAAACTCTAACTCCCCTACATCACCTATATATTATGCTGTGGCTATTTCAGCAAGACCTCCTCCCCCTCAAGTACCATCTCGCGATCAAGCCATCATAATGCCTTCTATCCCCAACACTGTACTATTCGAATATATCAAAGCTATAGGTAACATTGTCTCTCCCAAAAACGTTCATTTCGCTTCCAGAATCTCTCATGGCCGCATATGTATCTATTTATCATCTACCACTCAAGTCGACGAGCTTCTAAAATCACATCAAAACATCTTAGTTAATTCCAATGTAATTCCCATTCGTCGGCTTATTTCCCCCACCAAAAGAATCCTTATTTCCAATGTCTGCCCATCCATTCCATACCCCGTTATTGAAAAAGCCCTCCTCGACCTTGGATTGACACTTACATCTCCTATTTCATACGTCAAATGTGGCTCGCCTGATGACGAATACGCACATGTCCTGAGCTTCCGACGTGTAACCTACGTTCTGCCCACCAGTGATGATTTTTCACTTCAAACGTCGATTCTTGTTACGCATGAAAATGCATCACACAGAATATTTATTTCTACCGATAAAATTGAATGCTTTCTTTGTAAACAGGCTGGACACACCGCTGAATCTTGCCCCAACTCTTCCCACGACCTTCCTCCCCTATTAAACACTTCCGTCACTCTTGAACTTTCCTCTTCAGCTGTCCCTGCTACTACTGATACCACTTCAGACAATCCTGAATTAACTTCTGAAGTACCACTCGCTCCCTCCTCTCCTGTACCTGGCGAAAAACGTCCCCGCTCAAGAGACAGCATTTCTGACTCTCCGCAGTCTTTATCACCATCCAACACTCCTCTCGATAATACCAATCCAATGCCTCCTCCAGATTTCACAATACCTAATTCAAAAAAACCTGCAAAAAAAAAGAACCAAAAAATCTAAACTAGCCGATGATGATTGTCGCAGTATAAGCCCCGAATCACGTTCTATCATACAGAAACTCCATGACGAGTCTCCCGAGTCTTTCTCCCTTAATAGCACCCAGCTTATTGCGTTCCTCGAAAATACTTATCGAGTTAACGACCCTCTACCTGAAGCCAATAAATGTATCTCCGATACTGCCGCCCTACTGGAAGATTTATCCTTAGTTTATTCCAATGTCAACGAAAGATCCTTAAAAAATCGCATTACTCGTCTGACTAATAAAATTAAACTTAAACTTTACCCCGAGCAAAACATTCATCCTGGGGAACCTTTTTCTGATGACGGTAGCACCACTGACTCCTCTGTACTATCTCAGTAAATAACCTCATTCTCTTTGTTTTAATTAATACTATTCTCTCTAATACAATGGAACTGCGATGGATTTTATCCTCGCCTAGAAAGAATTCAGAAAATCATCTCTCTCCATACCTCTGAATTTCTCTGTCTCCAGGAAACCAATTTCAAAGTCGATCATCAGCGCAACCTAAAAAACTTTGAAGGATATAATTAAATCCGTACGAACTGTGTGAGAGCCAGTGGTGGTTCTTCTATATTTGTATCTAGCGACATTTACTCATCTCATCTCCCGCTAACCACAAATTTTGAGGCAATTGCTGTCACCGCTTGGTGCCCTAATAAGCTGACCACTTGTAGCATTTACATACCTTCTGACATCCCTCTTAATGAAGAAGACCTAACCGACCTAATTTTTCAGCTCCCCCGCCCTTACATCCTTGTTGGTGACTTTAATGCACATCACACCTTGTGGGGCTCCTCCCGTTGTTGCACTAGAGGCAAAGCTATAGAAAACGTATTAAACTCCTC
Source organism: Lochmaea crataegi (assembly GCA_947563755.1). NCBI lineage: Eukaryota > Metazoa > Arthropoda > Insecta > Coleoptera > Chrysomelidae > Lochmaea > Lochmaea crataegi. The sequence continues at coordinate 2,119,902 of OX387432.1, forward strand.
CGGAACCTGCTTGTTGAATACAGGACTCAAAACTCACTTTAACATATCCTCAGGCTCCTTCTCTGCCCTTGACCTCAGCTTATGTGACCCTAAAACTGCACTTTCTCTTTCTTGGCAAGTTTCCGATGATCCTCATGATAGCAACCACTTTCCCATCATTATATCTAATCATTCTATTAAAGAAGCTTCTGGCACTTACAAAATGCAAACTGGTCTGAGTTTACTTCTCTCTCTCAAACTTATTTATCCTCATTAACCATTTCTGCAAATATAAATGAAACAGTCACTTCCTCGGCACATAAAGCTGTGCCTTGGTGGAATTCAGCTTGCGAAAATGCCATCCGTGAGTCCAAACACGCTCTTAACAGGTTTCGACGATATAAATCACAAGATCCTCTTGGCAAAACTATACCTCCTCTTTGGATCATAATACAAATCCCAGTGAAGTCTGGAAAAAAATTGCACAAATTCAAGGCAGGAAAACCAACACTAAAATTTCCTCCTTAATACTTAATGATACTGTTATCTCCGAAAACCAAGCAATTGCCGACTTCCTCGCACAAGACTTTGAAGACAAATTTAATAAACGTAACCCCATCTCTATTTCTCCCAATTCACATATTCAGCCTTCCTCCTCTCTTCAATCAAATCCTCGTGATGTTGCTTCTATCAACGCCCCTTTCAACCTAAACGAACTGAAATCTGCCTTGTCTACTTGTAGAAATTGAGCTGCCGGCCCTGATGAGGTCCCTTACATCTTTTTAAAAAAACTATCCAATCCATCTCTCTCTAAGCTTCTCGAAATCTACAACCTTATCAGGAATACTCATCTGTTCCCTGACGCATGGCGCAAATCTATAATCATTCCAATAAAAAATGCAGATCAATTCAACTTATCGCCTAATTCCTTCCGACCGATCTCACTTACTTGCACTACCTGCAAGCTCCTGGAGAAAATGATCAACAGAAGACTCCTTTGGTTTCTTGAAAAGTACAAAATCATTCCCAATGCCCAATCCGGCTTCCGGCGACATCGATCCACTCGCGACAACCTTGTTCTTCTCCAAACACACATTTCTACAGCAATAAATAATCACCAAGACGTCGTTGCAGCCATCCTTGATATCGAAGGAGCCTTTGACTCGATATCTAGGACTGCAATTCTAAATAAACTTTCCCAATACAATCTTCACGGTAACATTCTATCGTTCATCAATAATTTCCTAACTTGTAGAACATTCAGAGTTTCTACTAATGGTAAACTCTCCTCACCTCACCCACAAAATGCTGGCATCCCTCAAGAATCAGTATTAAGCTCTACCCTATTCATCCTCACAATAAACGAACTCTGTTACAATTTTCCTGCACCCATAAAACACGTACAATATGCTGATGACCTAATTATGTATTGCCATGGTAAATCGATCTCAGCAACTTGCAAACTCCTTCAAACCGCAGTAAACCTTCTACAAGATAGATCTACTCACCTTGGATTATCCTTATCTCAAAGTAAATCCAAAATAATCAAGTTTTCAAGAAGAACATCTCCTCTACTTCACATTTTCTTTAATAACTCACCTCTACCCGTTGCAAAGCAATGTAAAATTCTTGGAATAACCTTCGACTCTCGACTTAACTGGAAACACCAGACTAAACATAGTTAAAACCCTCAGTCACTTTCACTGGGGTGCCGATGAAATCGTAATATTAAGAGTATTAAGAGTATACAGAGCTCTCATCCGCTCAACGCTTGATTATGGCTGCTTTATTTACATGTCAGCCCCCCAAATCTGTCACAGATTCACTGAACTCTGTACACAATACCGCTCTCCGCCTCTGCCTTGGTGCCTTTCGCTCTAGCCCTGCTGATAGCCTCCATATTGAAGCTAATGAACCACCCCTACCCCTAAGACGACAATCCCTACTCCTCTCATATGCTGCCTCAGTATCCTCCAATCCACTCAATCCTGTTCACCCGCTTTTCATTTCAACGACTAATCTCCCTACTAACCCTCGAACGATTATAAAATCTATTCCCCAATTACTCACTCCTTTACTCAAAGATACTGACCTTTCTCTGGCCTCCCCGCTCCCTCTACCTTCTTCTCCTCCTTGGACCAAAAATATTCCTATAATCGATACCTCACTTACCATTGATAATAAGCATGAATCTCCCACTGCACTTATAAAGAAAGCATTCCTAGAATTACTACAAAAAAAAACCTTATGATTTAATACTCTACACAGATGCTTCCAAAACTGATTCCGGTGTTGGTTGTGCAGTTTCCACGAAGCATGAACTCATAAGCTCCTTCACTCTACCTTCAGTGTGTAGCGTTCACACAGGCGAGCTTCAAAGCATTTTTCAAGCTTTCAAAAGCATATTCCTACCCCACAAAAATATTGCAATATCTCTCTCATCTGGCTTCCATCTCACGTCGGAATTGATGGTAACAAGACTGCGGACCGCCACGCGAAAGAAGCCACCACTAATAACAACCCAACACACATTGTCCAACTCGCAACCGACCTAAAGATCCACTTCAAAAACGTTACACAAGATTCGTGTCGACACCTGTGGCGCAATAGCAACTTCTTAACCCGGAGAGAGGCTACTATAATCAGAAGAATCCGAATCAGCCATACCAAACTCACACACGGATATCTAATGTCTTCAGGAAATCGTCCCGTTTGCCATAGCTGTAATGATATTGTGACCGTTGAGCACATACTGACGGACTGCAAACAATTTTCTGCTACATATCAACAATTTGACCTAAGGCCTAACCTCAAAGAAATGCTCCACTGCCCTACCGAAATCAAGAAAGTCTTACAGTTCCTGAAAGCTACTAATTTATACCGTAAAATCTAATTTAAAACTTATAACTTATATGTAAATATTTGTATCTATTTTTTCTTTGCCAATGACCATCGCTGTCGAGGCACGTTAAGCTAAAAAAAACATTCAGGCAATAAAAGTTGAAAAAGAGCCAATTTTAAACAACGATTAAATAACAACGGAAGGCTGGTATCAAAGGCAAAACAAAATGATTGAATAGAGATTTACCAGACCTTTTAAGGGTCGGTTTTATAAACTGTAAATTCAACCCGTGGTTACTCGACCTGGGGTTGAAACTCAACCCGCGGTTATAAAGGTTTCCGTTTTATAACAAGATTTTGGGTCGAAGTTGACCAACCGAAGATTTAAACTTTTCTACCTGCGTTGGCTACACTGTCTCACTAATTTCGACCAATGAAATAGGTTTCGTGCAGCACGTGAGCTGTAAAATAACCTAAAAATTTACATGTGATTTGATATTTTATAGTGTAGTAGTGTATGTATTCAAAAATTAAAAGTAAAAATATCAAGATCAGGAAATGGGTTTAAAGAGCAAAAGAATAACTTATTCCGAGTCAGATTGTCATACTCTGGTGGATATAGTTTTAAAGTATAAAGACATTGCAGAGTGTAAGAAAACTGATGCAGTCACTTGGAAGCAAAAGGTAAGGTGCTATTTATTTACTTATAGAAACAAATGCTTATACATTATTTTTAATACTCCTAGATAAAAGCGTGGGAAGAAATTGCAGAGAAATATAATTCATTAACAACCGATCCCAGAACTTTTGAACAATTACGTTGTAAATTTGATAATTTAAAAAAAGATGTTCGTAAGTATGAGGCTCAAAAACGACAAAATATGTATAGAACCGGTGGTGGTATGGATGATATTGCTGAAATTAAGGCAACGCTCGGGTTACTTTATTCAAAAATAAAAAGCATAATAAGTATTTCGGTGTTGGGTTTGGAACTTAGCCAAGGTGACAGTGACGTATTTGTAGATATTCAAAAATGTATGATTTATTGGAAATAAAACTATAGTTTTTTAAATTTTGGGTACTTCCATATTTTTAGCTTCAACAGGTTTATTGGAAGAACCACAAGGTTTGGATATAGATAATATCATTATTGAACTTGAAGATTTCGCTGAACCTAGTACAAGTGTAGTTGAACCATTACAAGAAGAGGTTCATAAAACAACTAAAGAGGATATTGAACTAAACCCTGACGACAAAGTTCAAAATAGGCCACAGCAATTACATTCTCCAGGAATAAAAAATGGTAAGAAAAAAATGTGTTCTTTTAGTTGACAATTAGTTTTTCATATTTTCAGATTGGTCCGACTATACACCAAGAAAACTACAGGCAAAAAAACACAAAGTTCTTCAAACAAAAAGAAAAAGGAACGCCGTTGAAATAGAGTCTAAACAAGATGAGCATAGGGAAAAAAAGATGGATTTAGTGATTTTAAAAAGAAAACTATTGGAAGATGAGTCTGCGCAAAATGCAAAATTTCTCGAAGAAAGATCTAGAAGAGAAGAAGAATTACATTTATTGAAAACAAAAAATCTACGTTTACAAAATGAAAAATTAGAACTGGAAATTCTTGTTTTAAAAAAACAATTATTACAGTAGGTATATACCTACCTACTTACCTGTTTGTCGTTTAATTTCTTTTCTCTTAAAATAATAAATACTCATCAATTTGTTTGATTTTTATTTATACATTTTCACAAACGCCTTACAATCTAAGTTAAAATTTATATTCTAACAATTAATTATCATTTTCCAACAAATTTGCAAAGTATAATAAAAAGTCTTGTCTAAAATCGATATTTTCCCTATGATCATCTATACCTATGTCATGTTGAACATCTTCACAATCAACATTTACATATGTATTAGCTGTGGGATCTGGTTCATTTAAACTTAGTGCTACAGTAGAACAAATTGACCTTTACCCTGACGTCACTAACAATTAACAGTAGTAAACACAAACTTTTTGTATACCTCATCTTTTTCTCCTGACAAGATAAACAAACAGTAAAATACAACGCACACGACAAAGTAACAGTAGCCATTTTTGACTCATTGATTCATTTCGCGAGGTTTGTAGGTACGACGTCAGGGTAAAGGTCAATTTGTTCTACGTATATTATGAAGTACTGCACAGGTTATAATAACTAGCTTTGCAGATTCAAGTGAAAGTATGGGGAACCGTCTCTTTAAAACACCAAAAAGCATTTCAATTGGGTTTCGTGTTCTAATTTGGGATTCATTAAATACTTGTTGAATATCACTAGTGGGATTGGGTATCGGTGTTATTGAGTATTTTTTTAAAGCGTATCCTGAATCTCCAAGCATTATGGAATTACCAAACTCATTATTTTCAAATCGACCTTTTAAAAGGCTATTATTAAATATTGTTTGGTCATGTGACGAACCTAGCCATCTAGCAACAATATCTTTAATGTAGAGATTGGCATCACCTACCACTTGTACATTCAAAGAAAAATACCCTTTTCTATTCCTGAAGTTCTCAGCATTATCTCCACCTACAAAAAATGATTGATTACTTAGCCAATAAGCAGAAATATTATATTACCTGGCGAAATTATCTTTATATGAGTAGGTACAATCGATGGCACCTATTACTCGAGGAAATCTGGCAATTTCGTAAATTTTTTTTTAATATCTGCAACTTCTTGTATATTTGGCATATGTATGTACTCTGGTGCTGATGAAGCAATTTTTCCTAACATTTTTCTCACAATTTGATTGGCTGTAGGTTTGTGAATACCAACAAAATCTCCAACAGTTTGCAACATACACCCTGTAGCACAAAAGCGAAGTACAAGGAGAATCTGCTGCATTGCTGTTACAGCGTGGTTTCTAAAAAAAACATTTTTAAATACCTAAATTTATTTTTTTCCATGAAAATCACAAATACCTTGCGGTTTTTGGAGCAATATCATCTCGAAACCTCTGCTGCAAAACATGCACTGTCTCCTTACTAAGACGAAATCTCATTCTAAATTCTTCATCACTCTAACGAGTAAAATGATCCAGACGTAATCTAAAGTTTCGGGGAGCCCTTAACCTGAGTCTATTATTTTCATAATCAGAATCTGTTGAACTATTACTGCTATCAGTACTATCTTGCCAAAGTCGCCTATTTCTTATAATTTCGGGAGATGATGATGTTGATGTCATTATAGAAAACAGTCCGCGTCACACACAGTATCAACAAAACAAAAAATTCGAGGTTAGAGAACTTTTTCGTCAGTTTCCAACTTCCGGTTGACACTTAAATCTGAACTTCCGGGTACGGTTGGACGAACGGACGGTTAACCATCAGTTCAACTCTCGGTTGATGTTTATAATACGGATATTGCAGTTTGACCCCAGGTTGTGACTCAACCTTCGGTCAACTTGACATTATAATGCCGGTCCTAAGTGAGGTATGATTTGATACCTAATGCCATTTGAAAAAATGTAAGGGGTATCTCCAGTGGGGAGGGGGTGAATCTGACGTTTATGACCTTAGCGCCAAAAAGTGTCCCCCTCAAGTTAAAAGTTGACGTGTTTCGGCATTTCTTTCTAATAGGTCACATTTTTGAAAAATTATGGGTGGGTCCTTTTCAAAGGAAACACAGTGTATGTATAGAAAGTACGGACTAATGGTCTACATGTATTTCTTACCTGGTACCCAACTTAGTACGGGATTTACGTCTGCATCCATGGACATCACTTTCTCCCAGGACAGAAGGCGAATGGGCTTGTTCCCCGTTTTATTTTTATCTGTTTGTTTTTTTTCAATCGTATTTTCATATTGTTCACTTTTTTCATGAAAGCTTTTATATCCATCTCTTTACCAAACAGAGTCACATATTCCTTAACGATTTCAGTTAATGCAGCAGTTTTCTTCTTTTTCATCACTGGAACTTGAGATTTCTCGAGAATCTACGAAAATGCTTGGATTTTTTCAGCAATAAACATCATCTCAGTAGTCACATCTTCGCTACCTTCCCCTTCACTATGTGTGTCAGACATTTTACATATGTTGAATTTGAATACTTCACAAATAAGTCAGAAGGATCAAACACTTCAATTTACTTGCGAACACTTTTTAAGAGGGCCCTCCGCGCAGGTGTATAAACCTTAAAACTTACACAAAACTTGTTACTTATCTAGTAATTTTTTGGTTCAAAATATTTACGATAGATGTCGCTAGTAGTACCGAATCGGCTTTTATTTATGCAACTTATTTTCTCTCTCTCTTTTTGTATTTCCACTCTTGGCCGTATAGGCATAAAGTATTGTATTTATCTAAGCTCTTCACGATTCAAACAAACTTCTCTCCGGATCAGCTGTTTCGATGTTTTGGTAAACAAACACAATTTCTGCCAGCAAATATTTTTATTTTCAATCGCAATAGGTAAATTATGATTTTATTTATTTGCTATTTTTCCTCAACAGCTAGTATGTTTATTTTACCTATAGGTATTCTCTTTTATTCTTCAATTTTTTTCTGTACTTTTATAGGTTAATTTTGAAATTAAAATCCAATCCAATCATTATCGTCGTTTCTCTATATTTTCAAGTTTTATATATCGAGATTTATAATTTCCATTTATTGAGAAGTAGGTAAGTACCTAATGATAAAATACAAAGCAAACCAAACCGACCTAACAAAAATCCATTGGAATTATCTGAATGAAAAAACACTGCAAAAAGCTAATCTTGTGAATATTTTCACGTGATAGGTTACCTATAGATATAATATAATATATACATCCCATTATTAATTATTACGGACCATTTTTCATTTTTTTAAAATAATTTATTGAATAGGAAATAAACTAGGTATAATATATACATTAGATAACAAAATTTAAATTAGATGTATTTTTGCTCAAGAGTCTCAAGTAGGTAGGTAGGTACATTTATTTTGGACAATTTCAAAAATTATAAAGAAAAGATGTTTAGAATTAAAAATAACTTCCAAATATTTAACACATTGTTTTACATCAAAAATTTTTTTATGTCACAGAAAATGTCGAAAACATTATTTTTTTGATCTAAACAAACAATATTGAATACCTATTTGAGAGTTATTTTTAATTCTAAACATCTTTTCGTTTTTAAAAGATTACTTATTTTAAAATATGTTTATACAAAAAGGAACTGAATTTGACCGAGCTTTTCGCTAAAACATTTTATAAACTTCAGTTTTTTTACCCATTCTACGGACCTACTCAAAGTCGATCATCAGCGCAACCTAAAAAACTTTGAAGGATATAATTAAATCCGTACGAACTGTGTGAGAGCCAGTGGTGGTTCTTCTATATTTGTATCTAGCGACATTTACTCATCTCATCTCCCGCTAACCACAAATTTTGAGGCAATTGCTGTCACCGCTTGGTGCCCTAATAAGCTGACCACTTGTAGCATTTACATACCTTCTGACATCCCTCTTAATGAAGAAGACCTAACCGACCTAATTTTTCAGCTCCCCCGCCCTTACATCCTTGTTGGTGACTTTAATGCACATCACACCTTGTGGGGCTCCTCCCGTTGTTGCACTAGAGGCAAAGCTATAGAAAACGTATTAAACTCCTCCGGAACCTGCTTGTTGAATACAGGACTCAAAACTCACTTTAACATATCCTCAGGCTCCTTCTCTGCCCTTGACCTCAGCTTATGTGACCCTAAAACTGCACTTTCTCTTTCTTGGCAAGTTTCCGATGATCCTCATGATAGCAACCACTTTCCCATCATTATATCTAATCATTCTATTAAAGAAGCTTCTGGCACTTACAAAATGCAAACTGGTCTGAGTTTACTTCTCTCTCTCAAACTTATTTATCCTCATTAACCATTTCTGCAAATATAAATGAAACAGTCACTTCCTCGGCACATAAAGCTGTGCCTTGGTGGAATTCAGCTTGCGAAAATGCCATCCGTGAGTCCAAACACGCTCTTAACAGGTTTCGACGATATAAATCACAAGATCCTCTTGGCAAAACTATACCTCCTCTTTGGATCATAATACAAATCCCAGTGAAGTCTGGAAAAAAATTGCACAAATTCAAGGCAGGAAAACCAACACTAAAATTTCCTCCTTAATACTTAATGATACTGTTATCTCCGAAAACCAAGCAATTGCCGACTTCCTCGCACAAGACTTTGAAGACAAATTTAATAAACGTAACCCCATCTCTATTTCTCCCAATTCACATATTCAGCCTTCCTCCTCTCTTCAATCAAATCCTCGTGATGTTGCTTCTATCAACGCCCCTTTCAACCTAAACGAACTGAAATCTGCCTTGTCTACTTGTAGAAATTGAGCTGCCGGCCCTGATGAGGTCCCTTACATCTTTTTAAAAAAACTATCCAATCCATCTCTCTCTAAGCTTCTCGAAATCTACAACCTTATCAGGAATACTCATCTGTTCCCTGACGCATGGCGCAAATCTATAATCATTCCAATAAAAAATGCAGATCAATTCAACTTATCGCCTAATTCCTTCCGACCGATCTCACTTACTTGCACTACCTGCAAGCTCCTGGAGAAAATGATCAACAGAAGACTCCTTTGGTTTCTTGAAAAGTACAAAATCATTCCCAATGCCCAATCCGGCTTCCGGCGACATCGATCCACTCGCGACAACCTTGTTCTTCTCCAAACACACATTTCTACAGCAATAAATAATCACCAAGACGTCGTTGCAGCCATCCTTGATATCGAAGGAGCCTTTGACTCGATATCTAGGACTGCAATTCTAAATAAACTTTCCCAATACAATCTTCACGGTAACATTCTATCGTTCATCAATAATTTCCTAACTTGTAGAACATTCAGAGTTTCTACTAATGGTAAACTCTCCTCACCTCACCCACAAAATGCTGGCATCCCTCAAGAATCAGTATTAAGCTCTACCCTATTCATCCTCACAATAAACGAACTCTGTTACAATTTTCCTGCACCCATAAAACACGTACAATATGCTGATGACCTAATTATGTATTGCCATGGTAAATCGATCTCAGCAACTTGCAAACTCCTTCAAACCGCAGTAAACCTTCTACAAGATAGATCTACTCACCTTGGATTATCCTTATCTCAAAGTAAATCCAAAATAATCAAGTTTTCAAGAAGAACATCTCCTCTACTTCACATTTTCTTTAATAACTCACCTCTACCCGTTGCAAAGCAATGTAAAATTCTTGGAATAACCTTCGACTCTCGACTTAACTGGAAACACCAGACTAAACATAGTTAAAACCCTCAGTCACTTTCACTGGGGTGCCGATGAAATCGTAATATTAAGAGTATTAAGAGTATACAGAGCTCTCATCCGCTCAACGCTTGATTATGGCTGCTTTATTTACATGTATAGAACCGGTGGTGGTATGGATGATATTGCTGAAATTAAGGCAACGCTCGGGTTACTTTATTCAAAAATAAAAAGCATAATAAGTATTTCGGTGTTGGGTTTGGAACTTAGCCAAGGTGACAGTGACGTATTTGTAGATATTCAAAAATGTATGATTTATTGGAAATAAAACTATAGTTTTTTAAATTTTGGGTACTTCCATATTTTTAGCTTCAACAGGTTTATTGGAAGAACCACAAGGTTTGGATATAGATAATATCATTATTGAACTTGAAGATTTCGCTGAACCTAGTACAAGTGTAGTTGAACCATTACAAGAAGAGGTTCATAAAACAACTAAAGAGGATATTGAACTAAACCCTGACGACAAAGTTCAAAATAGGCCACAGCAATTACATTCTCCAGGAATAAAAAATGGTAAGAAAAAAATGTGTTCTTTTAGTTGACAATTAGTTTTTCATATTTTCAGATTGGTCCGACTATACACCAAGAAAACTACAGGCAAAAAAACACAAAGTTCTTCAAACAAAAAGAAAAAGGAACGCCGTTGAAATAGAGTCTAAACAAGATGAGCATAGGGAAAAAAAGATGGATTTAGTGATTTTAAAAAGAAAACTATTGGAAGATGAGTCTGCGCAAAATGCAAAATTTCTCGAAGAAAGATCTAGAAGAGAAGAAGAATTACATTTATTGAAAACAAAAAATCTACGTTTACAAAATGAAAAATTAGAACTGGAAATTCTTGTTTTAAAAAAACAATTATTACAGTAGGTATATACCTACCTACTTACCTGTTTGTCGTTTAATTTCTTTTCTCTTAAAATAATAAATACTCATCAATTTGTTTGATTTTTATTTATACATTTTCACAAACGCCTTACAATCTAAGTTAAAATTTATATTCTAACAATTAATTATCATTTTCCAACAAATTTGCAAAGTATAATAAAAAGTCTTGTCTAAAATCGATATTTTCCCTATGATCATCTATACCTATGTCATGTTGAACATCTTCACAATCAACATTTACATATGTATTAGCTGTGGGATCTGGTTCATTTAAACTTAGTGCTACAGTAGAACAAATTGACCTTTACCCTGACGTCACTAACAATTAACAGTAGTAAACACAAACTTTTTGTATACCTCATCTTTTTCTCCTGACAAGATAAACAAACAGTAAAATACAACGCACACGACAAAGTAACAGTAGCCATTTTTGACTCATTGATTCATTTCGCGAGGTTTGTAGGTACGACGTCAGGGTAAAGGTCAATTTGTTCTACGTATATTATGAAGTACTGCACAGGTTATAATAACTAGCTTTGCAGATTCAAGTGAAAGTATGGGGAACCGTCTCTTTAAAACACCAAAAAGCATTTCAATTGGGTTTCGTGTTCTAATTTGGGATTCATTAAATACTTGTTGAATATCACTAGTGGGATTGGGTATCGGTGTTATTGAGTATTTTTTTAAAGCGTATCCTGAATCTCCAAGCATTATGGAATTACCAAACTCATTATTTTCAAATCGACCTTTTAAAAGGCTATTATTAAATATTGTTTGGTCATGTGACGAACCTAGCCATCTAGCAACAATATCTTTAATGTAGAGATTGGCATCACCTACCACTTGTACATTCAAAGAAAAATACCCTTTTCTATTCCTGAAGTTCTCAGCATTATCTCCACCTACAAAAAATGATTGATTACTTAGCCAATAAGCAGAAATATTATATTACCTGGCGAAATTATCTTTATATGAGTAGGTACAATCGATGGCACCTATTACTCGAGGAAATCTGGCAATTTCGTAAATTTTTTTTTAATATCTGCAACTTCTTGTATATTTGGCATATGTATGTACTCTGGTGCTGATGAAGCAATTTTTCCTAACATTTTTCTCACAATTTGATTGGCTGTAGGTTTGTGAATACCAACAAAATCTCCAACAGTTTGCAACATACACCCTGTAGCACAAAAGCGAAGTACAAGGAGAATCTGCTGCATTGCTGTTACAGCGTGGTTTCTAAAAAAAACATTTTTAAATACCTAAATTTATTTTTTTCCATGAAAATCACAAATACCTTGCGGTTTTTGGAGCAATATCATCTCGAAACCTCTGCTGCAAAACATGCACTGTCTCCTTACTAAGACGAAATCTCATTCTAAATTCTTCATCACTCTAACGAGTAAAATGATCCAGACGTAATCTAAAGTTTCGGGGAGCCCTTAACCTGAGTCTATTATTTTCATAATCAGAATCTGTTGAACTATTACTGCTATCAGTACTATCTTGCCAAAGTCGCCTATTTCTTATAATTTCGGGAGATGATGATGTTGATGTCATTATAGAAAACAGTCCGCGTCACACACAGTATCAACAAAACAAAAAATTCGAGGTTAGAGAACTTTTTCGTCAGTTTCCAACTTCCGGTTGACACTTAAATCTGAACTTCCGGGTACGGTTGGACGAACGGACGGTTAACCATCAGTTCAACTCTCGGTTGATGTTTATAATACGGATATTGCAGTTTGACCCCAGGTTGTGACTCAACCTTCGGTCAACTTGACATTATAATGCCGGTCCTAAGTGAGGTATGATTTGATACCTAATGCCATTTGAAAAAATGTAAGGGGTATCTCCAGTGGGGAGGGGGTGAATCTGACGTTTATGACCTTAGCGCCAAAAAGTGTCCCCCTCAAGTTAAAAGTTGACGTGTTTCGGCATTTCTTTCTAATAGGTCACATTTTTGAAAAATTATGGGTGGGTCCTTTTCAAAGGAAACACAGTGTATGTATAGAAAGTACGGACTAATGGTCTACATGTATTTCTTACCTGGTACCCAACTTAGTACGGGATTTACGTCTGCATCCATGGACATCACTTTCTCCCAGGACAGAAGGCGAATGGGCTTGTTCCCCGTTTTATTTTTATCTGTTTGTTTTTTTTCAATCGTATTTTCATATTGTTCACTTTTTTCATGAAAGCTTTTATATCCATCTCTTTACCAAACAGAGTCACATATTCCTTAACGATTTCAGTTAATGCAGCAGTTTTCTTCTTTTTCATCACTGGAACTTGAGATTTCTCGAGAATCTACGAAAATGCTTGGATTTTTTCAGCAATAAACATCATCTCAGTAGTCACATCTTCGCTACCTTCCCCTTCACTATGTGTGTCAGACATTTTACATATGTTGAATTTGAATACTTCACAAATAAGTCAGAAGGATCAAACACTTCAATTTACTTGCGAACACTTTTTAAGAGGGCCCTCCGCGCAGGTGTATAAACCTTAAAACTTACACAAAACTTGTTACTTATCTAGTAATTTTTTGGTTCAAAATATTTACGATAGATGTCGCTAGTAGTACCGAATCGGCTTTTATTTATGCAACTTATTTTCTCTCTCTCTTTTTGTATTTCCACTCTTGGCCGTATAGGCATAAAGTATTGTATTTATCTAAGCTCTTCACGATTCAAACAAACTTCTCTCCGGATCAGCTGTTTCGATGTTTTGGTAAACAAACACAATTTCTGCCAGCAAATATTTTTATTTTCAATCGCAATAGGTAAATTATGATTTTATTTATTTGCTATTTTTCCTCAACAGCTAGTATGTTTATTTTACCTATAGGTATTCTCTTTTATTCTTCAATTTTTTTCTGTACTTTTATAGGTTAATTTTGAAATTAAAATCCAATCCAATCATTATCGTCGTTTCTCTATATTTTCAAGTTTTATATATCGAGATTTATAATTTCCATTTATTGAGAAGTAGGTAAGTACCTAATGATAAAATACAAAGCAAACCAAACCGACCTAACAAAAATCCATTGGAATTATCTGAATGAAAAAACACTGCAAAAAGCTAATCTTGTGAATATTTTCACGTGATAGGTTACCTATAGATATAATATAATATATACATCCCATTATTAATTATTACGGACCATTTTTCATTTTTTTAAAATAATTTATTGAATAGGAAATAAACTAGGTATAATATATACATTAGATAACAAAATTTAAATTAGATGTATTTTTGCTCAAGAGTCTCAAGTAGGTAGGTAGGTACATTTATTTTGGACAATTTCAAAAATTATAAAGAAAAGATGTTTAGAATTAAAAATAACTTCCAAATATTTAACACATTGTTTTACATCAAAAATTTTTTTATGTCACAGAAAATGTCGAAAACATTATTTTTTTGATCTAAACAAACAATATTGAATACCTATTTGAGAGTTATTTTTAATTCTAAACATCTTTTCGTTTTTAAAAGATTACTTATTTTAAAATATGTTTATACAAAAAGGAACTGAATTTGACCGAGCTTTTCGCTAAAACATTTTATAAACTTCAGTTTTTTTACCCATTCTACGGACCTACCCTCATTCCAAAAATAATTGAAACCACATAACTAGTACCTACTGATAAGATAAGAAAACAGATTGAAGGGAAAAATAAATAAAGCTCAAATATTTCAACCACAGATCACCTACCAAGTCTATGACGAAGAAGCGCTATTGCCATTTCTAGAGTAGGTAGACGAAATTAATTTTTTAGTCTTCCTTTGTTTTACAATATTTTTCAAATCAACAACTAACACTATTACTAAGACATCCTTTAATAATAATTATTTGGGTTCTTATTTTCTTTCATTGTTTTAAATGCTTATATAATCAATTAAATTGTAAGGTAATTTCGACTAGGTATATTGACAAGACAAAGTTACCTACAAAAAACATTTATGCTTCGAAATTTTTTAAAATGTAATGTTACCTACCTCATTCATTAATTTTATTCAACAATTATTATTACCTATGGCAAGCTAAAAACTAGATAACCATCCTCATCTCTTTTTATCGTCATAATGGAGAGGATTATTAAATTGTAAGGATTTCTAGGGATAATTTTTACATTTGGCATCGAAGCTTTAGAATCCAAAAGAGCCAAGTAAAATCGTAAAATACAGAATGCTGCATTCACAACCGATGTTGCCATGTTATACGAAAATCCTCAAACAAGGAGAACATTTTTGTATTAGTGTATTAGTCATAAGGCAAATTGTGATTAATTTTTGGGTTTCCAAAATAGAAATTTATCAGGTAAGTATGTGCTTATATTTTGTTATTGTTTCATTTCAGATAATTGTAGGTTTTTCATTATTATTTTCTCGTTACAATAACTAAGTAAGTAAATTCAACATTATTTTTATAGTTGTGGCAACTATGTAAATTCTAAACATTTACGTTTTCATGTGCAAAAAACGAACAAATTCGACTGGGTAGGGGTAGCGTGTGTTTTTAGCCAGGGGCAATCGGGCAATTAAATATAACCAAAGAATACACCAAAATAACTAATAGTCACCACACAACGGGATTGTGTTGTGCTAATAGTAGCAGATGTTACTTTGTTGTGTATGTCTGCGATAATATAGATCTATATATACAGGAAATTGAGATAGGTAGAAAAATATGGGCCGAAAAAATGAGTCTGAAACTGAAGCAATTCTATACAGATCGTATAGCTCCTGAAATAATCAGAAATCAAATAGGAAAAGGACAGAAATGCATTGACCCCCCTTATATCAAGCAAGCAATATCAGAATATGAGAAAAAGAAGTCTGGCAAGACAGAATCCAGAAAATTAGGGCAAATATATGGATGCCGCTGATACTAATGCGTAAGTAAAAACACTAATAAGACTTGTTTACAAAAATCTAATTTCTTTTCATTTTCAGAACTGACAAGTGACAGGTCCAAATAAATTTCATATAGCAGTGTTCGCTATAACTATCAATCTTATCTCTGATAACTATTCAGTGAGTTAAAAAATGTCAAAACCTATTTAGAAGAAACGTCTAATCTTTATATTTCATTTACAGTTCTGATTATGTAATTAAAACGAAGCCTGATGTAACTGCCCACACAGGTCCAAATAATAATCCATATAGCAGTGTTTGCTATAACTATTCAGTAAGTAAAAAAATGTCAACACCTATTTAGAAGAAACATCTAATTTTTTTTATTTCATTTACAGTTCTGATTATGTAATTAAAACGAAGCCTGATGTAACTGCCCAAACAGGTCCAAATAATATTCCATACAGCAGTGTTCGCTATAACTATTCAGTAAGTAAAAAAATGTCAAAACCTATTTAGAAGAAACGTCTAATCTTTATATTTCATTTACAGTTCTGATTATGTAATTAAAACGAAGCCTGATGTAACTGCCCGCACAGGTCCAAATAATATTCCATATAGCAGTGTTCGCTATAACTATTCAGTAAGTACAAAAATGTCAACACCTATTTAGAAGAAACATCTAATCTTTATATTTCATTTACAGTTCTGATTATGTAATTAAAACGAAGCCTGATGTAACTGCCCGCACAGGTCCAAATAATAATCCATATAGCAGTGTTCGCTATAACTATTCAGTAAGTAAAAAAATGTCAAAACCTATTTAGAAGAAACGTCTAATCTTTATATTTCATTTACAGTTCTGATTATGTAATTAAAACGAAGCCTGATGTAACTGCCCGCACAGGTCCAAATAATATTCCATATAGCAGTGTTCGCTATAACTATTCAGTAAGTAAAAAAATGTCAACACCTATTTAGAAGAAACATCTAATCTTTATATTTCATTTACAGTTCTGATTATGTAATTAAAACGAAGCCTGATGTAACTGCCCGCACAGGTCCAAATAATATTCCATATAGCAGTGTTCGCTATAACTATTCAGTAAGTAAAAAAATGTCAACACCTATTTAGAAGAAACATCTAATCTTTATATTTCATTTACAGTTCTGATTATGTAATTAAAACGAAGCCTGATGTAACTGCCCGCACAGGTCCAAATAATAATCCATATAGCAGTGTTCGCTATAACTATTCAGTAAGTAAAAAAATGTCAACACCTATTTAGAAGAAACATCTAATCTTTATATTTCATTTACAGTTCTGATTATGTAATTAAAACGAAGCCTGATGTAACTGCCCGCACAGGTCCAAATAATAATCCATATAGCAGTGTTCGCTATAACTATTCAGTAAGTAAAAAAATGTCAAAACCTATTTAGAAGAAACGTCTAATCTTTATATTTCATTTACAGTTCTGATTATGTAATTAAAACGAAGCCTGATGTAACTGCCCGCACAGGTCCAAATAATATTCCATATAGCAGTGTTCGCTATAACTATTCAGTAAGTAAAAAAATGTCAACACCTATTTAGAAGGAACATCTAATCTTTATATTTCATTTACAGTTCTGATTATGTAATTAAAACGAAGCCTGATGTAACTGCCCAAACAGGTCCAAATAATATTCCATATAGCAGTGTTCGCTATAACTATTCGGTAAGTAAAAAAATGTCAACACCTACTTAGAAGAAACATCTAATCTTTATATTTCATTTACAGTTCTGATTATGTAATTAAAACGAAGCCTGATGTAACTGCCCAAACAGGTCCAAATAATATTCCATACAGCAGTGTTCGCTATAACTATTCAGTAAGTAAAAAAATGTCAAAACCTATTTAGAAGAAACATCTAATCTTTATATTTCATTTACAGTTCTGATTATGTAATTAAAACGAAGCCTGATGTAACTGCCCACACAGGTCCAAATAATAATCCATATAGCAGTGTTCGCTATAACTATTCAGTAAGTAAAAAAATGTCAACACCTATTTAGAAGAAACATCTAATTTTTTTCATTTCATTTACAGTTCTGATAAAATGGACTGTTTTAAACTTTTGCTGAAATGAGTTTGAAATAATTTTGTTAGTAAAAATATTTATTTAGAGTATTTAGAATTAAATTGTTTTTTTTTCAGTCTTTATAACTATATGTCTCTGCTATATGGATCAAGACTTCAGTATGTCGATGGGTGTCACCACCCCTTTGTGAGTGTAGAATCGTAAAAAATGGATAATTTTATAAACTTTTTATTTTCTTTTTGTTCTGAGGACTGAGGAGAAATGGTAGAGAAAAATGGAAGATGAACTTCAGTTGCTATGTACTAATAAATATGAAGACAAATACATTAAACATAATGTAATAATAATTTTATTTATTTTTATAGAATATTTTTGATTTGTTTCTTTTCGATAAAAACATACATACACCTATTTTTGCTGTGATTTTTTTTTAATAATTAATAAGGATCATTGAAAAAGCAGACATGTATGTTTATTGCTATAATAAACATTTTTATAGTTTACCTAATTAATTAGCATTTCTTTCTGTATTATAATTAATATAAAAACTGCCTACTTACTCTGTACTTCAAATTTGTAATATTACAATTAAACAAAAAGATTGCCTAAATCATTTCTTTTTGTTTTCAATCAAAGATGACATTTTTGGTATAATTTACTTGAATAATTAAGATTAAGAAGAGTCGATGGAAAAACAGGCATGTTCGTTCATTACAAACTGGAGGAAAACTGCAAAAAGTATTTATAATAACATTTCGATACATCACCTGGAAAAATTGAAGATCAAAAATATATAACATTTTTATTCCTGTGTTTCGAAAATAAAAGATTACAACAGTATAGAATAGAATACGAAATGTCTATTTTGGTCAATTAGTAGAAGTCATTTATTACTAATATTAGCAATGTAGTTTTTCTCACTAAATCGGGTGGCCGATGTATGTATGCTGATGCAGTCTATGGTTGTGTACAGGTCCCCGGAGGAACCAAAAGGCCCCGATATGGGGATCAATAAATATAGGGCACTTTTTTGTGGGATCACTAGCAGTACTTAGTTAAAAATATTTGTGGTTTATTTCACACCTATAGGCACTAAACACGTTACTTGTGATGGAGCACATGTGGAGTAAATATAAAGAGCATTTACGAAGCACACATTTACTTTTTCAGCATGAAGATTATTTTATTATAACCACTTACATATACTGACAAGCTATGCTATAAACATAAACAATAATAAATAATTTGAAATATTTTTACACAAAACCATCGTCATCTGTCATTGAAGTTCCATACAGCGCCATCCATCAAGACGGTGGAACGTCTGAACTAATGTTCGTTTCGAAAATTTTGTATGCAACAAATCTCAAAAAATACAATGATTTGAGATTTCATATTTTTAGAATGGAATTCTCTAGGCTTTCTTTTGGGGATCAGATCTTGGCGTTCAAATTGGTGACCACAAATTGTCAAAACTGTCAAAAACATACCATCACATAATGGCTAATATCTTTTTTAAAACAATATAAAACTTAACCAAAATACCTGATCCCCAAGACAAAGGTCCAAGTTATATTGTGTTAAAATTTCAACACTTAATTTTACTGCGTTCTTTAGATTTGTTGTTTACAAAATGACCTAAATTTTGTTGCAAGTCAGGGGTGCCAACTGTTTTGAGCTGTCTAATTTAGGAGCGCGCTCTTAAGTATAAAACAAATAAAATAAACTGCTGTGGCAGAACACGTTAATTGCATATTGCAAGTTTCAACAGGTTTGTAATCGCTAACAGCTAGAGGTAGAGAGGTTGAGATTATGAATACGAATTAGAGCAAAACCTTTTACTTCAACCTTTCACTTTAAAGTTAATGCTTCATTTTTATAAATATGGCCTAATGTCTCTCGTTTAGATTTTAATTTTTCCGACACTTGTAACGTTTGTCAGCGAATTTTTAATATGGAATATGAAAGACTATTATATTATCAACCTTTGTGCAAAATTTAAACGAGGCACATCGATATATGGCTTTACAGTAATAAAAAATTATACTCTTTTACAAAATATCACACTTAATTTGCATATTCCCCCCGTAACTGTCGAATCCGATAACCGACGATCGACGGCTGAGCGGTGTTGCCATACGAATTTCGCACGGCAGGATCCACTATCCATAACTAGCTTCCCACTGATTCTATTTCGCACGTTTGTTCATAAACATGGTAGAAATATTAGAAAGAGACATTAACGTCACTATGACATGTGATAACCTCAAACTACAGCCGTTTTTACGCAAATATGATGACGAAATATCTCTAATATTTTTACCCTTTTTATGAATAAACGTACGAAATAGAGGTTATCACATGTTATAGTTTTTGTCAAATATCATACAAGAAGCAACCTGGAAATCAACGCCAATAAATCAAAAGGAAACAGCTGTAATACGCAATATCCCCCTCCACATAAGGCAACTAGTTAGTGAGAAAAGGAAAGCCAGAAGAAAATGGCAAGCAACCAGGAATCCTGGGGATAAGACTATTCTGAACTGATTAATCCACCCTTATCAAGAACGCCATAAGTCAAAACAGAAACGATACTTTTAATTACTACATCTCCAACTTATCACCACAAGATAATACACTAAAAAATTCAAAAGACCCACTGTGTTAATACCCCCATTAAGAAAACCAGATGGAAATTGGGCTCGCACAAATGATGAAAAAAGCAACAAATTTGCAGAACTTTTAGCTAAAGTTTTCACCCCACTTCCATCAAATAATCCAATAATAGATGTCAAGGTAGAAATCTGCCAACCAACTATCACCTCCCCTAAGAGCAATTACCCCAGCAGAAGTGTACAGAGAAATCCAGTTGTTAAACCCACATAAAGCTCCAGGATACGATCCCATCACCGAGAAAGTATTAAAACATCTTCCAAGGAAAGCCATCGTACTAACCACCACAATATTCAATAGAATACTACAAATTAATCATTACCCAATACAATGGAAGTATGCACAGATAATCATGTTAGCGAAGCCAGGAAAACCTCACCATGAACCCAGCTCATACAGGCTTACTAGCACAACTATCCAAACTCTTTGAAAGAATCCTTCTACATAGAACAAGAGAAATCATACCTATAAAGAAGAACTGATTCCAATACATCAATTTGGATTCAGAGAACAACATTCGACAATCCAACAGTGTCATAGCTTAATGAACAATATCAAGCAAGTACTAGAATAAAAAGAATCGTGTGCTTCAGCATTTTTAGACATCCAACAGGCTTTAGACAAAGTATGGCACCAAGGACTACTGTTTAAAATAAAACAAAAATTACATCATATTTTCCTTCTACTCAAATCTTACCTAAGTAATAGATACATACAAGTCTATACATACAAGTCTAAGTCCAAACCTCCTTATCAAATTATCAACCCATAAAATCAGGAAGTGACCTTGGCCCTTATCTATACTACTGATATTCCAACTACCGACGATACTGTAATCGCTACCTTCGCAGATGATACTGCAATAATGTATTCAGATATAGACCCTACAAGAGCATCAGAAAAGCTACAATACCACCTAAATCTTCTACAAGAGGAGAATGAAAGTCAACAATGACAAATCCGCACAAATCACGTTCACCACAAAACGAAGTATCTGTCCACAAGTGACCATTAGCAATATGCCGATTCCAGTGAAAAGAGAAGTCAAATATCTCGGACTACACTTGGACCAAAAGTTAACTTGGAAGAAACAACTAAAGTTAAAACTTCAAAATATGAACTGGCTAATCGGCAAACGTTCATAGTTAACAATGGAAAATAAGATACTTATGTACAAAACCATCCTAAAACCAATATGGACATACATGGCATCGAGCTATGGGGTTGCAGAAAGCCATCAAACACTAAGATACTGCAAATGTTCCAATCTAAATCACTTCCTATAATAGCTAATGCTCCATGGTTTATAAGCAACCACACATTACATACTGATCTCGGTATTCCATCCATCAATGAAGTTATTCAGGCATCAGCCATTAGAAACAAAAACCTCAATGAAAATCACCAAAATCCACTAATATCCAACCTTTACACTGATCCAATGGAACAGAGAAGACTGAAAAGAAACTGGCCAGAAGACCTCATAGAGTGATCTACGGAGACCCATCAGTGGATGGTGCCCACCTCAAGTCATTTATCAAGAAACCATATCATTTACTTATTTCTGGATATTTACAGAGTAGATTGTAAATTTGCAATTAATAAAAAAAACATGTCATAGTTTGTCGAAATAGAGCCTACGTTGGCCATTTTTCAAATCTAGATAAATAGTATGAATCAACAAAGTATTATATGTTAATTAATTATCTTACCTGAAAGAGAATCCCCGTGATTACAACTCTGAACTGTAGCAACAAGTAATAGGTTGTTGGATCAAAAGACGATAAATTTATAAAAGCCAAATTGTTATACAAGCAGTACAGAAATGCAGGAATGAAATATAATAACAAAACATTTTTATTTGTTATGATTTCAGCAACTAAACTCGTAGCAGAATGTCTGTAAGAAAAGCACAAATCTACAACTCTATAGGAAAAGTTGAATAAGAACTTACTCTCTGCAGTATAAAACAGATGAAATCAATAACTTTAGTACTTCCGTTAAAAGTACCACCGTCACTATATTGTAATTATAATTATTGTCAGATTGCTGGGAAGCTGTTACCAGAATACCTGAAAAAATAGTTATCCATAATTATTTGTACTACATTAATATTTATAAAATATCAAATATTATACTAGAATAATACTTACCCTGGTTTACGAATAAAAATATGTAACCCACAAATATTATAAAACTAAATTTTGAAGGAAATAATTCCTTGAAATGTAAATTAGACATTTGTTAAAGGTGCGAATTACATATTAACTCCCAAAATTGATTAGCTGTTATCATCCACAACCACGCTACGATTGTTAAGCGTTTATAAACATTTGTTAAATTTTTTACATTTTGGATGATTTTGGTTAGATTTAGGGATATTCGATATACATCGATGCATCGAAAACATGGATGTAGGTGATCTGTGATGTTTACAATGCGATACATCGAATCGATCCGATGTATGAAAAGCTATCGATGTTTTTTCATAAAACATCGAATCGATGATAACCAGTTAATTTCACAAAAACTCAAGTTTGACTACTAAAATTTTACCTGAAATCTTTCTTTCTGTTTGTTTGTTTTAAAATAGATAATTTTATTAGGCCTGTTTGCGTTTGTGATTTGTGACAACTATCAAAACGCCATGCAAATCTGTCAAAACGATCTGGGAAAGAGAGGCGGATGAATGTCACGAACAATCCGACGTTGCCATTTTTATAAGATAATTGACCCGCTGGTTGTCTATACGCTAGATTTGAGGTTAGAAAGAAGTTCCGATATTTGTGGGAAATAAAAGCAATGAACTATGAATACGGATGGAATGGCCCCTTCCCATTGAAACGTTTTTGCGGCCAACATAAGAAAAGGAGATCCGAGAGAGAGATGGAGCTAGTCAGGGCAAAAGGCCCGCAAATTTCAAGGTGGTGTATAGCGGATTTATAGTAATTTTGATTTTAAAATTTATTTAAGCAATTGTAATTGGATAAAAGGGAGTAATAGGGATGGGTAAAGAGGATAAAATTATTATATAATATTAAATTTAATAATTTCAATAAAAATGGAAGATATATATTATATTACAAAAAATTATTTCTCAAAATTCCTACAAAATATTTTTAGCAGATTTGTGTAGAAAGCAACAGTTCTCCTTATGAGGCTATTGGTTTTTAAAATGAATAGCTTCAGTAATCTTTTGTGTAATTCTATCAGGAATTTGGTTTTTTATTGAATTTATGTGGTGAAGCCGAATTGTAAAATAATTTTTCATTATTAATCTTACCAATTGAATTATATGACCATGAAGTGGATTTTGATCTAGACAATGCTGAGATAAACATAAAAACAATTCACTGATGTTCAAATTTCTCATTGCAAGAGAGACCAGTCTCAACATTATATTCAGCACAGAAAAGTTTTTTTCAGACTTAATTACACTTTCTGCAACCATACAAATTTTAACTATATCTTTTTTAGGCTTGCTAAGACCCCCTCTATTTTTTTCTATTCAGTAGCATGCAAGTATAGTAAATTTTATACCCATTTAGAATAAGACCATCCTTATTTATTATTAATAAATCGGTTGAAACAAAAAATTACCAACAAAAATGAACGTCGTAACTAATTTATTAGATGTCACGTTTTTGAAGTAACGTCAAATTTTGATTTCATGTTAATGTCAGATGGTTCAAGAAGCCGCATACGTTAAGTTACTAAAACGGCTGGTACCTCTAAATAGGTATTAATTTTACTATAGAACTAGAAGTTATTAAAGAATGGGCACATTCATTGCAATTAAGAGTTTTAATAAGTTTTTTGTTAATAAAACCTGCTATACATACTCTACCACATCACAAATACAGGGTGTTTCTAAATACATGCGACAAAATTCAGGAGGTCAATAGAATAAACACCATAATTTATAATTCTTTTAATAAATTGAGTGGAAAACAGT
The DNA here is from genome assembly GCA_947563755.1 of Lochmaea crataegi. NCBI lineage: Eukaryota > Metazoa > Arthropoda > Insecta > Coleoptera > Chrysomelidae > Lochmaea > Lochmaea crataegi. The sequence continues at coordinate 2,144,506 of OX387432.1, forward strand.
AAAGATGTAAAATGTAATATGATTCATAATAAATGCTGGAAATGACCACCTCTAGCCAAAATACATGAACGTAGCCTGCAGATATTTTCTTCTGTTTGAGTAATTCATTCAATAGGCTATTTAGACTTTTAATTCATTCTTTGCCTACTTATTTTGCTTTGATTATACTTGTTCACTTTCTTGTACTTTTGAACAGTTTCATGAGCAACTTTCCAAAACCTCTTCCTACGCTGCATATTATTTAAATCAGAAAACTTGAAATCCCCAAAATATACAGGTTCTCTACGGGTCCTGCAAACACATAAATATTTCAACAAATTAGTAGAAGTGAAAATTTTGATAATAACTATATTATTATTAAAACTACCTTAAATTACAAATTTTCAGTTTCACATGATTCCATAGATTCATGATTGTGTGTTAAATTTGAAGGACCAGCGCTTCCAACATATTTTCGTAATCTATAAGTTCACGATTTTCAGGTTTCTCTACCACCTCACAGATATCCAAAGTTTGATCTGAAAATAATAAAATGAATAATAAACACTTCAAATTACTTAGAAGTAAATAGGAATATTCAAATGAAAATACCTGGTTCTTTTAGGGTTATTTCTTCATGTTTTCTTTTTCAAACCCTTCGTTGTTTAGGTTCCTTGCTGAGAGGGACATGAAAATCAGCCGACTTTTTCAATATCTTATTTCCATGAACATTTACTTCATAATCATCTATAGGCACAAATTGCCGATGTCGGACTGGGAGTAAAATCTACTCTTCTTATTGCATGTAACCACTTCTAAAGTGTGGATTTATGCAGCAACATTTAACATTTAGCATTTATCATTTAACAATTAACATTTATCATTTAACAATTAGTCAAACTGCCATCGTTTATGCAGACACAATTATAAATTAGGAGAAAATAGTAAGCATGCGCATAAGCCCGAGATTTTAGTTATTTACAATAACCCTACATTTTCATGTCTTTAAAATGTGTACTTCCTTTGTCATAAATGACGGGAAATTGTCGAACAAGATCGATAAGAGTGGCATCATCCATTTTTAGTAAACAAACACACAACATAACCCTAAGTAAACCGCTTTTCTATGAAAACAGTGAGGTTAACTTCGGGATCTGCGTACTAGTTGCGCACTAGATGAAAATTCGGTACATTTAATTTAAGAAAGTTAGTGTGGATTTATGCAGCAACATTTAACATTTAACATTTATCATTTAACAATTAACATTTATCATTTATAAGTTAAACTACTCATTTCACTATGACTCCATTTATGCAGACAATTAACAATTATCATTTATCATTTAACAATTACGAAGTTGGCCAACTTTTAACTTTCTTAAATTAAATGTACCGAATTTTCATCTAGTGCGCAACTAGTACGCAGATCCTGAAGTTAACCTCACTGTTTTCATAGAAAAGCGGTTTACTTATGGTTATGTTGTGTGTTTGTTTACTAAAAATGGATGATGCCACTCTTATCGATCTTGTTCGACAATTTCCCGTCATTTATGACAAAGGAAGTACACATTTTAAAGACATGAAAATGTAGGGTTATTGTAAATAACTAAAATCTCGGGCTTATGCGCATGCTTACTATTTTCTCCTAATTTATAATTGTGTCTGCATAAACGATGGCAGTTTTACTAATTGTTAAATGATAAATGTTAATTGTTAAATGATAAATGTTAAATGTTAAATGTTGCTGCATAAATCCACACTTAAAAGTTGGCCAACTTCGTAATTGTTAAATGATAAACGATAATTGTTAATTGTCTGCATAAATGGAGTCATAGGGAAATGAGTAGTTTAACTTATAAATGATAAATGTTAATTGTTAAATGATAAATGTTAAATGTTAAATGTTGCTGCATAAATCCACACTAACTTCCTCAAGTTGGGATCTTTAAGGAATCCTAAAACTACAGATTTTTTCACCACTCCAAAATATATTAAACGATTAAACTAACCTGTGAAACTTCCTTTTTGATACCTTTTGTTCCTTTATTAGTACAATTCACTGCACTGCAAGATTAAACCATTTTCAGACAAATATAAAACAAAATAAAAATCTCTTAAAGGCTATAAGTCTATAAATATTTATAATAATCACCAAAAACTACTATTATTAATTTAAAAATTCAGCAGAAGCAAAATTATTTAAAAGCAAACACGATAAATACACTTCCTCTAATGGTAAATACAGGTTTTCTGCCCTGACTAGCGCTATCCTTATAGTCTGTCTCATCTTGACATCAATTCATACGCAAAGTGCCCGTTCCATCCGCATTTATAGTTCATTCAATAAAAGTCGATATTTTTTATACTTTTATGATGGATGTTTTATGTTTCCACTGTGAAAAAGTGCTGAGTTCGCAAAGCAATTTAAATAGTCACTTGTCTGAAAAGCACGATGTTGAAGTAAATAATGTATCATTAGAAAAAAATAAAAATTTCCAATGTTTAAATTGTGCTCCTGATTTACTAAACTTCAAAAATAATAATGACTTAAGAATTCATTTACAAGAGAAGCATGATATTATTATAGAAAGCAAGGAATTAAAATTTTCCTCATATGGTGGCAAGTATTTGCCTTATATTTTTAGTTGGCATTTCTGCTAATGACAGCGACGTCATTGGCCCTGTCACCCTTCCTTATTCACTTCACTTGTCAGTAGTGATGGTAAGACCCGGCTCATTTTGGTGACCCGGGTCTTCCAGATCAATCATTAAAATGACCCGTTCTTGAAGATTCGTTCATATGACCTTGTTTATTTGTTCCATCGTTTCATGATGTGAATGAAATGAACGGCATAAATTATTATGCAGATTTTCATATTCATTTATTTATTAAACTTCACGTCTGCTTATGAACCTTCATTAGAGTGGATGAATGACTGAATTTGTAAATAACAATCCAAAAATTGAAATAGTTTGTATTTTTTGTCAAATTAAAACATAAACGTATAAATGAACAAAATATAACACAAATAAAAAATATTTACTCTTGAAAATTTTATCAAACATTAAAATAAATTTTATTTCCTATAAATGTGTGAACGAGAGAGACTCTATGATCAACCTTAGAACGCGTATTTATACTACAGCTACAACAGCTGGTTCTGGTTCAGTTCATTCGAACGACAGGGTCACAGAACGTGATTGAACCAATCACGGGTCTTGGAACTGATTCGGTCTTTGAGAACGGGTCGTTCGTGACCTTCCCATCCCTACTTGTCAGTATGTCAGTGAACACATGTATGATCCAATACTTTTGTACTGAGGCTTTTGGAAAAATAAAGAATTACAGAAAGGTTGTAGTCGTATCTCTGATCGTATTTTCTCTATAATACACAACATAAACTTGGCGACGAGTAATGAACCCATAGCCACAGTCTACAGTTAATAAGTCGAAGTCTCGTCAAGCCCACGTGGCCGAAGTACATGAAAAGCCGAAAACGGTCAGTTTAGTGTTTCTATCTAAAGGTTTTAAGAAGTATTTTGTCGAATTATCATGTCATTAATAGGATCTATAGAAAATTTTAATCCCAAGTCGTCAGATGTGCTCTCATACTTTGAGAGGATAGAACAGCTTTTCTCCTGTAATGAAGTTGAAGATGGAAAAAAGGTTCCAATGCTCATCACCCTAATAGGTCAAGAAGCATACAAGGTTTTAAAAGACTTAGTAGCACCTGCATTACCATCGTCAAAAACGTATGTCCAGCTAAAAGATGTGCTCACACAACATTTTAACCCGAAACGCCTTGTGATAGCGGAAATGTATGTATTTTATACCTGCCAGCAAGAAATAAATGAAATGTGGCTAGGTTAAAAAATTTGTCACAGTATTGTGAGTTGGTAATTTTCTTAATGAAGCTCTAAGAGACAGATTCGTGTGTGGAATGAAGTCTGAGGCAGCAAAAAGAAAACTGTTAACAGAGGAAAGAACGCTCCAAAAGTAAATCTGCGACAATTGACTGAGCCGGCAACAGCGCACCAAGATGTCCGTTTATCACCGTCGCCTTGGCTCGACCAGTCTAATATACGGGGGGAGGTTGAAATCTGGTATAAAAATTTGGTTGAGAAAGAACTGTTATTTGTAATAATATAAAAGTCTATCATATTCCAAATACAAAATTCGCTGATAAACGCTACGGAGGTCGAAAAAATTGAAAACTAAGAATTTTTTGAAAAAATTTACAACTTTCTTTTTATTACTGTATTACCATATATCGATGTCTCGCGTTTAAATTTTCTACAAAGGTTGATAATATAATAAATAGTCTTTCATATTCCATATTCACTGACAAACGTTACGAGGGTGAGAAAAAAAATAAAAATCAGTTTTCTTTAAAACATTTTTTAACTTTATTTTCTCTCCTGTATGTACATATATCGATGTCCGTTGAAAAAAAAATAGAAATAGATTGATAAATCGATAGTCTTTAGCATGCCGCCTTCAAAAATCACTGACAAACGTTCCAAGGGTGAGAAAAAAAATAGAAATCAGTTTTCTTTAAAAAATTTTTTAACTTTATTTTCTCTCCTGTATCTACATATATCGATGTCCGTTGAAAAAAAAATAGAAATAGATTGATAAATCGATAGTCTTTAGCATGCCGTCTTCAAAAATCACTGACAAACGTTCCAAGGGTGAGAAAAAAAATAAAAATAAGTTTTCTTAAAAAAAAAATTTACTTTATTTTCTCTCCTGTATCTACATATATCAATTTTTAGATATGCTTGTCCACATAAACCACAAATTAGCCGGACACATACACACTGAACAATTTCTAAAAACCTATTAATTGTCGAATATGTGGCATGTGCAGAGAGGGTTGTCTCTGATATGTATAAGGGTATCTATTCTCTTTGAGAAGGCGGAGTCAAAAGTGTACAGGGCTGGTCAGACTATATTTAATATGTAGGTATTGTAATAATGTAAACTTTTTAAATAAAACTAACTGTTCATAATTAATTTCACTATCATAAATGATAATTTAAAGTTTTCATTGGTTCTTTCAATAAATGGTGAAATTAATTATAAACAGTTAGGATAATTTATAATCGTAATATGAGTAGATTCCACAAAGTAGGGGCCCAAACAGTAAATTCTAATAATGTAACTTTGAATTAAGACTTCTATGCCACATACTAATCTGACATGGATGTTTTGTACTCTTTGAAGGTAGTTTTTATAGTTTTGTGATAAAACTGGCCCATAAATATTGTTACCATAACCACTGTTAGTATTGCCTTTTTTCATTAATTAAAAAAATTTTATTCGATGCTTTTCTATTTTCATGGCATCACCTGTTCAATTCATATCAGCCAATCAGGACTAGGATTCGGAAAAATCTCCTTAGGTAAATGGCACGTAGGTAAATCCGTTGCGGTCTCATACCACCGGTACCCAGAGCGGGGGTCGTTGTTTTCCCCTTTCGCACACTACAAGGAGTAACAGAGCCGCATTTCGGCGCCACAGTACCGATAAACAAAAAATATCAGACGTCTGTGCGGGGAGCGGAGGGTTGGTTTTGTTTTTTCCATGCACTCTTCCACAAGTTTACATTCCTTTTGCCATGGGCGGCGTTAGGAGTAGGGATAATGAGAAGGAATCGTTTAAAATAAACATCCCTTCCGTGTCAGGTTATTGTGACCAAACTGTTACGAGATTTGAGTTTTTAGATTGCCTACAATCGTTTTATTTTTCAATTTTAATTTAATATCTACACGTGCATTCGAAATGTAAAAGTCTTTATTTCAATGAAAACATGATGTGTTTTTAAAGATATGTCTCGTCGTAATTATTTTCAGGGAGTACTATCAATTTTGGGATAAATTCGCACAAAACAAAATTCCAACGGTGCACGTAGATTTTATTGTATTATCAATCTATTTCTATTTTTTTTCAACGGATTTCGATATATATACAGGAGAAAAAATAAAGTAAAAAAATTTTTTCAAGAAAACTGATTTTTATTTTTTTTCTCACCCTTGGAACGTTTGTCAGTGATTTTTGAGTATGACATGCCAAAGACTATCGATTTATCAATCTATTTCTATTTTTTTTTCAACAGACATCGATATATGTACATACAGGAGAGAAAATAAAGTAAAAAAATGTTTTCAAGAAAATGATTTTTATTTTTTTTCTCACCCTTGGAACGTTTGTCAGTGATTTTTGAATATGACATGCTAAAGACTATCGATTTATCAATCTATTTCTATTTTTTTTTCAACGGACATCGATACATGTACATACAGGAGAGAAAATAAAGTAAAAAAATTTTTTCAAGAAAACTGATTTTTATTTTTTTTCTCACCCTTGGAACGTTTGTCAGTGATTTTTGAAGACGGCATGCTAAAGACTATCGATTTATCAATCTATTTCTATTTTTTTTTTCAACGGACATCGATATATGTAGATACAGGATAGAAAATAAAGTAAAAAAATTTTTTAAAGAAAACTGATTTTTATTTTTTTTCTCACCCTTGGAACGTTTGTCAGTGATTTTTGAAGACGGCATGCTAAAGACTATCGATTTATCAATCTATTTCTATTTTTTTTTTCAACGGACATCGATATATGTACATACAGGAGAGAAAATAAAGTAAAAAAATTTTTTAAAGAAAACTGATTTTTATTTTTTTTCTCACCCTTGGAACGTTTGTCAGTGATTTTTGAAGACGGCATGCTAAAGACTATCGATTTATCAATCTATTTCTATTTTTTTTTTCAACGGACATCGATATATGTACATACAGGAGAGAAAATAAAGTAAAAAAATTTTTTAAAGAAAACTGATTTTTATTTTTTTTCTCACCCTTGGAACGTTTGTCAGTGATTTTTGAAGACGGCATGCTAAAGACTATCGATTTATCAATCTATTTCTATTTTTTTTTTCAACGGACATCGATATATGTAGATACAGGAGAGAAAATAAAGTTAAAAATTTTTTTAAAGAAAACTGATTTTTATTTTTTTTCTCACCCTTGGAACGTTTGTCAGTGATTTTTGAAGACGGCATGCTAAAGACTATCAATTTATCAATCTATTTCTATTTTTTTTTTCAACGGACATCGATATATGTACATACAGGAGAGAAAATAAAGTAAAAAAATTTTTTAAAGAAAACTGATTTTTATTTTTTTTCTCACCCTTGGAACGTTTGTCAGTGATTTTTGAGTATGACATGCCAAAGACTATCGATTTATCAATCTATTTCTATTTTTTTTTCAACAGACATCGATATATGTACATACAGGAGAGAAAATAAAGTAAAAAAATGTTTTCAAGAAAATGATTTTTATTTTTTTTCTCACCCTTGGAACGTTTGTCAGTGATTTTTGAATATGACATGCTAAAGACTATCGATTTATCAATCTATTTCTATTTTTTTTTCAACGGACATCGATACATGTACATACAGGAGAGAAAATAAAGTAAAAAAATTTTTTCAAGAAAACTGATTTTTATTTTTTTTCTCACCCTTGGAACGTTTGTCAGTGATTTTTGAAGACGGCATGCTAAAGACTATCGATTTATCAATCTATTTCTATTTTTTTTTTCAACGGACATCGATATATGTAGATACAGGAGAGAAAATAAAGTAAAAAAATTTTTTAAAGAAAACTGATTTTTATTTTTTTTCTCACCCTTGGAACGTTTGTCAGTGATTTTTGAAGACGGCATGCTAAAGACTATCGATTTATCAATCTATTTCTATTTTTTTTTTCAACGGACATCGATATATGTACATACAGGAGAGAAAATAAAGTAAAAAAATTTTTTAAAGAAAACTGATTTTTATTTTTTTTCTCACCCTTGGAACGTTTGTCAGTGATTTTTGAAGACGGCATGCTAAAGACTATCAATTTATCAATCTATTTCTATTTTTTTTTTCAACGGACATCGATATATGTACATACAGGAGAGAAAATAAAGTAAAAAAAATTTTTAAAGAAAACTGATTTATTTTTTTTCTCACCCTTGGAACGTTTGTCAGTGATTTTTGAATATGACATGCTAAAGAGTATCGATTTATCAATCTATTTCTATTTTTTTTTCAACGGACATCGATACATGTACATACAGGAGAGAAAATAAAGTAAAAAAATTTTTTCAAGAAAACTGATTTTTATTTTTTTTCTCACCCTTGGAACGTTTGTCAGTGATTTTTGAAGACGGCATGCTAAAGACTATCGATTTATCAATCTATTTCTATTTTTTTTTCAACGGACATCGATATATGTAGATACAGGAGAGAAAATAAAGTAAAAAAATTTTTTAAAGAAAACTGATTTTTATTTTTTTTCTCACCCTTGGAACGTTTGTCAGTGATTTTTGAAGAAGGCATGCTAAAGACTATCGATTTATCAATCTATTTCTATTTTTTTTTTCAACGGACATCGATATATGTAGATACAGGAGAGAAAATAAAGTTAAAAATTTTTTTAAAGAAAACTGATTTTTATTTTTTTTCTCACCCTTGGAACGTTTGTCAGTGATTTTTGAAGACGGCATGCTAAAGACTATCGATTTATCAATCTATTTCTATTTTTTTTTTCAACGGACATCGATATATGTAGATACAGGAGAGAAAATAAAGTAAAAAAATTTTTTAAAGAAAACTGATTTTTATTTTTTTTCTCACCCTTGGAACGTTTGTCAGTGATTTTTGAAGACGGCATGCTAAAGACTATCGATTTATCAATCTATTTCTATTTTTTTTTCAACGGACATCGATATATGTACATACAGGAGAGAAAATAAAGTTAAAAAAATTTTTAAAGAAAACTGATTTTTATTTTTTTTCTCACCCTTGGAACGTTTGTCAGTGATTTTTGAAGACGGCATGCTAAAGACTATCAATTTATCAATCTATTTCTATTTTTTTTTCAACGGACATCGATATATGTACATACAGGAGAGAAAATAAAGTAAAAAAATTTTTTAAAGAAAACTGATTTTTATTTTTTTTCTCACCCTTGGAACGTTTGTCAGTGATTTTTGAAGACGGATTGCTAAAGACTATCGATTTATCAATCTATTTCTATTTTTTTTTTCAACGGACATCGATATATGTAGATACAGGAGAGAAAATAAAGTTAAAAAATTTTTTAAAGAAAACTGATTTTTATTTTTTTTCTCACCCTTGGAACGTTTGTCAGTGATTTTTGAAGACGGCATGCTAAAGACTATCGATTTATCAATCTATTTCTATTTTTTTTTTCAACGGACATCGATATATGTACCTACAGGAGAGAAAATAAAGTAAAAAAATGTTTTAAAGAAAACTGATTTTTATTTTTTTTCTCACCCTTGGAACGTTTGTCAATGATTTTTGAAGACGGCATGCTAAAGACTATCGATTTATCAATCTATTTCTATTTTTTTTTCAACGGACATCGATATATGTAGATACAGGAGAGAAAATAAAGTTAAAAATTTTTTTAAAGAAAACTGATTTTTATTTTTTTTCTCACCCTTGGAACGTTTGTCAGTGATTTTTGAAGACGGCATGCTAAAGACTATCGATTTATCAATCTATTTCTAGTTTTTTTTTTCAACGGACATCGATATATGTAGATACAGGAGAGAAAATAAAGTAAAAAATTTTTTTAAAGAAAACTGATTTTTATTTTTTTTCTCACCCTTGGAACGTTTGTCAGTGATTTTTGAAGACGGCATGCTAAAGACTATCGATTTATCAATCTATTTCTATTTTTTTTTCAACGGACATCGATATATGTACATACAGGAGAGAAAATAAAGTTAAAAAAATTTTTAAAGAAAACTGATTTTTATTTTTTTTCTCACCCTTGGAACGTTTGTCAGTGATTTTTGAAGACGGCATGCTAAAGACTATCAATTTATCAATCTATTTCTATTTTTTTTTCAACGGACATCGATATATGTACATACAGGAGAGAAAATAAAGTAAAAAATTTTTTTAAAGAAAACTGATTTTTATTTTTTTTCTCACCCTTGGAACGTTTGTCAGTGATTTTTGAAGACGGCATGCTAAAGACTATCGATTTATCAATCTATTTCTATTTTTTTTTTCAACGGACATCGATATATGTAGATACAGGAGAGAAAATAAAGTTAAAAAATTTTTTAAAGAAAACTGATTTTTATTTTTTTTCTCACCCTTGGAACGTTTGTCAGTGATTTTTGAAGACGGCATGCTAAAGACTATCGATTTATCAATCTATTTCTATTTTTTTTTTCAACGGACAACGATATATGTACCTACAGGAGAGAAAATAAAGTAAAAAAATGTTTTAAAGAAAACTGATTTTTATTTTTTTTCTCACCCTTGGAACGTTTGTCAATGATTTTTGAAGACGGCATGCTAAAGACTATCGATTTATCAATCTATTTCTATTTTTTTTTCAACGGACATCGATATATGTAGATACAGGAGAGAAAATAAAGTAAAAATTTTTTTTAAAGAAAACTGATTTTTATTTATTTTCTCACCCTTGGAACGTTTGTCAGTGATTTTTGAATATGACATGCTAAAGACTATCGATTTATCAATCTATTTCTATTTTTTTTTTCAACGGACATCGATATATGTACCTAGTAACCCATACCATTTTTTGGAGTCACTCTAGTATGGTAGGACAAATTAACAATACGTCAATAATTGCCTGAAATTAGTTTTTTATGTATTCCCTTGCTCTAGTTACGTTTGTTGGTAATTTTCCCTTTGAATAAATCAGAGAAAAGTTATTAATTCATATGCAAAATATTAATAACGATAACGTATGCCCCTCGTAAATACGACTCTCAGCGGCTGAGCGGTCGAGCGGTGTTGCCAGATCAATTTTACTCGTTTGGAGCTGGGAGCTAGCTTCTCGTCGATTGCTCTAGTTACGTTTGTTGGTAATTTTCCCTTTGAATAAATCAGAGAAAAGTTATTAATTCATATGCAAAATATTAATAACGATAACGTATGCCCCTCGTAAATACGACTCTCAGCGGCTGAGCGGTCGAGCGGTGTTGCCAGATCAATTTTACTCGTTTGGAGCTGGGAGCTAGCTTCTCGTCGATTGCTCTAGTTACGTTTGTTGGTAATTTTCCCTTTGAATAAATCAGAGAAAAGTTATTAATTCATATGCAAAATATCAATAACGATAACGTATGCCCCTCGTAAATACGACTCTCAGCGGCTGAGCGGTCGAGCGGTGTTGCCAGATCAATTTTACTCGTTTGGAGCTAGCTTCTCGTCGATGTAGATATTCATATTTTTTATCACCTAAAAACATAAATTCAGCAGCACAGAGTGGAACTGATTATTTTACCACCAAACGATTACAATTTTCGATATTTTTGAAAACGAGAACAAAATACGGATTTCTTTCACAATATTTTCCATTTCTGTGACCTAACCTCACTTACCTCACACGTGAACAAGGAACTGTCAAAGAAGCTAGCAACCAATAAAACATCATGAACTCGAGTTTTATGATTGGCTGCCGTCAAATTTTTTGGTATCGCAACTTATGTGGTGCCCTCTATAATGACCAGAAATTGGAATACATGGAGTTCGATCTCCTTGTATAGCCTCCATGGTTATAACAATAAGCGAGTTATTGGAATCCTAGAAAAATTTACAATTTCAGGATATCCACCCTGACAAAAAAATATAAATTGAACGTTCAGGCCCAGTTGTACAATAGCCGTTCACGAGCAGATCAACGGTCAATTTACGTTGTACCAACATCGTTCATTGCTGAACTGAGGTTCACTGTTCAGTTCAGTTGAACGGAAAGGCTTTGACCGATCAAAGCCAGTTCAACGTCATTTTGTGACATTTTAACCTATAATTCTATCAACGAAAGTTAACAGTAAACCAAACAAACGATTAAAAATTCAAAACATGGATTTTTTAGAAGAATTAACAGATGATGAAGACTTTTTAGAACTTATACATCTTATGAGAAATGAAAGACTTCCAAAAACTTATAGGGAACGCCCAAATCATTTTATGAAGTGGAATAATCGAGAATTTAAGTCACGATTTAGGTTGTCAAAGGAAGCAGTAAGATATATAATAGATGCACTCGCCGAAACGATTTCCTCTAAAACTGATAGGTACGTAAATTGCTGTTACTTTATAGGTGCCTTTTCATTGTATGTGATTGCTTATTTTTTTTCTATATTCTAGAAACCACGCACTCTCACCCGATGATATGGTGTTACTCACATTGAGGTTTCTTGCAACAGGGTGTTTTTTACAAATATGTGGAGACTTTTGTGGAGTAGATAAGTCCACAGCAAGTAGAGCTGTACATAAAGTAACACGAGCTATTGCAAGTTTAAAACGTACTTTCATAAAAATGCCTGAAAGCGAAGAAGAAATAAATATTACAAAGCAAGGATTTTATGATATAGCCAAATTTCCAAAGTGTGTGGGTGCTTTAGATTGTACGCACATCAAAATTCAGAGCCCTGGAGGACAGTACGCAGAAACTTACAGGAATAGAAAATCGTTTTTTTCATTAAACGTTCAAGTGTTTGGTGATGCAAATTGTGCAATTAGGAATATAGTTTGCCGGTGGCCAGGATCATCACATGATTCTAATATATTTAGAAACTCAAGATTGAGGTTTGAGTTTGAAGATGGGAGGTTCATGAATAATGTTCTTGTTGGTGACAGTGGTTATGCTATTAAACCTTACTTAATAACCCCTCTTTCAAATCCACAAACTCCTGCAGAAACTTTATTCAATGAAGCTCAAATAAGGACCCGGAATCCAATAGAACGGTTGTTTGGGATTTGGAAGAGGCGTTTTCCAGTTCTTGCTCTTGGAACACGCAGAAAGATAGAAGCTGTAATAATAGCATGCGCAGTGTTACATAACATAGCATGTCAAATGGGGGATATCGATCCTCCAGAGAATAATGATGAAGTTGAAGCTGCCATAAATGTAACAAATAACGTTAATAATATCCACGTTAATAATGGGGGAAGTCCACAATATAAACAACAGTGTGAGATATGCTCTAATCACACAGTATTTTCAAAACTTACTGTAATTTTTGAATGTTGCAGATGAATAATAAAAATATGAAGTTTACATTTTCTTATTCCAAAAGATTCCCCATCCCAGTCTGTAAGAATCTGTAAACAAAATCAAGAACAGCCCGTCAAAACATGTATTCAAGCTGTAGATGTAACGTGCGTGTTCTAAGTTGCATTTGACTTTGACTGTAGGCATATATAATATGAAATTTCGCTTGCCAATCTTTCTTTAGAACTTACATATAGTTTTCAAGTGTACATTTCCAACAATACCCAATAAAATACTGAATTTAACGTATAACTTATTTATTTATAATTGTTTTAAAAGTATTTTTTTTTCTAATTCTAAAATTTCTATCTTTAGATCATGCTCTCGCCTGGACTGCTTTCTTTTTTCCTCCGCTTCCATTTCTTGAAGGCGCAAGTACTTCTCGTGCTTCTCCTTCATTTGGGCAATTTTCAAGTTATGCTCTTCTAAAAAACATTGGCTCTGTAAATTTGCAAGAGCAACTTTCCCAGCACCCCACTCTTCCAATTTATATCCTATGGAACCTTTGATGGATCCTCGTTTTGTCCTATCTCCATTCTCTGAAAATATCAATTTCATATAGATTTTACATAATTATGGGTAATTGTATACTTCAACAATTTCTGGTTGAAGTAAACAAAGACTAATTAGTTACTGGTCGTAATGTAAATTAACTAACCATTTTGTGATATTTGCAGCGCAGTGCTTTTTGGGGTTCTCAACATTGTAGGTGTATATTTTGCCCAATCTTTTCTATCGTCATTTATTTTCGATGGATCTGGCTCTGATTCATGATTTTGGGATTCATCATTTTCTTGACAAACTGAAAAATTATATATTACATAGTTGGAATGTTGAATAATTAAAAAAAGCTTAGGAGAATTTACCATCTTCATTCGCAGCTTCGTCAGTAACATTAAAATCTTTCAAGTCACAGGTCGCAATATGTATAGTTTCTGGAAATATTTTTTAAATTAGTATTGAAGATTGAATGTATTAAATATATGTACCATACCTGCCACAGCATCATCATCAAATTCTGAGTCTTTACCAGTTAGCTGTGTACCAATGATCTCATAAATATCATTATCAGTTGTTGTCATGGTTAAATAAGTACTTATTTAACCATGGTTGTTGTGATAACAATATCTTTTTCTGGACCACCTCCAGTGCTTTTAACATATTTTTTATGGTCAGCGTATTTCTGCTTTGTACGTTTTTTAATATTATCATATTTGTTTTTTACCGTTTTAACGTCTCTGTGATATTCACCACAAATACTATTAAACTCTTTGGTAAGGTTAATCCAAGCATTAGCTTTTATCTTGTTGGTGTTTGTATCAGTCTTTTTGCATTCGACTAAGTCTTTGTATTTTTTCACTAAACAAATCAATGTATTTTCTTCTGCAGCAGTAAAATTTGTAGATCTCACAAATTTTTTAGAGCTTTCCATTATTTTATCGTGCACTTTCGCCACAACACAAAACAAATTAGTACTATAATACTGGTCTCTGCTACACTAGACAGCTTTTAAATCACAAAAACAAAGCACGCTGGTAACTTTAAGGTTATAACATGGTTATATAACAATAAGCAAGTTATTGGAATCCTAGAAAAATTTACAATTTCAGGATATCCACCCTGACAAAAAAATATAAATTGAACGTTCAATAGAACCGAGTTCAATTTTCACTGGTGCAACCAATTTGTTACTGAACCACGATCACCAGTGACGTGCGGTTCAGTAGAACCGTTTGTGAACTTTGTTTGGTACAACCGGCCCTCAATAGAACCGAGTTCAATTTTCACTGGTGCAACCAATTTGTTACTGAACCACGATCACCAGTGACGTGCGGTTCAGTAGAACCGTTTGTGAACTTTGTTTGGTACAACCGGCCCTTAGGGGAGGAAATGCCGTATATTTTTAGTTGGCATTTCTGCTAATGACAGCGACGTCATTGGCCCTGTCACCCTTCCTTATTCACTTCACTTGTCAGTATGTCAGTGAACACATGTATGATCCAATACTTTTGTACTGAGGCTTTTGGAAAAATAAAGAATTACAGAAAGGTTGTAGTCGTATCTCTGATCGTATTTTCTCTATAATACACAACAGTATTTAACAAAAAAAAATTCTGTACCTACCTATATAACATAAATTCTCAAGGTACTGTTTAAACTTGTATTGAAAATATATAATTTCAGAATTTCTGAAATGGTTGAAAAATGAAGAATACTCTAAGGACATCCAGTATTTTGTGGCTTCCTCAAATATATATGGAAAGGAAAATAAATTGAAAATTATATATTTTAACTGTAATCGTCCTGGGTAGGTTGCCAAGTGCCCAGTCCCGATCTGAAATACTATTAAGCCTTTTAACATTTTTTCCTAGTTAATATACTATTATGTTTTGAATGAAATCTGAGTTGGGTATTTTAGGGAAAATTCGAGAGAATGAGGAAAAAAATAAAATTGTTAAAATAAATGGATCATGCAAAATAAATCGGAATTGTAAAAGTCAAATTGAAATTAAAAAAGATTTAACTACAGAAGTCATTTACAGAACTTACTATCCTCAACATTGTGGACATGAAATACATATTAAGCATATTCGTATACTGGCAAAAATTAAAGAAAATATTGCAAAAAAATTACAATCTGGTGTTAGTCCTAGCAGGTAAGTTTAAAATAATTATATTGTGTCTCATATTCTATTATTCAATGTAATATAAAAAGATAACTTTGTTTTAGAATTTTAATTGATGAGAGAAAGTTAGTAGGTAGTGTAGATGTTACTCGAAAAGATTTAATGACTAGGAAGGACATTAATAACATAAAAAAGTCTTGTAAAATTCACATTAATGAGGGTAAAACAACCAAACATGATGAAAATTCATGCAATCCATCGTTCTGTGGCCTTAAAAAATACTTATGTATTATCAGAAAACCTGCAGGAAGAAATTTTTGTAACTGATATTAAAACCAATAAACAATACCAGATATTCAAAAATAAAGTCAACCAAAATTGCTGCCACATAAAATGCAATTTTTGTAATATTTGTTTGCATGCCTTTAAATGTACTTGCATAGATTTTTTAATTAGGTCAATAATTTGTGAGCATATTCATTTCTTTGTGTTAAATAAGCAAGTTTCAAATGTTCAAACCGCAGATAAGCTTGAAACAAATTATAATACTGAACAACTAATTAAATCACTTTGTACAAAGGAATCGACCATAAAACTTGAAAAACAAGAAATTAAAGATATTGCTGTTTCAATTATTGACAATTTAGAAAATAAAAATATCTCTTGTGAAACAATGGGTACAATTTGTCAATATCTTAATGTGGCAAAAAAAAAGTTGAATATTGATGAAAATGTAGATTCGCATTTTGTACCAATAGAATCAACTGTGGGAGAACCGGCAAATAAAAAAAACGGAAAAACAAGTTACATTCTTTTCAACAAAAAAAAGAAGCAAAACCGTTCCCACTATTTTAAAAAACCCACAGAAGAAGAAAAGTTGGCAATAAATGGTTTATTGCATGACCACCTATTAAGAGCTACTACTTCTGAAGAATGTAATTAGAACAATAAAAAATAGACATAAGTTTCTTATTTTGTGTAATCATTGTTATGATATAAAAGTTCTGTGTGTTGAAATAAATGTTTCAAAAATATGTATCTTTTTTATTTATGGTAATCAATATTCCTCCAAGGTAATAGTAACCTTGATTATAACTCTTATAATTAACTAATTCCTAGTTCTAGACTATAAATTGGGCTATCATAAAAAGGTAAACCTCTTTTATTTATTATGGTAATGAGTAACCTTAAACATAATATACAATAAACTAGTTAAAATGTGCAGGTTAACTCAAATTTTTGAAGTACCCGCCAATATTAAAAATACAAGATTTGGCAACGTCGGATTGTTCGTGACATTCATCCGCCTCTCTACTGATTACCGATTTTCGTGCGAAGTTCATTCAATTTCATACACGAATGTACTCAAACTCAAGTGATCTCGAAAATAAATCCCAGAATAACTGTTCAACTGTGCGCATTATGCTCTGTAGTTAAAAAACAACATAAATAAACAAGTCTGACTGTCGGAAGTGAATACCGAACGCACCTTGTATATAATCGCTGTTCCATCATTTCCATTCTTTTTGCAATATTGCATAGTTCCATGATTGACATTGGCACATGACAAAAGCGACGGTTATAAAAGTTTAAACATTATAAAACTCAATATTTTACTGTTGAATTAATTAACGCGATATTTTCAGTTTTTACTATTGTAAACGAATTTCTTTATTTCTCAAAATAGTTGAAATGGATGCAAGCAAATTGTCTAGCATCGAGGAAATGAAAGAATTAGATATGGATTTGTAAGTAAATATTTCTTCTTTAATTTATTCTAGGAACCTAATAAAAACAGACTGAAATTTCCAACCATTTGTAGAGTGTATTCACGTTTTTATCTAAAATTGTTAATTCGTGGTTTCTTGAAGATAAAATGTATGCAGAGTAGTATCTCATTGGCAATTTTTATTTGGCCAAACAAAAAAATAGAACAAGGTCTAAACTAATATTTACTATGGTACCTATCAGCTTTTTTATGATATCTAAAACGACGAATTTTACTCTATTTAATAGGGAAGGTATATTACTTTAAACCAGTTTTAAACATGTATTTTAAGCCAATTTTTAGTTTTCAAACAGTATACCCACTATCTGTGTACATACTTTTATATTAAATGTTTGTACTTGCACATCTGTCCCTACTATTAATAAATTCATATGTGCAAAAATTTAGTTTAGTTGAGGTGTAAAATTATTGTTCAAGGATAAAAGATATTAGCTGGGCTAAAGATATGTGGGAATCGCTACAGAGATGTTTGAAAAAATCTTTCTTGAATTGGGTAGATACAGTTCTTACAATGAGCCAAAATGAAGATGATGTTAAAGAATGGAGATCTACATTTATGGAACAGTTTGAAGACAGGTAATATTATGTTTCTGTTATATATAAATTGTGTAATAATGCATCTAAAACTTGGGTCTTGTGACCAAGATATTTTCACTTTATTGTCAGAAATATTTATAAAAGTCATTATCATTATGAATAATCATCAATTTATTCTGATAAATTACTTTACATTTTGAAAGTTTCATAATTTGAACAGCTCAAAAGCAAAACTATTATTAAGTACTAAATTATGTTGAATGTAAACTTGTCTCAATTTAGCTATTATATTCTTAGTAGCAAGGTATATAATTGTTATGGTTACTTGGCACTGACTAAAAATTATAACATAACATAATTACATATTTAATAAACATTAAATAAGTATTATAAGTATATATTTCTAAAAATAATGTATTTCTTGTTTTTAGCTAATTGTGTTTGTTGAAGTTAGTTTTTTTTTACTTTACAATACATTTGACCATTTTCTTGGTTTATCTTTGAAGTCTAATACCAATTAAATTAAAATGGGGCCATCTTGAAGCTATACTGAACCTAATAAAAAAAATAATTGAAATCTGTTTTTTAAACAAAGAACTAAAGCTGAGTTGCCATGGGTAGTGAATCATGAATGTGACAGTGATTCACTACATGTAGCAACTATTAGATTTGAACAAAGGTTCAGGAAACAAAATATACCATTCTTGAGAAAATCGCATGTTTTTTTTTGTTTTGTGTAGTTAATAGTGAGCAAGCCAAGAGGAAGGTTGTATTTATCATATTTTAAGAATGAATGACACACACACAATTAAGTTCTTGGAATTTTATCAAACCGAGCCAGTTTTATGGGGTTCTACCAGAGAATATTATAAAATCTGAAATGCACATGCAACAGCAGTCAGAAGAATTGCCTTTGCAATGGCATTTGATGGATTTATAGACATGTGTGTAATTATGAGGTTCAACAATTTTCATAGTTTCTATTCACAAGAATTGAAAAATTCAACAGAATATGAAGTCTGGATGTTCTTTTGATAACTGGATCCCTAAAGTGAGGTGGTTCAAATTTATAAATTCTTTCCTCAGACCACAGTACTGAAAATGGTGCTCAGATATATGCAGATTTTTAAAATCTTCGGGAAACCAGAGATTTTCTTGCTCAAATTGGTCCAACTTCTTTGCAGAATCCACTTCCTTGTCTACCTTTGTCTGCTTGTATTGTTTTTCTGACTGAGAGTACTTTTGTAAATCTGCCAGATATCATACCAACTTGACAGGAGTCATGTGTGACACCTTTTTGTGTGTCATGAGTGTTGAAACCAGACAGCATCCAAAGTTGACACTGACACACTAACTACTTCTCTCACAGGTGGCAGCACGCAGTATCATGGCGCAGTAATACGAACTGTCTCAATAGAATAGACTTGGTATATGTTATATGGGATCAAATATGACACACTAAACAATAACAAATGCCCCGTCAGACATTGAATTACACGGGGGTTGGTATATCTGTTAAAATAGAACCAGCCATTCTGGTTTGCAATTAGAAGGAATAACATCACTTGTAGACCGGTTTCGGCGTTTTTGAGCCTCATCAGCACAAGGTAGATGGTATTCGTCCAGAAGCTCTGAGAGAAATACAGCGCTTGCGCGAACGATACCAAGAACGGTTCTATCGCCAGTTTGAACAATAATGAGGTGACATAAGGTGTGTTAGGGGAGCACGCTTTCGCGCTATTTCTTGCTATGCAACGCAAATGCTATTTGGGCTGTTCAAATCTCAATTCAAGTATGTTTATTTGAAGGCTTACTGATATTTTTTCACATTTGCAGCTTTGTTTCGAATATAAAAGTCACAGAGTTGAAAGTTGAACAAATATTATGGCAATTTGAACACTCGATTGACCTTGGTCAAGTGACGTCATAAAGCCTGGAATTATGTTGGCAGCATTTGTCAGAATTGCATAAAATATGCCAATCAATAGAGCTTAAAAGTATAGTAATTTTTGACAAAAATCCTAGTAGTAGAAAGCGGATGGTGCCATCATATGAAAGACATTATATAGTTTAATAGATATGTTTTGGACACGCAAATGTTTTTCAGTGATTTGTTATAAACATTTAAAACGAAAAAAAACGTACTTTTTAGTTTTTTTTTATATAACGTGAAATTGTGATATATGTAACTGTTGCCTGGCGTCTTCTCTTCGCACATTGCTGAAAAACATTTGAGTGACCAAAACATATAAAAATTATAATATGTAATGTCTTATTACCATTGCTTGGACTACAAAGCGAATAAGCCTTGCTTGCTTATAAGCTGGCCAAATCGTAGGCTACTTGACGTCACTAAGGAGGGGTGCGTGACGTCTCGTTGAAAGCGCGCGCTTGCTTTCCCCACTTTTGATATTTTTTTTAATAGAAATCCTGCCCAAAAAAAAAATTCGGTGACATTTTTTTATAAAATACTTTGAATTAAAGCAATACAAAAAATTACTGAAAAGGCCCATCATAAGCCACAGATAACCTACAAACTACTTACGTCAGTAACATTTCCCCTCGGCTTCCGAAACCACAATTTCAGTAGATTCCTCCGTTTCCGGATTCTATAATCTCGATAAAGTAATTATTAAATAAAATCAATAAATAACTAATTAATAGATTATTACAGTTTCCAGTAAATTGTCGTATTTAGTAAAGCGCGTTACCAATAGATATTAAATAATAGATTTATTCTCTTAACGCATTAGGTACAAAGTTTCGAAAATATTTTTAAAAACAATGAACGTTTACTTAGAAGAAACAACTACTTCTCGGGCTATATGCCACGACAGACATTGAATTACACTTCTAAGTTAAACAGGGTCGCTATGATCTACAAGATTTAACCAACCACTCTGGTTTGCAATTAGAAGGGACAATATCCAGGCCTATGTTTTTGAAAATTGGCTAACAGATTTAAAAATCATTGAAGAATAAACGTGTGTCCAGAAACTGTCCGCAAGTCACTGAAAAGACAAGGCCACATATCAAGGCAACCAAAGAAAGTCCCTGCAATGACACCTTTTCAAAGGCAACGAAGAATAGATTTTTGTCGATGTTTTCGAGAATATAACTTTGGTAATATTATTATATCCGACGAAAGTTGTTTTCAGCTTGGTGCAAATCACCTAGAAATCCCATCAAGGGAACAAGTTACTGTTCAAATTTCCCAATAAAATTATGGTTTGGGGAGCAATATCTGTACGAGGTGCTACACCTTTTTGTATAGTTGATGGTACCGTTAATGGTGAAAAATATTGTGAAATTCTAAATGATTTTCTTCTTGAAACGGCTCATGCTTTATATCCAGAGGGCTAGCGGTTACAGCAGGATAATGTAAGATGCCATACTTCTGCATGTACTGCAGCTTGGATGCAAGAACCGAACTTGACAACAATTTCATGGCCATCAGCTTCACCAGATCTCAGTCCCATTGAAAACATATGGGGACTAATGAAGATTGAAGTAAAACGAGCAGCGCCACAAAATAAAAAAGATTTGATTTGGTCAGTTTTACAGTCCTGGACCACCATCACCGAACATTATAGCGTTGACGTAGTTTCGGGTTTGCCTGAACGTTTATTTAAGTGTTTAGAGTTAAATGGAGGTTGTATAAGTATGTGCGTGGGGAGATGTTGTTCCAGATCGGAAGTATACAATAGAGGGCTCAAGATGCTACCTTGTGGAAGTCCCAAGGAAGTGAACCGAGGTTTGGATTTTTCTCAATTTATTTTAACATATATTTCTCTATTAGTGTATAAGCTTAAAATGTTCCATGTTACGATTTCGGGTATACCTAATTCTATACTTGTTCCAAACAGTATGTGTAGATTTACGTCATCATATGCCCCTTTTATATCTAAAAATAATGAACTGACTGATTTCTGATAAGTGAAGGATGAGTAAATGTCTATTAATAAGTGGCCGAGGCTCCCCTGCGTGGATTTACCTTTTCTGTAACCAAACTGAGTTTTAGGAAATAGGTTGTTCTTTTCTAGCCAAAATTCCAGACGATTCTTAGTCTCTCGTATGTTTTTAGGATACATGATGCTAAACCGATGGGGCTGTAAGAATCCCAATTCTTTGGCGATTTCCCTGGTTTTAAGATCGGAAGTATGATATAGACGTACCAGTCGACGGGGATCTTCGTTCTGCCTAGCCAAATTTCATTATAGATGTTTCGAAGGGCAGTCCTACCCGTGGTTGACAACTTGGCTAGAATTGAATAATGGATGTCGTCAGCGCCTGGAGATATATTTGAGTTTATTTTCAACGCAAAGTGGAGTTCAGTTTCTGAAAATGGCTTGTATTGATAGAGAACATGATCGGGATAATTATCCAGAAAATTGATTTCTATAGGAAAGACTAGTTCTGCAGACGGGGCTGTGATATTTTGGTGGAAATCTTCTATTGATGTGGCTTTCGAGTGTATTATTATAGGGACTTTGTTACCTACCAGTTTTTCTATTTTTTAGATGATTGACTTTTGTCCAAACTTATGGGAACTTGCCTACTTAAGGAACCGACGAATTTTCTCCAGCTGCTTTTAACTTGTTTAATTATTTTAGCCAAAGCGTCATCCTTTTTATACTTTAGTAGGATTTCTTGATTTGGAGTATTTTGGAATATGCGGAAGCTTTCCCGTCTTTTTGTAACAGCTTCTTCACATTTTGCGTCCCACCAATCTTTTCCTTTGGATGTTGATTTTTTATTCTTGAATTTAGGGATGGAGTTGGATGCAGCTATGTTTATATTGCGCAAAAAAGATTGAGTTTGATACTTTATTTTGTAGGAAAATATCTTCCAACCTTTGCTCATATAAATTCCAATCTGCTTTCTTTAGATTCCACTTTTGAGAATAAGGGTTGATTTTCAGAATTGGTTGGTTGTCTAATTCAATATGGGCGCATGGTCCGAGCCAAATAGATCTTGGAAGTGTTTTCCTTGTAATGATATGGCTTAGATTAGGAGTGCAGATGGTAAGGTCCAGGGCCGAGCCGACCCCCGGCAGCGCCTGTGTGCGAAACCTATGAAGCGCCTCTTTTTTTACGAAGCTTCATATTTCAACGTATTTTTTTTCTCATTTGTTAATTTTGTCTAGTTTTTCTATTATAAATGACGTTAATCCAGCGCCAGTTGTATCGATAATTGGATAAGAAATGCTCTCTTATTTCCAACTTTTTAGTTTCTGTGTTAAAATTGACAAATCTTATTATAATACTGTTGCGAGGTCAACAACTCAAAGCTGGCCCTGTCCATCGATTGTAAATTTTGGTGGCTACGCCTGGATTCTCCGCCAGCGTGTTTTCTCGAACATTCGAGTACAACGGTTTTGTTTGTGCATAGCGCGATCGCGTAGAGTGCGTAGGGAGTTAGTTAGTTCGAGAGAATTAGTGAAACGGACAGTAAATAGTTAGTTTACCGAAGTTCTCAGTAATCGGACAGTGAACTAAATAGTGCAAATAAATAGAGTAAAAATTCGAGAGGTGAAAATAAATTAGAAGTAATATACCGAGTGTAAATAAATTAGTAGACAATAAGTATAGCGTGTATATAAATTAAGTATAATATAGTGTGTGTTCCTTTAAATAAATAGATAGTAATTAGCCATAGTGTGTATAATTTTATCCCACAAGTTAAAAACTGTTTAAGTAAATAACTAAAAACATTACAATACTAATTTGCTCTACGTGTGAAACGTCAGGAGTACAATCCAGTATTATTGAAAAATATTTATTAATTCTATATAAATTTAAAATAAAATGTTGAATTTGGTTACCGAGTATGTAAATTATTTCATTTTGGATTTTATCTCCAAGATAAGTCGGCCTAGTTTTGAAATCGCAAATCGTGCGTCGTATACGTTCAGTCATTGAAAGATCGAATTTTCCTAAAATTTCAATACATTTTAAAAAATTACCATTGTTACGGTCGTATAATTTTTTGCTTTGACCACGAAAAGCCATATTTTGTGTACTTAGAAATCGGACCACATATTATGAAGGGTGTCAGTTGAAAACCAGGTATGTCCATTTATTACATAAAATGAGTTAGATGTATCATCGGTTTGCAAAAGTTATGTATTTATCCAAGCCCTAAACATATCAGAAGAAAACGAGGAGTGTCACGTTCTACAACGTTATTTAAAAATGCTATATATGGAGAAAACAGGGATTGTTCAACCGAAACCGTAATAAACAGATAATGTCCAGTCAGTGGGTATTTTATTATATTCCTACTTAGAATGCGACAAGAACATGGGATTGATTAATACAAAATTGAGAATGGAATCTCCCAAAGACTGGGAACAAACTATTTCGACATCTAGAGTGACACCAATGGTATTTACTGTAGTTTCAGTAGATCAGAGTTATGTTAAGAAGTGGACTGAGTTTTTCTCCACAAAATATGCAAAAAAGTATCCATTCCCGATGCAAAAAAAACAGAGAGTTTTTAAGGTGACCAACGGGCATATACGACTTATATCACATCGTGATATAGATACAAAAAAAAACACAAAGACCTCATGTCGTTATTGAAATTTTGTCTGTGTGTTGAAGTGAAACAACTTTATGCCAGTCTTCCACATTCTGAAAAAACAAGTCGAAAACGAATAAGAAAAGCTGTTGAACAAGCAGGTCCCTCTCAAGAACATGCTGACAAACTTTGTGCCAATGTTTCAGATGATGGAAAAACCAAGTCGAAGACTAACAAAAAGATCAGCATCTGTTGATGTCGAACGTGCAGGCCCATCTCACGAACAGGATGAACAACTTTGTGAGAAAGAAACCGCAAAAAATAAATGAATCTAAGATTGTTTTTCCTATTACAGACACATTCAAAGGACAGTCCCCATTTTCACCCAAACAAAGCAGTCGTTATTCCATCTTTTTTTGAAAGAAGTTCCATTTTTAGTTTATTTTTCATTGTTTATTAACTCTTCAGTAATATAAGATGTTACTTAAACAAAATGAAGTTATGACGTTTTTAAACAAAAAACTGTTATTACTCAAAACTTGGTCGCGTGGGCATTCCTGGTTTTCACCTGACACCCTTCATATATTATTCTTTCGATTGCATCGTACCAGCGCTGCTTTTCAACCTCTAGTTTTTGTTGAATACTATCAATAGTTGCATATGTTGCGCCTATTGTAACTACTTACTTATCGATACTCCACTACAAAGAATATGTTGTTGTTATAAATGTAACCAAAATAATTTCAGTGGCGGCGCCTCTATTGTCTTGGCGCCTGTGTGCGCCGCACACTTCGCACACATGGGCGGCTCGGCCCTGGTAAGGTCAATTGCTGATCTCGAAGAATTACCGAAGAAAGTGGGGAGCCGTCATTTTTGTATATCAGTTTATTATCGCCCAAACACTCGACTCGAATTTTACTTTTTATGTCTGTTTGATTATCAAAATCCCGAGCGATATGATGAGCATTGTAATTGTCTCTTATGATGAACGGATTTTGTCTGGATTTTATGAAATTGTTCCATTGAAGTAATGATATTTTGGTTCCTGGGGGAACATAAATCGATATAAATGTAATATTACTGGATGTAAATTTTATTTTAATGACTAGTTTATTGACATTTTGAAGTTCCACATTCATGGTAACTTCTTCATAATACAAGTTTGAATTTATTAAAATGGCTGAACCTCCACCAACGAACTTTGATTGGCGGTCGTCTCTAACGATATTGAATTCTGGGAAGTTGACATATTTTTCAGGTTGTAATCTAGTTTCTGATAATGCAATTTCAACTTTCTGTTCCTCTAATAAATGCAGTAGGTTTTCTCTATTAGAGTTAGCCGATTTACAATTACATTGACATATTACCAAACTATTCATTGTTGTAAAAGAGAGAACTTAAAACTGATTGAATTGAATTGACTAAGATTGATTTATCTGGCATTTAAAATCTTTTTTGTTTCAGATTAGAAATAATATCTATAGCTATAATAGATATTAGTTCAGTCAGTTCTTTGCTTGATTCATATCCTTTGTTTGTTTTTTTTGCATTAATATTTGATTGATACGAAGACAAAGAAATAATGCCTCCAAGTCTTGTGGGCTTGATAATTTTCTGATGTTCTATTGATAATGGATCTGGTGAGATAGGATGGGTTCGTTTTTGATTTGATGAATTTATTATTGTGTATTTATTTGAAACTGGAGGAAGGGCGAATGCGTTGCAGAGTGAGGAGGCAGAGGGCATATCAATAGAAGGGTGTGGAAGTGATGAGTAGTTTCTGATAGGGGTTTGATGTGAGGTTATTGAAGGATTGTTAGCTGTTATGGATGCGTAAGTAACTTTGGGAAAGAGTTTATTTGAAAGATAAATTAGTTTCAGACATATATTTTTTTATTTTTTTTGGCGTTCGAAATATGGACACGAGTTCCATTAATTTGTGAAGTGTTCTCCTTCACACGAAAAACATTTTTTGGTGTAGTTTGTTTTAGTACAAGAACCTGAAAGGTGAGATTCGTGACATTTGAGACATCTCGGATTGCTCCGGATATGTCCGTAGGTATCTATAGCAGTGGTAACACATAATTACTTTTTGCTCGTATTTTTCTACGTCATATAGAATATTGTTAATTATTACATATTTTGGTATGCTTTGGCATCTAAATTACACAATTATCGATTTTGTAGGTTTTAATTGAATTTTATCATCTGTGTTAACTTTTCTCATCATTCTTTTAACATAATCCACTGAGGCTTTGCTATGGTGATCGTACTGTTTTATTTTACTTTTAAGATATTCTTCCGATAAATCCGTTTCTATATCTCTTATTACACCTAATTTAAACAGTAGAAATTTTGGAATGTATGCTATCAATTTCATTTGCTTAATCAATTTGGAATTAATTAGAGAATCAGCTCTCACAGAGTCTTTAAACGTGACACTGATTAGATTGCGTCCTACCGAATCAATTATTTTTAATCTGATCATCAATTTCTGGATGTAGATTAAATAATGTTTCGCCTACTTTTTTTGCCTTTAATTTACCGGAGAAGTTTTTTTTTCTGTTTTTGGCACTTGGAAATCTAAGTCTATTCAGCCAGTATCTAAGACTAGGATGAGTAAATTTAGTGTTATTATGTAAGTCAAGGCTTCCCTAATCGATTATATTATACTTATATAGAAGAAAAAATCAAAAGGATGGATTTGGAACACAAACTTCACACCCAGGGGCCGATCAGAGTGACTAACAGACAGATTAGGTGGGCCACGGATAGGAGGGATAATGAGTATATTATAGGGTTCAATTGGAACAAAAACGGGACTAAGTGCACTAAAACTTCAACTTACATAAACATACGAAAGATATAAGCGAGTCATATACGGTTTTATTGTTCAACGAGAGTAAATGTAATAAGTTTACAGGCAGTTCAACTCGGTTGCGTAGTAATTCACTAAAAAGTTTATGTGTTTGTTGACCGTATTTGTTGCAGTTGAAAAATATGTGGTCTAAATCAGCCACTTCTAGACAGATGTCACATTTATTTGAATCTTTAAGGCCTATCTTGTTAAGATGCAAGGGGTAGCAAGTATGTCCAAATTTTAGACGAGAGAGGTGACAATTTGATGTCGCTCATAACTGATCATTCTGTGCCAAAGCTCATTAGGTATGATGGGTTGAGTTAAGGTGTAGCGTGATTTCTTTTATATTCGGTCCATAGGTTATTCCATGATTTTCTAGACATCTTTTTTATTTGGCTGAAGCACGTCTCAATAGTGGTGTTGTTATTAATAACTGTTCCCGCAGAAATGGCTTGTTTAGCTAGGGTGTCAACGATTTCATTATGAAGAATTACCGAATGTGCTTTAACCCATATGAAATGTTTATTAACCTGATGTCTTTTATGATTATTTATCGCCACTTTTAATTCTAGAGTAAAGGGATTTTTAAAAGGGTCGTTAACATCAATCGGGGGCGAGATGCAGGTGAGAACTGACAAAGAATCTGATAAAATTATAATTTTCTTACAAGATTTTACGTGAGCGAAATCTTTAGCTTGAATAATTTCAAGTGTTTCGGCAGAAAAAATTGACGTTGACTTATTTAATTTAAATTGCTTTTTGATATTTAGTGATGGAATATAGTAAGTGCAGCCAATTCCATCTTCTTGCTTGGATGCATCCGTATAAATATTTAAATACCGTGGGTATGTGGAGAAATGGAGATTCAGTGTATGTTGATAAAGTGTCCAATATTATTATAGTAAGGAATTTCAATTTGTATAGGTTCAAGCAGTGCAAAAATATCCGTTATTGATATTTTTGCAGGTTTAACTAGTGGAGATGTTTTTTTGTTCCAGTATTTATTTGTCAGATCATAGGTATTCAAATTAGATATTTTATTGAGAGTTAATGATTTTTTATATTGTGACTTAATGATATATTTTTCAGTTAGTGTTTTTCTGCGTATGTGTAGTAGAGGTTCGAGAGCTTCTACCCTAAGGGGCTCTACTGGTGTAGAGCACATTGCACCCAAACTTAATCTAAGCGATGTGTTTTGTATGATATCTAGTTGTTTAAGTAGGTTTGTAGGTTTGCAACCATACTCTATAATTGTCCTGATATATGTTCTATAAAACATCAAACATGCTTGGGGATCTGCTCCCCACCATGTCCTTCTAACGAATTTTAGAAAATTGATACCCTTATTACATTTTGTTACGATATTATTTATATGTGGTTTCCAGGTGAGTTTTTTATCGATTGTTATGCCCAGATAGGAAGCTGTAGGTTTAACGGGGATTGATTGATTTTTTACTATGATGTTTTCTATGACTGGAAGATTGTGTCTTGTGAAGAAGGTAATAGTCGATTTTTCTGGACTTAGGGGGAAGACCTATTTTGTCAGCTTATCACTCATAGAACTTATGGAATGCTTGATATTTTCGATTGCGTTATGATATGTTCTATCTGAATTATATATAACAAAATCGTCGGCATATTGGATTATACTGAACTCCATGGTAATATGTAGACTGCGTGAAAATATATTGAATAGTAATGGCGAAAGGACTGATCCTTGCGGTAATCCGGTAGATACGTTGCGAGGTTCTAGAAGGATATTATTTGTCGATCTTACATATATTTTCCTGTTAATAAATAGATGGCATATACAATTAATTACTCTAGGGGGAAAATTTATACTTGGTAATTCATCTCTTAATAATGATATGTCTACAGAATTGTAGGCTCCTTTAACATCCAGGAAAGCTGCTCCCATGTAGTGATTCTTAGTAAAACATATTTGTGTATCTGTGACTAATTGCATAATAGCATCAGTGGTACCATAACCCTTTTTAAATCCAAATTGGCTGGAGGGTAGAAGGTTATTTACCAATAGGTAGGATTCTAATCTAAATTTAATTATCCTCTCGAAGGTTTTATAAATGCAAGAAATAAGAGCAATAGGACGATATGAGTCTGCTAGATACGGTTTTTTGCCTTGTTTAAGAATTGGGACTACTATGGATTTTTTCCATTCAGCTATATTACCTTGATATAACCATACATCATTGTATACCTCGACTAAGAATATTTTAGCATTAAAGGGTAGGTGATGATGAATCATATCATATGTTACGCCGTCTAATCCAGGAGATGTGTTGGGGGTTTTTTTAGTAAGAATATTAGTTCATTATACGTAATGGGGCTATTAAAAAGGTCATTGGTGCAGATAATTGAGGCACTAACGTTATTAAACTCTTTATCGGCAGAGGGTGGTGCAATTTTTTGAGTAAATTCTTCAATTCAACTATGATTATTGTAGCATGATATATTGTTGATATGTATGGGGTTCTTTGAATTTTTTTTGCTTGATGCCATAAATCATTGTATGGTGTGTCAGTTGCCAGTTCAACAAAATAATTTACTTCACTTATAATTTTTTTAAATACTGAGAAGAATTGTTGAATGAAGATCTCATCATTAGCATCAAGTTGTCCTTCACGGGAATATTTAATAGGATTAGTAGGACCAAATTTAAAGGGAAACATAGGAGGGGACTGGGTCTCCAAAACTGGGGAAGATGCCTTACGTTTTTTCTGTGGTTGACTGGACTGAGAGGGTGGTTTTATCTGGTTTTTTTAATTATTTGGGGTAACTTGTTGTGGTGTTTGACGATTTCTATTTTGGGGATTTTTTTGTTTTGCTGTGGGAAGTGCTGGGAATTCTTGTTCATTAAATGCTTGAAACCTGTTATCTGTTTTTAATGCACCTGCGTAGGATGTATTGTTGGACAATTTTGCTTCTAAAAATGTGATTTTTTCTTCTGCCCTTCTTTTTTTGATTTACTGCTGTTAGATATGCGCCGGGCAAGTCTTTGATATTGAGTTGTGAGTATTTGTTTTGCAATATATACAACAATTGTCTTGGGGGTCCCTACAACTGTGTGCTTCATCCTTCTCTTTACCGCAATTTATACACAGCACAACAGAACCGCGGCATTGTTTAGCAACATGTCCATATCTTAAACATTTGAAGCATTGAGTTACTCTATGTATGAAGGGATCAACACGGCATGAAAATGAATTAATATATATGTGGGTAGGGAGTATGCTCCCCTCGAAAGAAACGATTACCTTTTGTCTGGGACTAACACTGTTTCACCGTTGTTAATAATTCTTTTCTTCACCCTATACACTTCTGTTATGGATACCGGAGACAAAAAATTGCTAAATAGATATTGTTCATCAAAGCTAGTGGCCACGTCTTTAATTACCCCCTTCCGAGATAATAAGTTATTTGGGATATAAGCTCTTAGATTTTCATGTATCAAATGTTCATTTGTTACCAATTTATTAACATCATAAATACTTTTTAGTTGAACCCTAATTCTATTTTTACCAACTCTGTTTATTTTACTAATGTTTTTAATATTTAACTTTTTATGAAGAACATGTCCAACTGCCATCGGATGTAGTCTACCAATATTTTGGTCATTCACCTTTTCTATAAATACATAGACAAATTCCGAATACAGGTTTGGTTTTTGCAAATTAAAGACCTTACTTTTTTGTCTGAAGCTGTTGTTAACTACCGTATTATTTTCTCCTTCTGTGTATTATTTTCTTCGAGATAATCGGAATTATTTTGTGGTAAATGGTATGTACCCCCCTTGTCGGGGGGAGGGTCTTCGTCCATGTTCTTGATTCACTAATTCACTGTTTTTTTTTAATTGTTATTATCAAGAATAACTAAAACTAGTTTTTTGTTTTCTAATTAAATTTAAATTAGCACAGTCGATTCAACCCTGAAAGCACTTCGTCTTCACTGTTCCGAGGATCAAATTGTACTGTACCGGAGAAGTTAATATCGTAATTTTCAATATAAATGTAGAATGGCACTAAATCGGTTTTATCGTAAAGGTAAATAGGTCTAGGTCTACTTTTTTTGGCTCACTGTCTTTTATTGAATTATTTTTTTTTAATTTAAACAAACATAACCCCGCATCAACTACTAATACTTATTAGCAGGGGAGACATTTACAGAATTATTTGGTTTTGATGTTTTTGTGGTATCATTTCCTGATTGCATATTCGATTGTATTAATAGAGGTACGTATCGAATATTGTAGTTGATTGACTGAAAAACATTAGAAGCTATTTGCTTCATTCTGATTCTGCATTTCAACGTCTACTTTCCTTGATTCTTTATCGGGGGTTTCCATAAATATCACTAACTAAATATTTTTTTATTTATTCTACTAGATACTATCATTGATATAACTTGAAAGGAAAACTGGAAACAAATAATAAGCTAAACAAGTGCTATCTTTAAAAAACCGTTACTGAAGCGTGCACTTCGCTAGATCCCATTCCTAGTAGACTTTAATACTATCAGAATGTAATTACAAAAAATATTTAAATTATCATACAACAAGAAACATACTGAAGACAAAAATAATTTGTTCATAGGTGTCATTTGACAGTTGAAAGTTTGAATAAAACAATTTCTTTTCTCCGACTGGGTAATCAATAGGCAATTCAATTTTTGCGACCTTGTCCAATATAAACAGAGTCGTACCCAGGAGCAAATTGTGTTAGAAATTAGACAATTTTAATTTTTTGGTTTAATTGGTTACTAAGGAAACAACCATATAGAAAGGACTATTTAAAATACCGGGTGACCCATACAAGTTCCTATTGAAAAAAGTAAGTTTCAATTCAAAAGCTGTTTTACAAATTCAATAATTTAAAGAAATATTAATTTTTGGTCCATTTTCTGAACATTAAATAACGTCACTGTGATCTAAAATGAAGTTTGAAAATTTAATTAAAAATTGCGTCTTTTTTGAAATTTGATAGGTAAACTATATGTAGTTGAGGCCGGAGAATCCAAATATGCAAAAATTTATAGGGTGTTCCATTGAAAATTTTATTTAAAACAGAAGTCGGCTATATTTGAACAAGACCAAGTCTGCAAATATTGATTAAGTAGAACCGGACTTACAGACGTTTTTTAATAACAAGTTTCCCACTCCCCCCACCTCTTATTTGAAAAGACAGACTAAAAATTGTTTGTTGTAAAATCTGAATATCATATTTAAAATACCCTTTAATTGGTCAAATATTGCATACTTTGCCTTTTTTAATTGGAAGTATTCTACTTCGCACCCTAGCAGTGGACCTAGAAGTCTATAAATGTTTTCCAGGTTTTTTCAAAACCACTTTCATCATACAATTTTTTGTCCTGAAGCTATACTATAAACGGTTTATCAAATAGTACCGAGAACCATCCTTTTGAGTCACTTGGTACTATAAAGATGTTTGTATATTTTGTTTCAGATGCTATGAGTTAGCTACAGATATCAGAGAATTACATGAACAAGTTTTGGTGAATATTGAGAAATATCTTAAAAAAACACAAGTTTTGTGCAAAATGCTCCAAACAGATATGCCTGCAATTGGTCAACAAAAATTGGGATTGTATCAAGAACAGTTCCAATTGAAAAGGCAAATGAAAGAGTAAGCTTCTCTATGAAATTATAAAAATAAATGTTCTATAATATTTTATGGCATGTCACAATTTTTTTAAAATTTCTAGTGTAATATATTACAAAAAAGGAATATAATATTACAAGTAATAGTTGTGAGTAGGTGAAAAAAAAAATGAACCCAAATACACCTGTGATCCTAAACTGATTGTAACATATATGCTTTGCACCGCACCATCTGTAAATTCATTGTTTTATAGCTGGAGGCCTATATTCTTAAAACTTTTCTCCAATTTTTCACTTTATAAAATAATTTCAACTCTGATATGGTCTCTTTATATATTTTTATTGATTATTCGTAGATTAGAACAAATGGTGGAAGCCAGAACAACAGAAGTAAACCAATTACGTTCTAAACAATTAGAATTGTGTAAAAACCTAGGCAGAGAACCGAAACTTCTAAAAGACCATCCTTTACCCACATTTAATGAGATTGCAGACTTGAAAAAGCACATAGAACAGATGGAGCAAGAAACTTTTGATAGGCTGGAAAAGTTCACTACTATCAAAGGAGAGATTATTGAAATAATCGATCTTCTTGGCTACACTCCCTCCACACAATTTGAATGTGCTGTCATAAATGGAAATGAAAGCGATTTTAAAATTACTGAAGAAAATATGGAATCTTTAGATTCGCTTTATTATAATATGAAGAAAGAGCTGAAGAATGCTAAAGAAGAAATTTATCAATTGAGGAGCAAAATTGAACACCTTTGGAATTTGTTAGATATTGATTTTGTTGAAAGAGAAGAGTTTCGTAAAAAATATGTGGGAGATTCGTTAAATATTTTAGAACCTTTGAGGTTAGAATTAAAGAGATGTGAATGCTTAAAAAGGGCTAATATAAAGGTAACGGTAAAGGTACTTCTTCACTATAGACTGATTGTCTATCCAAAAATACATTCAAATTTTGACAAAAGAAGTTTATTTTGATATGCCTAATCTTATTTTTAGGTCTTTGTTGATCGACTTCGTCAGGAATTGGTGGACCTTTGGAAACAATGCCATTGCTCTGAATCTGTTAGATATGAGTTCAGATTTTTTGAGTCTGATACTTATACTGAAGACCTTCTAGAATTACATGAAGTACAATTGAAAAAATGGAAAATTTATGCAGAGGAAAACAAGTATGTTTCATTAGTTTATTTTATATAAATATTAATCCTTTATTTAACCAAAAGCTAATTTACGTTGGTAGTCAAATACAAAATAAAATAAAATATGGAAATAATTTAAAAAAATACTTAATACTATTATTATATCGTCAAATGATTTTAAAACAATATACATAATATATAATATTGTATAATGTGCAACGTACTTTCTTCTTACACGTGGTTCCTACCACACGAAAACGTCACTATGGACACCCTTGATGCAATACTAAAATTTTCGGTTCAAATCTTGGGCGCGAGATTTTTAACATGGTTTGCTCCACGGCCCCTTGACACTTAGCGTCAAGAATTCCAGTTCATATGGAGGTTAAGAAAAATTCCAGGGGTCTTGTTGAATTAACTTTAGTTACCTAATTTCAACACGGACGAACTAAAGATGGATCCTTCAATTAATAAGTTACGGGTTAATAAAGAAGGTCACGGGGATTCAGTCGAATCGTATATTACCTACGTGTTAGTGTATACAGCAACACCATAAGTTGGTATACAACAAAATAAACACAAAAAAACCTTTAGTCTATTAATTATCTGTGGTCTATTTTACTGATAATTCTACAGTGACAAGCAAAATAACAGGGAAAAGTACTTGGTACTTTAACGGACGTCAGACACTTTGAATTTAAATTAAAATGGCACTCTACTATTCCGATAGCCAAAAAAAATATATTGGTCCACGAGACTGTGAAAGAACGATTTAAATCTGCCGGCTAATCAAACAAGTTGTGGCTAAGCCACTTACAAGTTCGAGTAACCTTTTGGATTTAAATGAAATCGGAAAATTACTATTTCAACATATAAAAATATTTTATGAGTTTAAACTGTACCCAATTATCGACACACAGGGTAAGAATGAAAGAACCGGAATAAAATTTAAAATGTCCCATTCCACATAAGTATTAATTGTATATAAACGACTTACTGAGAAAAAAATTAAAATCGTAAACTCAATAGAGAACTGGCGAATAATCAATATCAATTAATTAACCTAATTTTACTAACTTTAATTACAAATCTTTATTGTTTCTTGCAAACAAAAAAAACATTTAACAAAACATTTTTTAACTCAACAAAAAAACGGTCAGTAAAAAATGGTAAAAGTTTTATAATTTTTACGTATTAAAAAAAGTCTCGAATCACATTGAAATTGAAATTTTAAAGACATTAACCAACAAAATGAAACACTTATAGTGGCGTTGATAAAAAGACACTCAGGAATTAGGGGAAACATAATCGCAGATGCCTTAGCAAAATCGGCATTAACTACAGGCAAAACGATTAAAAAAAATTACATTCCCTACACTGATTTGTACCCAACATTCAAAGAAGAGATAAAAAAAAATGGCAAGAAAAGTGCAGACGTTCAACAGTTGGCTTAAATTATGTCACAACTCAAAGCAACCTTACAACAAGAAGTTGGTATAGTGTAGTTAGCAAAAGACATTTTATTGTAAATCAACAGAATAAGATCAGGACATTCTCTTACACCCGAATACCAGTATAAAATAGGTGTCGCGGATAGTCCAAACTGTGTATGTGGTGTAATAGGTGATATCAACCATATCATTTTAGAATGTGAAAGAAATATGAACACTATGAACAGCATTAACCAACTATGGAGTCTTAAATGAAAACAAATGTAATGTCAACATAAACTGCATTATCCTTAGCAATAACACTAACATATCGCACACATATTCCTAAACCGTCACTATCCCAAAGAGCTACTTCAATCAGAAAAAGCATTTTAAAATTTTCAGTTAAAATGAAAACGAAATAATGTTGCTTTATGTGGATAAAGTGTTAAAATTTTTTTTGCTAAATTGAAAAAAGTGATTTCTTTAAGCGACTTAATCAAACAAAAGTGAAAAAGTTGTATATCACTTTATTTATTTATTTATTATATAGTGTCACTTTTCCGTTTATTTTTTACAATATTTTTAGGACTTGTCAAATTATTTAAGAATTTGTCAAAATAAACTTCCTATTTTTAGAGAAAAAAAAAACAACCAAAGAAGCTTAAAAATTTATTTTATTTAACTAATGCATCAAGGTTCTAAAAGTAACTTAGTTTAAAAACATACAAATCTTATTAAAAACAAACCAAACGCATTTTTGATCGATAATTGTGTTTGTTTAGACTGATATTAACAATGCATAATAATATAAAAGTTATACAAGCAAAAAAATATAAAAATATATTATATAATTTTAAAGGATATTATCCAATTAAACTAAGAGCAAGAACAAGAATAACATGTCTGAAAATGTATACCCATTATTACTTACAGTTCTAAAAAAGAGCAAACATAATTCCTCTAATTACATTTTATAATGGCTATAGATATAAAATACTGTTATAAAATGAGTGGGCGTAGCATTGAGGTATCAAGCTGTTTTCAATAAGACTTTTGAGGTCTTGTTTTTTGCGATCGCTTAATTTGAGTCTCTCCGTGTAAAGTTTTCTTAGTTCAAAATTTTGGCGATTTTGGCGTGTTGAACGAGGCGCTGAAGAGTCGATTTGCTTAAATATTTGGTCAGTGTATGAAGGTTTGTAATATATTTGGATTTGTGTATTTTGAGACTTAACAAATTTAATAATTTTAATATCACTTAATTTTACAGTTTCTCCTTCTGTATTTTTAGTAAATCGACTGCCACACTCGTTTGTCATATTTTTTAAGTCATAAAAGTCGTTGTAACTTAACTCATTGATTTATATGTTTCGCGCACTTCTTATTAATCCTATGTAGTGTTCAGGGACATAAATTGGACCCGATCTCAAATATTTCTTGATCTCTTTTTCAATTACGAAATAAACTGATTCATTCTCATTCTGTGTATGTCCGGTAATTAAAAACTTATGGGTAATGCTCTTTATTTTAAAGTTTGCTAGTGCGTACATGTACATTGAGAACATAAATTGGTTCTCCTGCTGGCCACAGCAGTTATTAGAATAAAAATTATTTCGAAACTATCATCATTTACCGACTCATTTACATATTCTGACTTATTTTTTAAATAATAATAATAATCTTTATTCAGCTCAAGCTATACACATATATACAATACATACAGCTCTTGTTGTACAATATTATTTATGGAAGAATAATGTAATACGTATACGACCTGGTAGCCTATTTATGACCTCACGGTTGCGCATAGGCTGCTGAATTACTTATTTTTACTAAAAATGATTTAAATATATAATGTATTAAATTGATTCTCCAAAATACACAAAACAATATTTTACTTAATTTATTAACAATAGTAGGATAACAATTACATATACATACACATACACACACATATACACCCACATATACACCCATATATATATATATATATACATACACACATATAGATATATACACATAGTATAAGAAAACCATTGAATTACGTACTTCTAAATTTCATAGTTTTATCACATTTTACCAAAAGCTTTCCACACCCTATTCAATCAACGCTCTTAACGTTTTCCTTGCACCATTTAAAATATATTTTTTCATTAATATTTTAATTAATTGAGGTGAGTTTACAGAATACAAATAAATCCTATACATTTCCGGAAGGTGATTAAATATTTTTCCACTTAGATATAAATAATATCTTTGTGATACTGATTTACTCACAAGCTGAGTATATACTGTGCCCTTTTCTTTACCTCTTGTTTGATAGTTATATGTCTTTTTTTGTAATATATCTTTATGTTTGTAAGTGTACATTAAAATTGTATGAACATACAACTGTCTGACATCCATAATCTTGGTTTCATCATACAATAAATCCGTTGGATACCTAATTTTTTTATTGAAGATTATTTTCAGTACTCTCTTTTGTAATATTTCCAGTTTATTTAAATTGTTCTTTGTGGTAGCCCCCCAGCAGATAATGGAGTGTTGGAGTCTAGTTTGAACAAGTGCGTAGTAAATAGTTCTAAGGTAAATAACGTTCAATGTTTTTTTTAGAAATTTAAATTTAAAAAGCAACATCCTTAAGGAGTTGGTTAAATTATCTATATGCTTATCCTACCTTA
Source organism: Lochmaea crataegi (assembly GCA_947563755.1). NCBI lineage: Eukaryota > Metazoa > Arthropoda > Insecta > Coleoptera > Chrysomelidae > Lochmaea > Lochmaea crataegi. The sequence continues at coordinate 2,182,845 of OX387432.1, forward strand.
AGTGAGAGTCGAGAGTAATACCCAAGTATTGAACATAATTTTGTCTTTGAAGGGTAATTTCCTGATTTTTATAAGTGTCATTAAGCTCATTAAAATCTGGTAATCTGTTAATATAGCTTGCAAAAGGCAAAAAAAAATGATTTATTATAGTTTATAGTAAGTTTTTTATGATTACACCAATCTATAATTTTTTAATTCATTTTCTGTTTTATATTTTAGTTCATCCCAAGTATCTGCTTCATAGAAAATATCCGTGTCTTCAGCAAAACTCACAGTTTGGCCCGTAGTCGGTTGAATATACAAATTATTGACGTAAATTGAAAATAGTATAGGACCAAGGACTGTCCCTTGTGGTACACCAGTTGTAATTAGTTTGCTTTTGCTAAGCTGATCTTTTACTTTCATTTGTTGATATCGGTTTTTGAGGTAGTCTCTGAAAAGTTTTAATGCCATTCCTCGTATTCCTGTATCCTCCAAAGCCAGCAATAACTGTTCGTGATGTACAGTATCGAAGGCCTTAGCCAAATCCAGGAAAACAGTTATGTTTGGCTTATTAAGGTCCACTGAGTGATACATTCTTTTGGTTAATTCTAGAATTGCATCAGTTGTAGAGAGTCCCTCTCTAAATCCAAATTGTTTTGTAGAAATTATATCATATTTATTAAGATATTCTTGTAATCTTAAGTTTAGAGCCTTCTCTACCACTTTTGCGAAAGTTGAGATTAAGGATATCGGTCTATAATTCGTCACCATTGTCTTATTGCCCCTTTTTTAAATATTGGTATCACTAAAGATCTCTTGAGTTTCTTAGGATATTCTCCATGCAGAAATATTTCATTAACTAAGTGGGTCAAGAGTGGAGTAAATATTTCTGAATTCTCTTTTATTAATTCTGTTTGTATATTATCTACTCCGGGTGATTTCTTGTTTGTTAGTGAGTTTATTATGTTTTTAATTTCTATATTTGTTAAAGGCAACAGAACAATTGAATTTTTCTGAACATTTCTCCTAGGTTGAGGCGTGTTTGGTGGGCTTATGGTTTTTGCAAGAGTGATGCCTACTTCAGTAAAGTAATTGTTAAATGTTTCTGCTAGATCTTTAGTCTCTGTTACTATTTGACCATCATCAGTATGAATTTCTTTTATTTCATCGTTATTGCTTTTTGCTTTATTTTGTATTTGATTAATAATTTTCCATAGTTCTTTCGAGTTTTCTGCATTTTCATTTATTTGTTTGGTATAATATTCTTTTTTAGCTTTTCTTAAAACTCTTTTAAATACGCTTCCTTTTTTTCTATGTTTTCCAAATCTTTTTTATGAACATGATGACGTCTGTTTCTTTCTCTAATTGAATTAATAATACCTTTGGTTACCCATTGTTGCCTCTTAATAAATTGCTTATTTCCTTTAACAACTTTGGTATTTTTAATTATATCTTTGTTTACCATATTTATTAAATAGCTAACTTTTCCGTTCAAGTTATTTATGTTATAAAAGTCTTCCCATCTATGACTCTGAATATCTTCTTGTAGCATTTTATTATCGATCTGTTTGAAAATAGTATATTATGCAATGAGCACAAAATGATGCCCATTTTGCACGAGTATGAAATTTGCAGCACGAGCCGAAGGCTATGATCTATGCAACTTTTAGATGTTCCCTGAATTCTTGTATGTTTGTTTATTAACGATAAGAAGTTATATTCATTAAGTATATCTAGATAAACAGAAACTAGATCAGTTTGATGTTTAATATTTATATTAAAATCTCCTATAATCAAGTGTTTAGAAATGTTTAAATTGTTTTTAGTGTCTTCAAGATATGTCCACAAATGCTTCTTCCTTTATCGGTGGTGGTTTATATAGAGATTTAATTAAAAGTTTATTTTTACTAGATAACTTAATTATAGTTTGTACTGCTTTGCACAATCCTATTTGTACTATATTATATTCATAAATTATGTTACTTTTCATAAAAATTACAACTCCATCATTATGGTTAATATCTCCCTCACTGTAAATTATATCATAATCAGGTAATTGGAACAAACTTAAATCAGGTATATTTAGTGTTTCTGTAAGGACAATAAATTCAAATGTGTGATTCAACTGTGATAAAAATATTTTTAATTCTTCAATGTTCATACTACGTATATTTTGATGAAATATTTTAAAATGACTATTTTTTAAGCTTTTGTAGTGTTTATTAATATCTTTTAGTTCTGTAAATTCAATTGTAGGATAAGGTTCATAGTTAACATCTCTAACATATGGATCCATTGATAAAAGTGAATTTTGTATCTATTAAAAACTAAAGTGTGAATTACTGATAAACTATTGAAATTTACTTCTTGCTTCCTAGTCTTGTTCTAGCTTTGAATGGACCTTCTTTGTTTTTTTCTATTCTTCTGCTTGGTGTTTCTTTAATTGTTGCTTCTGCTTCTTTGTTTGGTGTATATTCTTCCTTGTTTGTGTTCTCTTCTGTCGCGATTTTAGGTTTTCCTCCACTGTTATTAATATTTTCCGATATAGTCTCCTGTAATATTCTGTTCGTTAAAATTTTTTGATTTTTATCAAAAACCAAAGGTTCTACTGTTTGAAAAGTTGGTATAGTTGGTGTTACTGGATTGCTATGGGATTCCCGTTTATTTTCTGTTTCCTGTTTATTGCTGCGTAGGTCACTTGCTTTATAAGAATGATTGTTAACGAATAGTCTATTACCCTTGATGTAAGATTTATCAGTTGTATTGATAGAGCTAGTTTTAAATGCTCTGTTAATATTTTATTGTCTTCCCTTTCTATTGATGTTAAGTCGTTTACTATACGTATGTTTGTACCTTTTAGTTTTTTACAATTCTTCAGTACTTCTAATTTCTTCAGGTATGAAATAAATTCGATCTTTAAAGGGCTAGTTCTACGTTTTTTTGTCGTTCTTTCTATATACTCCAGCTTTTCTAAAACTTTTTCATTAGTCTCTTCTGTTTCTTTCAACCGTTTTTTTAAATTCTCTATCTTTACTAAAATATTAGTCTCACTCGCCGCTATATAATTTTTAATTTCACTTTTTATGTTTTCAGCATACTGTTTTACGACTGCTCCTACTTTGTTAATAGCTTGTAGAACATCTATAGACTCCGAATCAATTAGAGACATATTTAAAATAAATTTACGTATGAACTGCTTTTATCTATAATTTTGCAGTATACTTCTATATTCTTTACTATATATTATAAAACTTAATTTACACACTATATGCAGTTGTCTGCGTCCTGTCATTCGAGGTGATAAAAAGCTTCCAAAGTAAATTGAATTTTTAAGTTATCTGATTAACGAATATTGAATTTCAATTATAACTGTAGAGTTTTCAACTTTAAGGTACTTGCCCACAATTGTGTGTGATATATTCCCTTATGTAACACTAATACTTCACTTGCAATAATTTAAAATCACTAAATTCTAAGAAATTGCACTGATTTGTGAGGAACTTAGAAATGCATGTGTATTCAGGAGCGTGTCAACTACACTCAGGACACAAGACCCAATTTCGTTGGCTCCTCGAAGACCTTCAACTTCATTCCAAAGAAAGCATTCGCAGTTATCTTTAGCAAGTTCAGTTATTGTAAAATTAAAGGCGTTAATTTTGGACTTATAATAGAAGGTAAAGACATCGCCTTTAGGTAAGGGTAATAATACCGCCTGTAAATCGTATCACTACACGACAAAATTATTTTTGACTCCTTATCGGCTTCTTTCTCCTTTCGGTTCATTTCCTTTTCCAATAGATAATTTTCCTACTTCTCTCTGAGCCCTCTTCGGTATAAAGAAACTAATGTTATAATCGTCTTAAAATATTTTTCTATAACTATGAAATTGCCCTGGCTGACGACCATCTTTTAAACAATCCTCTTTGTAATCTCTGTACAAATCCTTCAAATTTTTACCACCGTCTATGAATTCCCGAGTTGTTTGTTTCCTTAAATAATGACTTTCAATTCGCGGCACAAATTCGATATGTTTCTTTATTCCAGCAATTGTATCTTGGCTAATCTTCAGCTATTTTCCATGTTTCCCTCGCATTTCGGGCTCAACAACACCTTGGCTGTTAATTTTGTCAATAACAGTTCTAATGGGACTGTCATTTATCCCAAGAGTATTCTTAAAGAATATTTTACATACCCCTATTTTTACTAAGTCTACCGTCAGATAAAAGGCATGCTTTGACTTACGATTACTGTTGATCATTTTATATTGATATTTTGGACAAATGACATTCATACAGCCCGAAATAAAGTCTCTCTATCTTTTCAAACTAGCTAAACCACAATAAGCCTCAAAAATGTTGACGGCATTTGAAACCACAAGTGGGGCCCATTTTTTTGCAGCAATGAATTTTCGATTTTGATAATGAAACATACTCCTTGCCAGAATCCCGAAGGGCTTTAGCCATTTTCTTCTTGGAAATCTGCCCCTTCCGTCTTTTTTTGGGAGATATTTCTTTAGTTTCTTGCTCCGAGTCAGTTGATTCACTACCGGACGACTGATTGCCTTCTTGCTCTACGACTGCTCGAGAGGGAAAGTAGTCTTCATCTTCATCGGTCTGAAATGGCTCTGTTTCGGATGATTAAGATTCTGATGTACTGCAGCTTGAAGAACTAGAAGCGCTCGATGAAACTAGAGTGGATGATTTTGATACTTCGGGCAAACAGTTCGGACAAGTCCCTGTAGAACACGTAGGAATCTCTTGCAGTGATAAATTATCTACTAGGGGGGTAGATGGTTCAGAAGACCTGTTTATATGAAATGAAAGTACATTCGGGTTTTCACATGGTGTTCAAGCTGTCTTCGCAACAAAAATATTAGAATCATGCTGTTCTTGGTCATTAGTTTGAATATCCGAATTTTTATTTTCAAGCTTTAAAATGATATCCCTTTTGCGCATATTGCCCTGGAAGTCCCAAAAAGATTGTAATTCACATAAAATTAATAAATCTCCTGTATTGAATAAACCTTAAATAATTAATAAGTACGTTAAAATAGTTTTTAAACACAAAAAAAATATTTATCATATTTTTTTTTAACTTTAAATATACACTTTCTTAGAGGACAGTACCTAATGGACAACAAACAAAAATAAGCCGTTTGTTAAAAGTAAGGTCATCGAATACTGCAAAAATAAATTATATTAAACGTTCTAGGTATCAAAAGTGAACATATTCAATCCCTTATTACGAAATGAAGCCTTTCGATCGCCAAAATCTAGGTTGGAATGAAAATTATATACTAGAACAGTCTTAGACGAAATATTATTTAAAATAAAGGGTCGCTTTAAAAACAACAACAAAATATTGTGTTGAAAAATGACACTAAACAAATAAACTTCTACTCAAATAGTTAATTTCAGAAAAATAATTAGCCATAAAATGTCTCTAAACAAAATAATGTTATTTTACCCGAAATACCATTCATTTTTTGTATTTTAAAATGCCTCAATACCGTCACTAAGCCGAAAATGACGCTATTGCATACTAAAATAACAATTTTTACCTTTACAGTACTGGCTAAACTGACACTAAACGAAAAATGTCACTTTTGCACAAATTATAGCATACAACTAGCTCCGCAGACTTGTCGCTATTGGTTTAATGTCACTGTTGCATGTGGCTAACCTAAAGATTCAACAAAAGCTGCAGTGACACTTGCGCCATCTTGAGATTTTAGGGTTTAGGAAATTTTTATTGCAAAAAGTACATTTACGAAAATTTTTGTATAGTGACACTTTTGGATTACATGTGCGATATATTAATATTATAATAGAAAATGTAAACGACACAGCAAATTGTAAGTGTGCCAACGAAAAAAAAAATTGAGAAAAATAAATAAATAAATAAAAATTGAGCAAATAAAAAAAAATAAATTGAAAATAAAAAAAAATTATTGTAGTAAACAGAGCAACTACAGACATACAATTACTAAGCTATTAACAAAACGTAATGTAGGTCGCTGTAAAAACTGTGTAACAATAAATTTTAAGATATAAATAACTAAAAATTGATCTGGCTAATTGGTTCTGCTAAAGCCATTTAACTGAATTAAAAAAAATCACTTTTATTTCTCGTATAGTAATTATGGACGTCACTATTTATTTGAAAATTATCCTTATTGAATAAAGTGTAGGTTAATAGTTTGAAAAAGTAGATGCATGTGCAGGACATGATATTATTTTTAAATGTCTGTCTACAAGATTCATTGTAATCTACAGTGCCGGTTTTACATACCATGGGGCCCTAGGGCATCTAAAAATCGGGGCCTCTATGCCCCATATTCTATATAGGTACCTGTTTTTTTATTGCTAAAAAATCAAGTATAATATAACAAAAATGTATTGCAAGAATTATTTTTTTTACAAAAACATATATGTATACCAGTTTAATTAATTGAACTGAAACGTATATATTATCATATGATGTTAAAAGTCACTAAAATAAAATTTAATAAAAATAATGATTTTTTATCAAGCACGCCATTTTCGTGATTTAGAATATAAAAACTCGTTAATAATAGAATCAGAATCTATTTTTTGTAATAGCTCTTCTTCAATTGATAATAATGCAAAAGAAATTAAGTTGTTATTACCCAAAGAGTTTCTCAGGTAGGTTTTGAATAATTTTAAAATAGAAAATGATCTTTCGCCTGACGTGTTACTCACAAGGATTGTGAGAAATATGTGAAGAGCTGTGTAAATATTAGGAAAAGCTGTTATTAAATAATTGGAATAAATGTAGTTAAGTAAATCATGAGCTGAACTAACATTGATTTTCTCTTTAAGGATTTTGCTACAACTTCAAAGCCTCGAGAATGATAATCAAATTTCAAATTGTCCATTCCACGGTACTGACTTACATATCCACGGTACTGACATAAAGTAAATTTAGTAGACATTCTTTGGAAAAATCGTTTAATTTACTGTTTTGTACACATTTATATACATTTTAATTTATGAGATAGTTAGTTTGAATCATTTATTGCTACAAAAAAAATAAGAAATTTATCGAAAAATTCTAGATATGCAAAGGGACACGGTACTGACATTTAAGTGATCTACTGTAAGTTGCAAGTAATACTATACAAAAAAAGTGATGAAATATGATCATGAATTTCTAATTAACACAGAAATTCCATTAATAGATTGTTGATTAAGGGCCAGTGAGAACAAATAGTGAAGGAAATAAAAAATCACAGTTAGAACAGAATCACCCATTAGGTAGGGCCTAGGGCATCAGTTGGAAAAGAAGAAGCAAAAAATTAAATAGTCATAAATGAACTTTATTTTAATAATTTCTTGCGTTTTCTGTGGAGCCCCTGTAGCCTTCGGGGCCCTAGTGCAATTGTCCTTTTTGTCCTAAGGCAAATCCGGCCATGGTAATCTAAGTTGAAAATTAGGCGAATGAATCGTTTTTGAAGGACGAATATACGCCCAATTTCCGTTGCTCTCCCGCACACAATTATATTTCAGCTGATGGCGGAATATATAGATGCTAATACAGGTTAAGTAGGTGGGATTGATGAAAGTTTGATTTAAAATTATTGAAAGCAAAGAAGAGTTTATTTAGTTTTTTACACAGAGTCAATTTGATGATTAAAATTTAGTTTGGAATCTAATTCAATTCCAAGAAATTGAGTGTGTTCGACAGTCTCAACCTTGTGCAATTATTTAATGTAAATGTCAAGTTGTTTCCTTCCTTAAGAGGAGATGTGCATTAAAAATGGTTTTATTTTCATTGATATTGAGGTGATTTTTTTGACACCAATGGATGAACTCATTCATGGTTATTTGTATTTTCTCAAGCAACTCTTCTAATCTGTCAGCCGCAATTACAATTGTTGTGTCATCTGCATATATAAAAACATGTTCCTTTGTTAAACTGAAAGGTAAGTCATTTATGTAGAGGAGAAATAGAAGTGGTCCTAATACCCCACCTTGCAGAGTTCCAATAAAAGTACTAAACTCACCAACCTGCACTCTGAGTGTTCTGCCGGACATGTATGAGTTAATTCAAGATTGAATTGGACCTCTAATGCCCTTTACTTCAAGTTTTATTGCTAAGTAGATGGGATTAATCGTGTCAAATGCACGTGAAGAGTTTGCAGACAATGATGGAAAAATGTTACAAACAAAACGATCCACATTTTTTAAGTAATGTTATGTTTTGCGATGAGGCCATTTTTTTTTATTAATAGAAACGTAAATCGGCATAATTGTAGATACTGGTCACGTAACAATCCTCATTGGATGCGTGAATCCCACACCCAATATCCACAAAAACTGAATGTATAGGCTGGAATAATAGGCGAGAAAATAATTGGTCCCTTTTTAATTGAGGGAAACTTAAATGGTCCGGCGTATTTAGATTTATTGGAAAATGGTATTGTACCTGAGTTCGCTCGGCTATTTCCAAATCCAAGTATTTTCAATTACATTTTAATATAGAAATTTCTTTATTCGAAACTTTCAGACAATAATGCCAATATTTGGTTGCAACAAGATGGTGCTCGACCACACTATGCGCGTGTGGTGAGGCAATACCTAAATAATGGGTTTCCCAGAAGATGGATTGGAGGGCATGGTTTTATGGCCCCGCGATCACCCGACATGAATCCTTTAGACTATTTCCTGTGAGGTCACTTAAAAAACATCATTTATAAAACAAAACCTGACAATATTCAGGAATTAAAAGATAGGATTACCACAGAGATAAGAAGAATTGAGCAGTCAGGGATGTTGCAAAATGTATTGCAAAGTTTTAAAAATCGCATGGCTTGCGCCATGATTTGGATAAATCTTTTACTGCACCAGTTTCATTAAACTTTTTACTAATTTACTGACAGTAGACCTTTTTTCCCATTTTATTGTCGCATCAACTACTGAGGGTTATTAGCGACATATGCGTAGATTACAAGACATTATACAAATTTGTTGACAGTAGACCTTGTTATGATATTTCTATTAGGATATAAATTTTTAAATATTATTCAAATTAAACGAGTTTATTCAATCATTAGCCATCTAAATGTATTATTTTAACTTCGGCGAAGATTATGTTAGTGTAGATATAACTCCGAAATAGGGCATGTCCACCAACTGACAGTTGACAGTCGCCCGCAGGAAAAACAATAAACAATTCTTTGGTTAGATTTGTATTTTTGTTGTTTTGTAGTGTTTTAATGATCCCTTCTATTATAAACAGTCAGATATAACTTTTAAAATACCTAAGCAATTAAAAGAATGTCGAAGAAAGAACCAACTCAAAATTAAATTAACTCAAACACGATCAAAATAGCTATAAGAACCACGTGTTATGCTTAGATCATACAGAAATAGCATAGAACGCTTGTTTCATCTTTAGATTCATCTGGGCGTGACGTCTCGTGGACTTGACCTATTATGGCAATAGGTATAGGGAACATCACATGAAAAATATTCAGTATTTTTTAAGGATATCAAAAGGCAAAAAATATACAGGAAAGATCTGACAACAATGTAAATACCACCATAATATCGGCCATATCACAAGACCCTTGCACAACCAAATCTATAAAAATCGTGCGATCCGTTTCCGAGATAATTGAGGCGTTCCATACTTGAAACTCACTTGTATAACAAAATCAATAGTGGCCTTAATGAGCTTCCCTATGGTACACTAAAATAATTTTTGGTGGAGTCAGAAAGAATGTTGTTGAATTTTTAATAGAGTTATCTTTGAATATGGTTAATGAGAGACAAACTAGGGAATTCTAATGTACTACAGTTAGTTGCATAGTCTGCACACACAAAAAATTCACTATCGACCATTTACACAAGCACCGACAAGCAGACAGTCATTTTTATTGGCTATTCAACTGAGATCATACAGACTATTTACAATGTTAGCAGTAGGAGAAACTACATATTGAAGAATTGAGATAATTCTACTGGTGGCATAAAATTTAGTTTCACACTCAAAATTAGTTTTTTAAACTATTTACAATTTAAGTTTATTTTTAGAGAAACCATTGCATTATTAAATAAACATCGTACTTTGTGGGATAAGATGATCGAATTAGAACAGAATGCAACTGGCGCTGACCGTTATAACAACCGAGGAGGAAAGTTGTTAAAAGAAGAAAAAGAAAGGAACCATCTGTCAAAACAAATTCCAAAAATAGAAGCAAATTTATTGGAATTGGCAGAAAAATATGAACTTAGACATGGTGTACCTTTCCACACTTTTGGTCATACAATCGAAGAATACATTAATAACTTGCATGCCAGCAGGGAAAATGTAAGTTGAATACATATTATGTTCTAGACTAATACTTGATAACAATTTTTCTAAAAGTGTTAAATTGGTAGTATATTCACGTAATTTTTTATACATTTTTGTTATCAATTGTTTTGGATAATATACGTTTTGCACTGTTTTCACTATAATTTCAAGAATTTTTCTTTTGACGTGTTTTTTTTAACCCTTTTGTTGTCATATTTAGGCAAAAAAAGTGAAATTGAGCGCCAGAAAACTACAGAAAGAAGCAACAATGACTACTCCCTTACAATGTACTAGTGCGATGACTTCGAAGAGAGCTTTGGCGGAATGTACCTCTGCAGATATCAAGAGATTCAAGTTAACTCCTCGTAAAGTTTTTACGGAACCGAAAAAAAAACCACGTCGTGAGTAAATTTTCGATTATCTGTTTTTTGTAACTTTATAATAGGCTCGACAGCATTTCTTTTATTAACATAAAGTGTCCGGTAAACTTTGTCGTATTTCTGTAACACTTGGAATGCGAAAAAAATGTAGTTTTTAATCGACTTCTAAAAGAGAAGGTTTTCAATTCGAAGTGTGTACAGATTGCGAAAAAAATGATCGATGAAATAAAACAATTTAATTTGTTTAAATCTTCATTATAATTTGAACTAACGTTCAATTTAAACTTGTGACGCGTTTCGCTAACACAGTAGCTTTATCAAACGAGTGATAGTATAATGAACATTTTTTAATTTATACAGTGCATTAATACGGAATTTTAAGTATATTTTAATTGACAAAAATATTATAATATGTTAACATGGAAATAAAGTATGTTAGTTCAAATTATAATGAAGATTTAAACAAATTAAATTGTTTTATTTCATCGTTTAGTATGGATCTTCATCAAGTAAAAGCCTCATCTATTAAATTTTTGAAAAAATTGATCATAAGATTTCAATCAGTACGACAGCAATATTACTTCAATGAGAGATAGTCCATGGTGAGCATTGGAGAGATCCAGTTCCCTTTCCACTACAATATTCTTAACTGACAAGATGCATAAGTTTTGGCTGCTCCTCCCCCTCTCCTATAGTAGTGTTATAAGTTATGGAAGCAAAATAAGATTCAAAAATTTGGCGTTTGTAACGTAGAGAAGTATAATATTACACCGCGGCAATTTCGTAAACTAATTTTAAATTAAACTAGAAATTTAATGCCAAATTTTTGAACAAGTCGACAAATAATTTCTAATAAATTTTGATATAATTTCAATCATTGTAAATTGGAAATAAAACATGAAGGTATCCTTGCACACTAATTATAAAAAATAAAAATGTATCCCATTGCTGATACCGCTAAATATTAGTTCCAATTTTATATTGGAAGAAATAGGCAAAGCCGAAAAAAAAGAGAAGATTCAAAGATCAAAGATTCTTCTGGGTGACTACAACCTGTTAAGATCAAATGAATGCGTAAGTCAAAGTAAAACTGCACTAAGAGATTTTACAGGAGTCCTAACGGTACATTGTCGCCTGAGTGGGCACCTGAAAAAGCTCAAAATAGTAGAGGAAGAAGAATGTAGATTCTGTGGCATGGAAGAAGAAACTTCCATCCATATATTTGCGAATTGCACAGCAATTCAGAATCTTAGGGTACAACACCTAGGAGGTTACTGGATTGAAGAGGTACATTTACCTAAGTTAAAGCCTGCAGATATCCTAAAATTCCTCTGGCAAATAGGACTAAATGAGCTTACTAGTCTCTGAGACTTTCCTCAGGATCTAAGTAGAAGTAAGGGGGCACAATATATCTTTTAGGTCTCAGTGAATGTCACCCCAATGTACATACATACATACCCTTGCAATACAAAGTATGTAATTATAAAAAATAAAAATTTATCCCATGAGGAAGCTAAGTAATTATTCATAATATTATATCCCAAGACCTATGAGTTCTTCTTCTTCCTTTAGTTTTTTGGCCTCCGCCGTTAAGACATATGGCCAGCGCAGGTTTATGTAATATATTGGGAATGCTCTTACGAGCGTCTGGGAGTGGCTCCCATCTTCCCTCTTTATTCTTCGACTGTAAACATGTTATTTAGACAAAAAAACAAAGGTTTAGACTTTTCTATCTCGGGGGCAACAGCCGAGCATTTATAGTTTGGCAAACCTATCTGAAGCTACGCGTTATCGGTAAGGGGCGAGGAAACATGGCCGATATCTGTCATAAACGTACCAGTGGCTTACTACTCACTCACTTACCTATAAACTTTAGCAATCACTTCTCTAGTTTGGCTATGAAGTGTCTTTCCACGAGTATATTGATTCATTTTAGAAAAATACTAAACACAAAGTACAAAAGTTTGAGATACCAAGTAAAACTGAAAATACCAAGGTAAACACTGACAATACCAACGCCACTGGATAATCAATATCAGTCAAATGTCGAAGTGAGAGGGAAGAACACACGCACGCGCTTACCAATAGGAAATCAGGTTACTTAGCGATAAATATTCACTAATTGAGTAAGTTCGGAGGGCGTGGTAATAACATATTTGGAAAAGTGTTCATCTTTTAATATTCAGAAATTGAAAAAATAATGTTAATAGACCAATGAAACAAGCACATTAAAGAACTAACGTTTAATCATTATTGACATATTGTTAATAATTAATGTCCATTTTCTAATTATTATCACTACATACTTAGCACCTTAGCTTTTTCATTGTAAAACTTGGCAATATCGAATGTTATCGACCGCATTCCTTTCACAGCTTCAGTTATGTTTGCCAAACTATACACACATTAAGAAGAGTCCTCGTTAGTATACGACAGGTATAGGTATCGGTACATAAAAGAAGATGATTATACATATTATATAAATGTATATCTGCGAGTATGATATCTGGTGAATATTATCATAATTATTAACAGATTATGTAATTATAACTGATGACTATATTTTAATTTGAAAAGTACAAATAAATTTCATTAACAACTTGATACTTTCATAATTTGAATTACTTAAAATACAGGGTAATGATATGGGAGTTGGATAATTCCATCCAACTAATTCATTATGTAGGTTATAGTTGTATGTTTGATTTATGGGACATTCCAGAAAAATATGTTGTAAATTTCCTACCTGCCCACATTCACATGTACAATCCTCCCTACATCCAATTTTATACAAATGATCTGGACTGAGACAATGTCCAGATCTTAATCTAACTATAGTTGTGATATGTCTTCTATCAATATATGGAAATTTAGCAAGCCAAGGATTATGAGGAAAGTCCTTTTGACAAGAATAATACTATTTCCCTTTGACTTCAAATGTTCCATTTCCATAAAATTTATCACATTATTTAGCTCGTTTTCAATGCATACCTCCACCGCTTTATTTATTGCTATAATTTCTGCTGTGCATATTTGAGTGAAATTATGTAATCTTGTAGCCTGCACTATTTGTTCCAATATCAATGGACCCATCAGTATATACTCAAGTAAACGTTGAACATTTTTTTTGAAAATTCATTTAAAAAACATTGAACATCCTTTTTTCCCAACTCTTATGAAATAATAAATTGAAAGCGAGGTTTAATCTCCGAATTATACATATCAACAGTAATATCTTTATTTTCTCTTATACACTCTATGAGGTATGAGAATTCTTTATTTCTCCAATGCCCTGTATTATTTTTGCATTTAGAATCAAGATTACATAAAATTTAGTTTAATGGGTTGCTTAAGTCACCTACGATTTTTAAATAAAATTTTGTAGCTTGAGCTTTTCTACGAAACTCTAGCATTTGTTCTCCACATTCTGGTAATAAACAGTTTGTTGGAGTGGACCGCATTAAACCAATCGCTAGCGGTAGGCTTTTATACTGAATACGATCAAGTGTTGTCTCAACCAAAGCGAAATCAGTCAATATTTTCAAATAATTAAAAGTTTGCTATACCCAAAGTAGTTTTAATTAAATAAAATACAATTTTCATTAATTTAATTGCGGCAAATATCTTGGCAATAATAATAATAATTATTATTTTATTATTGTTTTACATCTGCCGTGACGGTTAACTTTTTTTTTGTAATTGCTCATACATTATAAGAACTAATAAGTAGTGTTCAAAATTCAGTCCTCGAACTGCTATAAATTTAGAGAGCCTTCTTATCATACCTTCGTTTGTTATAGGGAGAGAATTGAATGCATTGCGAATTCTAAGTTCACAATCTTACTTTGTTGTAAGGTTTTTTTTCGATAATTTTAATTGTATTTTTGTTCGTGCTTTTTCATAGCACCCAGTCCAGTACCTTTAACCCTTGCACCAGTTTGTACAAGTGCTTAGCTTGGTGTTTGCTATATAGTCGCCTTGAAGTGGGTCAAATAGTTTTTAACTTTTACAATCAAGTGTCTCGCATGTGTACAGTATATATTTCTCTGTCTCCGTTTCTTTAACGCATAATCTGCATGTAAGTTCTCCATTGTACAGTTTTAATTTGTGCAACTGTTCTTTTACTGGCGCAAGACCGGTCATGAAACCTGTTATAATGCTCAGCTGATTCCTGCACAGTGTGAGCAGTTCCACTATACGTTTTAGGCATATGTACTTCTCTGTTATGTAACGAAATGTGCCGGGACTTGTATTAAAACTTTTTTTTCTTAGAATTACAGATACCTAAGATTATTACTACGACGGTGGGAAAGTCTAAACGTTTGTCACATGAAAGGAAGAAACGGATTGACAAAATTCGACGATTAAGCAGGCAAAAAGAAACACGTAGTGATAGTTCCACATACCTTGAATTTCAGGTTAGTTTACGGAAATTGAAATTCTTTAATTTTACAAATTGTTTCAAGTAAATCATAGTTCAGAATCTTGAATTTTTGGGAGAAGTTCCTCGAAAAGTGGACGTGGTTCACCTTAATGCGGTGATTGCTATATTCAAAATGTCACTGTGTCATGAACGTTTGAATTGAAAGCAAATTTTAAATTCTCAGCCTCTCAATAGTGCATGTCTACCAACTGACAAGTTGACACTAATGACAGTCGCCCCGAGGATAAGAAAATTGTTTGGATAGATTTTAGATTTGTAATCTGATCTTGATCTCGATCAAAATAACTATTAAGAACCACGTGTTGTGCAAATAACGCTTTTTTATCATCAGATTCATCAGGGCGACATGACATGACGTCACGTGGACTTGCCCTATCAAGAGAAAACGAACTTCCGCAAAGGTTTCTTACCTCAAAAGTCAAAGTTTGATGTTTTGCCGATTTTGAGTGTGCCTAGGTTGTCAGTTTTGCTTTCATGAAGATATGGAAGATGTTACAGAAGCTGTAGAAATAGGAAGAGATGTTCTGATTCTACAACTAATGTCATAAAAAATATTATTATTTATCAATTAATATTATTATTTATCAATTATTATTATTATGTGGTTTTTCTTCTTCGGGAAAAATATTTCTATTCCTGCTTTACAGAGAACGAAAATACATGAGATTACTTACCGACGTTCAATTTTAACGTTCAATTTTAAATTTAAATGACGCTCACAGAACTGAAATGTCACCTTTAATTTTAAATAAAATTCGACTTCTTCTTTTACTGCGGCTCCTGAACTGCGACATACGTTTTGGTACGTTCATAGACACTTGAATACGCTGCAGCACTGTGCACCGTTAATGTTTTCAATCTGACACTTTCAAGAGTGAAAGTGTACTAGTTTTCCTGGGAGCGTTCCCGGAAACGCTCCCTTCCCAGATAGTCAAGAATACGGGTGCAGAGAGCAGGTGATGCACCCAGGTAATCCTGGAGACATAATCTGATTCATGGATGATTCCAAAACGAACCATGGCACTTGCGCTGGTATAAACGCACATAGAAAGAAAATTATGTTCTTTAGCATTGGTTGATATACGTCTGTATTTCAAGCAGAAACGATAGCTGCTATAGCCATTATTGATGAAAACATCTGGAGAGGATATACTGAACACAAAATTAAAGTATTCACTGACAGCCAGGCAGGTAATGATTTAGCGGACCAGTTAACTATAGACGGTACTAGAGGAAACTTCATAGGTCCGGAACCGTTCTGTGGAATCACAAAGTTTCATAAGAGAGAAATTCCGGACTGGCTAGACAAAGAACACCAATTCTTATGGTTGTGTGCAGAAAGTCAACCTTCATACAAAGAGTTTACTAAACAAGATGGACAAGGAACTCTCGACCAAGTTATTGTAACTGTGTAAGAGTCACCGATCACTGGACGCTGAAGACCATGAGGAAACATCTACACAAAATAGGGAAAATCAGTTACTCTATGTGCAGAAAATGTGAACTGGGGGATGAAACACCTACTCGCATACTCTGCTTCTGTGAGAACTTATAAGGACATGGGAAATGGTACAAAAATTTAATTCAAGTGCCTGCGCTGTTCAGTACAACTCAAACGAATGAATGCATGAAACCATTGTTGTTATATATAGCGTTGCTGAAAAGTCTCGCACCAAGGGATTATCGTTGAAACGGATAAATGGCAAGCTTTTGACGTCAGCGTTTAGCGTACGTCCGCTATCTTGAATTTTTTGAAAAGGCAACCGTTGTTTTTCCAATAAATGTTACTCTTAATTTACTTTTAAACTTCGTGCTAATTTGAAATTGATATCAGTTTTGACAATTTGTACATAATTAATGATGTGGTGTGGATGTCTACAGTACAATTTAATTTAGAAAAATAAAACTGATATTTTATAAGACATTTTGTATTAAAGTGATACATTGCTATTCTTTTTGGAAAGAGAAAAAAAATAAGCTTCTTTGTGATACGTCACTCGACCTAGGTTGCCAAATCAAAAAATTGAAGATGGCGGCCGTACGCTAAAAACTGACGTCAAAAACATTTGAAATTTGCTCTAAAATATGCAGAATAAAGTCTCATTCACAGTCCTACAATTTCATAACTTCCCCTTTATCCGTTTCAAAGATACTCCTTTGGTGCGAGACTTTTCAGCAACACTGTATATTTTCTCTATAAGTGTTTTTTCACCGGCAGCCATTTCTAGATATTTAGTTTTTTCTTCATTCATATAAGGGCGGGCTGTTATTACAGTCTGCAACCCTTTTACAGGTTTATATAAATTTGGTTTAGTTCTTTTTGAGATCATGTTATTATGGCGATGTCGTCTGCATAGGTTATAACTTGATGTTTTTTTATTAAGTTGTCCTCGATTATATTTCCCAGTTAGTGTGATTTTGACCATTTTTACAATTTTAAATATTTGTTTTATAGTTAAACAGCATTTTCGGAATCTTTCTTGATATTCTCCTATGGCTTCGTTTGCATATCTGTTTAATCGGTTGTGTTTTTTTTACAGAATGATCTGTCAAATCGCGTTGACTTGCGTAGTACCATGAATGCTTTAGCTGAAGATGAATCGGTCGTAACAGAGACCTTCAAATCTCCCGCACAAGTTGGTCGAAGAACACCGAAAAGTGGTACAAAATCACCGAATATGCCCACAAAACTGACAGCTGCAAAGAGTCAAATCAAATTGATATTTTAGGTGAATATCATTCTATTTTAGCTATACTTGAGAATATTATTTCTTTTATTATTGTTGTTTATATTTCCAAAATGTAAGATAACTAAAAACAGTTTCAAAATATAATATTTTCAATTATATTATCTGTAACAATACATTCACAATATTCATTTATTAATTAGCAATGGGCAATTATCTTTCATAATCATCCACAACTTTATTCATGCTTATCCCCCCACTTATCTAGACCACGCCAGGAAGAATTTTTCAAAATACAGTGTACCCACATGAGATCGCAACACCCACTTATAGCTTTTAATTGACATTTGATGAACTTCAAATTTTGGTGGTTTGAAAATGTCGATTTTTCCAAAAAAAATTATTACCGATTTTTTATTGGACTTTTGGTTTGCTTGAAACACCTAAAGGTAAATTTTGAGTAATGTAACTTCATCGGTGTCTGAGATGTACATCGTCAAAAATTGTTTTTTTGATCAACTAATTATCTTTTACTGGCCACCAAAATTTGGAGTTCATAAAACGTCAATTAGCGTGTATACAGAGACGTTCAAAAATAAAAAAAACCAATTTTTGACGACGTACATCTCAGAAACCGCTGAAATTACATAACTCAAAAAATGTACGCTACTGACGTATATCAAATGTTAATAAGTAAAAATAGTCAATTAAAAGCTATAACTGGGTGTTGCGATCTTAACTAGGTCACACTGTATATAACGTGTCGTAATTGGTCTGCTTCGTTTACTTCTTTCCTAGCAGTTTTCTTACATTTTTCACGTTAATATTGACTATTAAGTGAAGTGTCCCTTAGTTACAATGGGAGGAAGCTTAGAGAATCGTATTTAAATACAAAGCTGTGCTATTGAAGTGTTTCTCCTAAAACACAGCAGTAGCGGTATATTCTGGTGCCAATTATTTGAACTACTACGTCATTTCGGAAAGTTATTTGTGTTTTCTGATAACTTTTTGACCACTCGTTAGACAAAAACTTCTTTGTAGTACAAAACCGCGTTCTCCCCAGTATAAGATTTTCCATTCGCAATGCCGGTACCGTACATGTAATCGGCAAACTGGACTGCCTAAGCTCTGACGTCACAGCAGAAGGCTCCTCCCATCAACCTTTCCAAACAAATCTATAACGCGTGTAAAACGTCATAGGGGATTTTTAATTTGCCGTTTGCTGTTAATATAGTTATAAATGAGAGTGATCATTATTAGAAATAAGTAAAAAGTGATCAGTTAAAGACTTTTTTACAAGAAAATCTGCAAGGTAAGGTTTGCAAAGCGTTTCTAAAACAGTGTATATGATATAGGTATATGATAATTTACCTCAACGTGGTATAATTTATCCTTCATACTGGCATGGACTTCGCCTCTGATTACCATTAACTCAGCATCAAATAGCATTGTCTTCACATGGTTTGACTCTAAAGCATTTTCACCCCTTTTAATGATTTTATTATCATCTAGGAATTCATTAATGCTAGAAAGTTTCAACACATGCTTTGAAGCCATATCTACAATGAAATATATAAAAATAAACAAATAAATTAAGCATCAACAAAACGACAACATAACCCCAATTGTGTTTACACTGGTTTAAAAATGCTTTGCAAACCTTACCTTGCAGATTTTTTTGTAAAAAAGTCTTTAACTGATCACTTTGTACTTATTTCTAATAACGATCACTCTTATTTATAACTATATTAACAGCAAACGGATAATTAAAAATCTCTTATGGCAATTTACACGCGCACTCGGTTTGTTTGGAAAGGTTTTCATGACCACGCCTCTAGTGACGTCAGACTTAGGCAGTCCACTGCGAATGTTCGCCAACTACCAAGTCTAGCCAATTGTAGTTCGCCCTTTCATCCAAACATGTGGGCAATGCCTATCGAAAAAGTGGGAAACGCTGAATGTTCGCCATAGAAAATTTAACTTATTTGCTGGGTGAAATAAAATTTCACTTTCATTATTAACAGGCATTGATAAACTACAAATGCCTGAACGTGTGGATGACTCCACGTACAATAGCGAGACGAGCGCTCGCTCTCTTTGATGCAGGCAAATTCACCAACAGCGCGAGGGAAAAGCAAAACTGCAAATTTCCTACTATGCTGATCGCAGATACTACCTTTGTTCGGAGCTCGCCGACCGACGCATGTGTGATCCCGGCTTAGGATGTTTAGCTTCTTTTGTTAAATTTTTGGTTTTGAATATACATATCTAGGTGTTTTTATTCCTCATGGGATATCCCTGAATACCTACTTTTCTTTCTCGTATTTCCATTTTTTCTTCTTCCTGGTTCAGTCTTTGTCAAGCTTTTTTAAGAAATGGTCTTGTCTTGGTTAATATTAATCTTGGATATTGTCATAATTTTCTAACTGTATTTTTAAGATTTTATTATAATAATTTTCCAATTTTGGTGAAGTTATAAAAACTGTACCTACAGTATTTTTTTATCATTATATTGTTTTATTATATTTTTTATGTACACAAATTTTATGTTTTAGTAGACTAGTTTGTAACTTTGGTGTTTTGTATATTATAAAAAGGTACTTAATTCTCTTAATTTTATTAACCTAGTATTTAATCTGTGATATCGTTAACGTGCAAACTTTTCAATAAAATATTGCCTAGCAAACTGATGGTTTTTATTTAACCTACAATAAAATATGATTCGCTAACATTTCCCCATTGCTTTTCACACTTGACAAAAATTCCATTCACATAACTTTACATTCTATTCACCGACAACAATTTCAACATATGGAACAAAAGTTAAAAAATTAATTGACTGAACTTAGGAAAGATTAATTAAAATTTTCCGAGCTTGTTCTTCACTCTGCTAGGCCAAGCAATAGGTAAATATTTTTGACAAAAATCCTAGTAGAAAACGAATGGTGCCATCATATAAAAGACATTACGTAGTATAATTTTGATTTGTTTTGGACATTTAAGACGAAAAAAACCTTCCTTTTTTAGTTTTTTTCATATAACGTAAAAAGTACTGAAGCAATGGGATGTATAAATCGTAGGTAATTGAAATACGAACAAAATGAGGGGTCGAGCGAGTTGATGGAATAATTAGGAACCGAGAAAATTAGAAAAAACCGGAGAATTAGTAATTTTTTTGAAAATCTTGTATTAGGGGGGGTTTTGAAAAGATATTAGGATGAATTTTAAAATCTATAATATATGATAGTACAGAAAACGCAACGAACATGTAAAGAATATTTAAAAATATAAACAAAAAAAAACAGTCAGGTACCTATACTTAAGACAGCGTACATATAAAACTTTTAAAAACACAATAAAGACAACAAAAAAGAAAGCAACATCATAAGAACAATTAAAAATAAGTTTATCATTAATTATTATTGATATAATTTGTATATTAATAATTAATATACAAATTTACATAAATTATAGTAAAATATCAATACGTCGAGATTGAAGAGATAAGACATCAAGAACTTCGTCTTCCAGAATCGGAACATCTGGATGTATGTACATCAAAGCAAGGCCGTTTAATCTATTGTCCCCATTAGAATTTCGCAAATAATTTTTTAGAAATTTTAAGGAAGAAAATGACCTTTCACAAGAACATGTGGTCACTGGTAAAGTTGCCATTATGATTAAAAGTTCATAAATTGTGGGAAACAAATTTTTATTGCATCTTTCCAAAGCATCAATCGCATTTTGTGGCTTTTCGGTTTTATCTTTCATAAGCTGGCCCCAAAGTGTCACTTCTTCTATAGCACCCGACTCATCCAATTCATAAAATTCCAAAAGCTGTTGGATAGAATTCAAAATTTCTTTGTTGTTTAAAGTATTATTAGGTATTGCATAAAATTTTTTTGAAACGGTTCAAGAGTATTTTTGTGATTAAGAAATTTTGCATCTATTGTTTGGTCGAGAAACGGCTCTTCGATAATATTGTTCCGGCGATGATCCTGGAACATTATTTCTATTAGTTTGCCGATTAGTAGTTCTCGGTTGTGAAATTGTGATATCAAACTCGTCACAAATCATTTTGGTCTCCTGATAAATATTTGAAAATAACTCCTCGTCATCTTGTCTCATTCGTATCAAAGATTTATTGACATTTTCAGCAGACTCAAGAGCTAAACTCAAGTCCAAATTTGGGGTCTGTAAGTACTTGCTTAGTGGTAACGTCAACGAAAACACAGCCTTTATCACAAAAGTACACAAAAGAAAGCTACTTTGACGAATTGCCGATAAAAGTAATTGAGCGTCGGTTGCCGTTTTTTTATCGGCCCATATGGTAATTTCAGACAAGGCATTTATGATAGGATTTAGAAGCGAAATAAATGCATTTACAGCGTCGTGTCTCTGAATCCACCTGGTGGGACACAGTCTTTTAAGCTTCTCTGTTTTTGGTTTTTCTGCTAATTTATCGATTTCATTTTCCAGCACACGTTGTCGTTTAGGAAAATTAAAAAAATTATAAGTCATTTCAATAGTACCCAAACAGTTTCGTACTTCTGGCACTGAACATCCATCAGAAAGTGCTAAATTAAAGCAGTGGGCCGAACAATGAACGTACAGCGCTTTAGGATACCTCCGCCGAACAATTGCTTGTGCTTCTCTTAGAGCACCACTCATAGCACTAGCTCCGTCGTATCCTTGGCCAACCAATTTACATCTAGCCCTACTCCAATCATGGCATCGCAGATGGTATTTGCTAAACCAGCGCCTGTAACATCCGAAACAGGAATAAACTAAAAATTCTTCTCTCAGCATGCCATTTTCCACAAATCTTACACATAATGACATTTGAGTAGTACCACTTATGTCGGTGGTCTCGTCGCATAAAACTGAGAAGTACTTTGTCAACAAGTTTTTTTAATAAGATAGAATTAAACGAGGATATTATTTCATTCTGTATTTGCCAGCTAATATAAGTTGCATTAGCTGTAGTTAAATGTTTAGTCAAAATTTGATCTCCAGCATCCATTCTAAATTTGAGTAAAGACCGAAAATTGCCTTCTCCTTTAATTGGAGGTTCATTTACATTGAGGGGTCCAGAGTCACGGTGACCTCTAAATGAGTTTCCTAACCTAGCAAGATACATCGCAGTTTTAATTATAAGTTTCAGGCTTTCCCGATTATTAATTATTTGTTCTTTCCGATGTTTGTCAATTTTTAAAACAACGTTTTCAGATTTTTTCGTCATACTATATAAAAAGTTAGCTGCTCGTTCATGACAATTTTTATGATACTTATGCTTTTCAAGATTTCTAAATTCTTCTCTGGCATCCTTCCAGTTCTTAAATGGAGTTTTAACTAGTTTTCCACCCTTACTAGCTTGTTGCCCGACAACAGTGGAAAATAACGAACAATACTTGCAGAAAACAGAATCTAGAGAAGGGGAGTAAACTAGCCACTTCCACTCATCAAGCCATTTTATCTGGAATTTTAAATTTCTAGGTCCTGACGATGGAAATTTAAAAGACAAATCCGTTGTCCAAGGATTTTCTAAAAGTTTCTGCTTTGTAACATCATCGATTATTTTTCCCAAATACGACCCAAAATCAAGTAGCCAATAATTGTCTGTTTTGTATAACTCTCGTTCACCAGTATTTTTAGATGCTGAACGTTTGTTTTCATCTGTGTTATTGTTATCTGAGCTGGATAATTCCGACGTTGTTTGGTGGAAAGAGCTAGGGAGGGCAGCTGGAGGAAGAAGAAATTGGCCCTACTCGTGTTCTTCGACGTCGGGAACGCGTTCAACAGTGTCAGCAAACGGGCAGTGTTGAGCGCGTTGCTGAGGCTTGGAGTGGAGCAGGGGTTGGTTAACCTGGTGGAGGACTACCTGACGGGGCGTGTGATTGTAGACTCCAGAGGGAGGAGATATGAGATGGAGGCTGGAGTGCCTCAGGGCTCGGTTCTTGGACCGACGCTCTGGAAGTGTGTGTTTGATGAGGTTTGTGGGATAGTATGTGAAGAGGGATGTGAGATTACAGTGTATGCGGATGATGTGTGTCTGGTATGTACGGCAAAGGGAGAGGCGGAGATACAAAGAAAGGCGGAGAGAATGTGCAGGAAGATTGTGGAGAAGATAGAGGGGTGCGGACTGGAAGAGGCGGAAGAGAAGACGGTGGGGTTGCTAGTGAAGGGACGGAGCAGGGCAAGGGAAGTGGGGGTGATGGTTAAGGGAAGGAGAATTCGCATGGAGGAGTCTGTGAAATACCTAGGGGTGTGGTTGGATAGCCAATTATCCTTCAAAACCCATATGGTAAAGGCGGCAGAGAAGGGTAAAGTGAGTGCAGCATGGCTGGGGAGATTGATGTGTAATGTGAAAGGGCCGGGAGAGTGGAAGAGGAGGGTAATTGGTAGGACGGTAGAGCAGAGTATGCTGTACGGTGCGGAGGTGTGGGGTGAAAGAGCGGGGGTGAATGCGAGGGTTAGGCCACTTCTGCGGGTGCAGAGAGGGATACTGCTGAGGGTGGTGCAGGGGTACAGGACAGTGGGTGGACTGGCAGCAGCAGTAGAGGCAAGGTCCTACCCATTGGACGTGTTGGCTAGAGCTAGGAGCCAACGCTGGAGGGGTGCGACCAAAGAAGAGGTACGGGAATGGATGGAGGAGGAAATGGAGAGAAGGTGGGAGGAGTATGAGGGCGCGCTAAAAGGAGCGATTGGGAATAGGAGAGATTGGATGGACCGGAAATTCGGGGAGGTGAACTACTTCTTGACACAAGTGCTCACTGGACATGGGTCGAGAGTAGGGTACCTCCACAAGATTGGGAAACGAGAGACTGGTGTGTGCGAGAGGTGTGAAGTGGAGGATGATGTGGGGCAGGTGTTTAGATGCTGGAGGAACGAGGAAGTGCTGAAGAAGTTGGAGAGGAAACTAGGGGAGGCGGTGTACTGGGAAAACATGGTGGAGATAATGTTGAGGGGGGAGGAGGAATGGATGGAGGTGAGTGGAGTAGTAGAGAGCATGGTAAGGGGGAGAGAAGGACTCGATATGGCATGAGAGGCAGGAGTGATAGGAGGGAGAAGATGACGGTGTGAGCGGAGAGTGTGCGAGGGACCGCCGCCTGTCTCGAAGTATGCTAGGGTAGTGATTCCGAGGCGGGGGTAACGGCGAGTTTGAGGTGGGTTTGGTTGGTAGGCATCTCCTTGGGGATGAGTCCAACACTGTTTGGGTCCTGGACCCATTAGAACATGAGTTTCCCATATCGGCCCGAAAAAAAAAAAAAAAAAAGATAATTCCGACGTTACCTAAAATAAATATATATTTGATTTGTATGTTTTACTTGACTTTTTATTTAACCCGCCGTATAGTTTAGAAATATGTATTTTAACTCAATTTAAAAAATTAAAATATGTAGGGTTTCTAAAAGAAATTGGCTATACACATTTCAAAATACCATTTAAAGCGGTAAATTTGTTTAAGAATACTACGCTGCGTTCAAAAAATAATGCTAGAAATAATAGTGCATATATAAGCCTGTTTGAAACTAAAACGCGGCAGGGCTGCAATCCTTCCTTCGCGCCTCGCCGTTGCACTAGCACCGTACATAAAAATACTTACAGTTATAATGTTCTGTTGCTCTGTGTAGCAGAAGAGTCCAATTTCGGTTTTTTTATTACAAATTTATCCATCATACAGTGTATCTATAATTTTCGTTGACTGAAGACTGAACTGAACTATGTGACCGCCTTATTGACGATTATCCATTATAATGGAGGACTTGGCCTGTGGATGTGGCGCAGTGTTGCCAAGAATATTTTTGTTACCAAGATTAACAGTTTCAATTTGTGTTAGGCTTTTTTTCACCAAGGTTAACAGTTTTAATTTTTGTTAGGCGTCCGTCTCTGGGGGAGGGGGTTTAACCCCTAAACCTCCCCTCGCTGCGCCAATGCATGAGAAAGTCTCAATTTTTATACTAAATCAGAAATACTTAATTTCTTTATTTGCAAGGAAGATTTTTTATGTTTTGTCAAAGCTGACAACAACTCAAAGCTGACACAATGCTGGCAAATACAATTATTTCAACTCTAAAGGACTTAGGAGTGGAGATGACAAATTGCACCCACGATATAACCCTATAGCGTCATCTACTCCTCGACACAGTAAAGTGTCATTGTTGTCAAACCATGACTCAAATGTAAATACGACAGTTGAATTTAATCTTTCGCCCAGCACATCGGGAGCAGGGACTGCTGTCGGCTGTGAATTTTTCCACCAGAAGCGTAAATCTATACTTGCCAGGGTTTCAGAGAAACATTCGTGAAAGATAACCGGTTGTGTTATAGTTGTTTAGGAGATAGGCATGTGGTTTCAGAATGCCGTTCGCTTAATCGCTGCTCCCTCTGTGGTAGAAATAATCATATCTTATTACATCTAACATAGTTCACACCTAAACAAAATGTCGCATTGAAATCTTTCAATAATTCAACCCACAGTCAACAATCAAATCAGTCTATCTCTCATCGAGGGCACAAAACACCTCGAATTCCACATCTCGTGATAATACGCTTTCTAACAATAATAGTAGCATATCAACAGATATAGGACAGCTTCGCTCACAACACAACAGACGAATGGCTTGTAACGTGCCTACCTTCTTACACGTGGCTCCTGCCACAAGAACACGTCACTATGGACACCCTTGATGCAAAATTCGGTTTTAAATCTCGGGCGCCAGATTATTAACGTGGTTTGCTCCACGGCCCCTTGACCCTTAGCGTCAAGAGTTCCAGATAGCCTCAGATGGAGGTTACGGAAAATTCCAGGGGTCTTGTTGAATTAACTTTATTTGCCTAATTACAATCAAATATGGATTCTCCGATTTATAAATCACGGGTTAATGAAGGAAACAGGGGTTCAGCAGAATTGTACACTACCTACGGCTTAGTGTATACCTACGATCACACAATAGGTCGGTATATAACAAAATAATCAAAAAGAAACTTTTAGTGTATTAATACTCTGTGGTCTATTTTACGAATAATTCTTTAGTGACAAGCAAATTAACAGGGAAAAGAAAATGAGCTATCTTTACCATATACTTGGTACTTTGACGGACATAACGGTCAGGTTATCAAATACGGTTCAAATCTACCGGGCTTAACGGGGTCCCTAATGCACGATTTAGATCTGCCGGGTAATCAGACAAATTGTGGCTAAGCCTTTTCCAAGTCTGATTAACCCTTGAATCCAAATGAAACCGGCAAATATTATTCCGACAATAAGAAAAAAACAAAATATAAATAATGATTCTACGAAACGGGAAAAGAACGATTTAGATCTGCCGGGAAATCAAACAAATTGTGGCTAAGCCTCTTCCAAGTCTGATTAACCCTTGAATCTAAATGAAACCGGTAACTATTATTCCGAAAAAAAAAATAAAATTCAAGAACGAATTAGATCTGCCGGGAAATCAAACAAATTGTGGCTAAGCCTCTTCCAAGTCTGATTAACCCTTGAATCTAAATAAAGCCGGTAACTATTATTCCGAAAAAAATAAAATTTAAGAACTAATTAGATCTGCCTGGAAATCAAACAAATTGTGGCTAAGCCTCTTCCAAGTCTGATTAACCCTTGAATCTAAATAAAGCCGGTAACTATTATTCCGAAAAAAATAAAATTTAAGAACGAATTAGATCTGCCTGGAAATCAAACAAATTGTGGCTAAGCCTCTTCCAAGTCTGATTAACCCTTGAATCTAAATAAAGCCGGTAACTATTATTCCGAAAAAAATAAAATTTAAGAACGAATTAGATCTGCCGGGAAATCAAACAAATTGTGGCTAAGCCTCTTCCAAGTCTGATTAACCCTTGAATCTAAATAAAGCCGGTAACTATTATTCCAACAAAAAAAAAAAATTTCCCACGATTTAAACGGTACCCAGCTATCGACACACAGAGTAAAAATATTTGTACTAGCATAAAATTAAAATATTATAATCCACTTGGATATCAATTTAATATAAGACTACTGAGAACCGAAAGCATAAAATAATTCGAGAATCCACTAATAATTTATATCAGTTAATTACTATTTAATAAACGCTGTAAATAAAATTCGAAATCAAATTACAGTTCACAAATCTTTATTTCCATATAAAAGAAACAAATAAAAAAAAACCAATTTCAATTCATCAACAAAAGAGAAAAAAATAGCCGGTCGGAAAATTTTCAAAACCATACATTTAACAATTTAATATTAAGCGGCGGTACGGAAAGTTTCGAATACACAGTTTATTTGTAAAAATGATTTACCTTATAAAATACAGCTTACACACACAATCGGAATACACTAAATTTTCACACTACGGTTTTTCGGTTTTCGGAAGAAAGTTGAGCGGAGAATCACGAAAGATTAATTTAGAGCCGGAATGAATCCGAGACAATAATTGATTGCGAGCGAATTTATATCCAAAATTCTAGTTACATTTTTCGGCCGTAGTTGTGGTGAGGGAATTAAACGTGAAATTTATCTACTTACAACAAAAAAGTTGTACCTATACTGAACGGCTCCGGCTTTAATTAAAATGGTGTATATACCGGGCGTCCCTTCAGTTGAAAAATTTAAATATCGGAAATGAATAAATTGTGTATAGTAGAATTCGGATTTGCGTAACTCGGACTTATACTAAAATATACAACGGTAATAACGAAAAAAAATCATTGCGGTAGTAGAAAGGGTTGTAAAGTAACGAGTTATATACACCCTAGTAGTAAAATAAAATATATTACGGAAAAAATAAAAATTAAACATGCAAAAAAATAACTCGTTACAGGCTCTCTCCCAAGCGTAGCAATGTTAAATTTAAATAGCATTCATGTTTTACTAGCAACCACCAAAGTAAAAATTTATCCTAGATCAGGCCCTCTGATAATCGCTCGTGCATTGTTAGATTCGGGCAGTTAAAACTCTTTTATGTGTAACTCATTATTTGAAAAACTAAACTGTCCCTCTTATTCCCAACCACTAGTTGTGTCAGGCATTTTTGATAACAATCAAAAAGTAAATTCAATGGCAGAAGTAACTATTCATTCTCTAGTCAATAATATACGTTTAATTTTGATGTCAAATGCTCTATTGTTGATGAGATAACTCAGAACCTTCCTCAGGTACACATTAAGGCGAGTACATTGCCAGTTCCACCTCACATAGTAAGAACTTCATTAGTAGATTATGATTTTCACACCCCATCTCAAATAGATATACTCCTGGGAGCTGACACATACTATACTCTCTTAAAGCCGGGATTTTGTAAATTAGGAAGGGAGTACCCATCCCTAATATCTACTCGGCTAGAGTGGGTGATTAGTGGTGTAATCCCCCCTCAATGTCTCACGCAATTTCAATTGTGACAATCACCATCTGTCTCCGTTTCGTCCTGTGTTCCATCCTTAGTTCCGTCGGACGACATTCGTCTATACTCCCTCGTAGAAAAATTCTGGACGCGGGAAGAGATCTCAAAAGAAACTCTACTCTCAAGGGATGACTTACAAGCTAAAAATATCTTTATATCCTCCGTAAAAATCCTTCCCGACGGCCGCTTTCAAGTCGACCTCCCTCTCACTTCTGAAAATGCCCACTAATCAATGGGAGATTCAATCACGACAGCGAAACATAGGTTTCCGTCACAAGAAAAAAGATTGTCAAAAAATCCAGCGATGAAAGGTGAATATAAGCGACTATTGTATGAATACGTGGAATTAGGACACGGAAAATTTGTTCCTCTTTCTCTGCAAACTCCACAATCAGATAATTATTACTTTGTACCGCATTTGTGAGTTGTGAAAGAAAGTAGCGCCAGCACCAAAATAAGAATTGTGTTTGACTTCTCCTCTAAAACCTCATCTCAACTCTCCCTAATAAATATCTCCCTAACGGGACCTAGGGTCCAACCTGAACTTTTAGATATATTGATCCGATTTCGCAATTACAAGTACGCTCTCACGGCAGACCTCACGATGTACCTCCCTGAATTAGAAAATTTGTATATTTCTTTGAAAAAGGTACTCTCTAACTCCGGATATAATCTCCACAAATTCTGTTCGAATTTAGCTGAAATGCGCAAATCACATTTCCTCGATTGTCATTCAGGAAAAGAACTCATTCTCGATGAAAACCCTAGTAAAATTCTCGGAATCTATTGGATTCCACAAAATGATCTCTTACAAATCTCTACCCCCTCCCATGACATTGACCAATGTTTCACGAAAAGAAAAATATCATTTGTTTCCCAATGTTATAATCCTTTGGGACTTATTAACCCCGTGATAGTCCAAGGGAAACTCCTCCTTCAGGGATTGTGGCAGGCTAAGTTACTATGGGACACTCCGATCAACAACCCTCACCTCCTCAAACCCTGGAAAGAATTCTCAGACAGCCTATTCAAACTCTCAAATTTACGTATCCCTCGCTATACACTGCTCGACAAAACCATATTGAAAATAGAACAAGGTACATGGTTTTTGTGACAGTAGCTCAGTGGCGTACGGCGCTTCTCTTTATGTTAGGGCATTGTATTCAGACGGTTCAGCCTCTTCACAATTGATCATCGCAAAATCACGAGTAGCTCCCTTGCCCTTGACTATTCCCAAGCTGGAATTATGTCTATCTCTACTCCCGTGTAAAAGAAATACTGGAAAAACAATTAGACACTGCATCCTCTATTTTATGGGCCGATTCTCAAATAGTCCTCTCTTGGACAAAATGTGCCCCTACTAGATGGTCTGTCTTTGTTTGTAACCGTATCAGCCAAATACAAGAATTAACCCCGTTCGACTCATGGAGACATGACAGAAGCCATTTGAACCCTTGTGACATGCTATCACGTGGCCACAGTTTCCTAGTAAGCTCTGGTTTTCAGGACCCCCGTTCCTGTATGAATCAAACAGTGATACGACATGTTATGATACATTCTCTTCCGTAAGTAATCTTCCCGAAGAAAAGAAAAATACATTAATGGTAACAAACCCTCCCCTTCACCGATATACTTCTTTAATCATCAGAGCGTCATCATTTAATAAACTAATTAGATCAATGGCATATGTATATATAAATTTGTAATTATGTTAAAATCCCGTGGACAAAGGGGTACACCCCTTAGCTGCAACGAATTAACGCATGCTACAAACTTTCTAGTCAGACATGTACAAAAACAACACTTTTCATCTACTTTACAAACCATAAACAAAAAAGAAAATGTTACTGTCAAAAAACTAAAATCATTAAACTTTTTTATTGGCCCCGACGGAATACTTAGAGTCGGTGGTCGACTTAATTATTCTAACCTCACATACCCACAAAAACATCCCATGTTACTTTCATCCCATAGTCATTTCACATCACTTGTGTTACATTATGAACACCGCCGCTTAGGTCACAGTGGACCTCAAAATGTTTTGTCAAATATCCGAACACGATTCTGGCTGGTTGACGGCCTGAGAGAAATCAAGCGCATCACCCATAATTGTAGTATGTGTCATCGTTTTAAAGCAATCACTGCACAACAGCTAATGGCTTCACTCCCCAAAACCCGTGTTACTTCGTCTAAACAGTTCGAAATCGTAGGTATAGATTATGGTGGACCCTTTTTAATCAAGGCATCTAATCTAAGAAAATCCCCTACAACCAAATGTAATCTAGCCCTATTCGTTTGCTTCTCCACTAAAGCCGTTCACCTGGAGCTGGTGTCGGACCTCTCCACCGAGGCATTTGTAGCCTCCCTAAAACGTTTTGTTTCCCGAAGAGGGATGCCATCAGTAATTTATACTGACAATGGCACCATCGTAGGCGCGAACAATCAGCTTAAAGAGTTAACCCAATTTCTTGTACATACATTTTCCCCTGTATATAATTATCTCCTTTCATCCTCCATTGATTGGAAATTTATTCCCCCAAGATCCCCCCATTGGGGAGGACTATGGGAAGCTGGCATTAAAAGTGCCAAATCCCTTCTTTTGAAATTACTCAAGGACTCGACATATACCTTCGAAGCTTCGAACAGGCCTTTTCCTAATTGGCACCCCATTAATGGCACTGACAGAAAAATATATTTCACATACCCCCACAAATAGACTAAAATTTTGGCAACAATGAACTCACACATGCTTGCACGCATGCATTTCTAGATCCCCAATAGGAACAAGTATTTAAAGGTCTTTCGCTAAATTCAAAAATAAATTTTAAAAACAACGACCCCCCGCTCTGGGTACGGGTGGTGTGAGACCGCAACGGATTTATGTGCCATATAAGGCGATTTTTCCTAATCCTAGTCTTGATTAGCTGATATGAATTGGACCTCTAACAGGTAATGCCATGAAAATAGAAAACGAAATATACGTCTAACAGTGGCTGTGGTAACATCTTGAAGGATTTTGTGGATCGGATTCGTTTAATAAACACAGTTTTACTTATTTAATATATATAATGTTACATGAGAAGACGATGGAGTACATTTCAAGTTACAGGTATTAACCACAATGCTCGACTGTCTGTCTGTTATAGTCTGTTGTCAATCATATGACACTTGGCAGCCGCAATCATTTAGGCAAGTTTTGGCGACTACCAATTAAGTCTTTAGCGATATATCAACACATCTCTCCGGGTGCAATTGATCTATCTTTTTGTTTTTTTATTGAGAGTAAAATGCAAGTGAATCTGCTTAGTTGGCTGGCTGGTAACCTCTATGTTAAGTGTCCAGACAATATACATTATGTACAAGAATTCCTGTTTTATTTCAATTGGAGAAACATCAGGGCATAACTCCTGACCGCAATTACAGGTCAACGAACTGTGGAATGTAATCACGATCCTTCACAGTTGTCTCCGCCGCTATCTCTACAACTCCAGGAAATAGATAACGATATTGTTGAAGAGCTCTTCACATGGGCCAAAATTGCGAGAACTTATATGAAAAAGATGTGGACTTTTCTAGACCTGCTGAAGCCAACATTCAAATGCCTCGTCAAGCCAAAGAAATAGAGTATATGCAGAAAATTTTGAATGATGACATTTTTGATCTCATTGTTGATCAAACAAATACGTATGCTTTACAAGACTTACCAAGAAGAAGCAACAAGAAATCAAGTCCAGGACCTTCTAATAACAGCAAGATACCTCCAGAGAAGAAATAAAAACCTTTATAGGTGTTATGATTATAATGGGTAGGTACCCATCAACCTCCACACTTGGATAACTATTGGTAAAGCGATCCGTTCCTTGCGGTCCCTGCAGTTGCCCAGGACATGTCATCAAAAAGGTATAAAAAACTTGTAGAGAACATTCATCTAAATGATAATACAAAGACCATTGTAAGGGGTGAGCCTGGATATGACAAGTTGCATAAGGTAAGGACCCTCGTGAATATGCTCAACGAATCTTTTCGTTAGCCATACAAGCATTCGGCGGTGTTAGCTGTCGACGAATCAATGATTGCCTTCAAATGCCGTTCTTCTATAATACATGCAACATGCCCATGAAGTCTGTAAAGTGCGGCTACAAAGTGTGGTGTTTGGCAGACTATGCTTCAGGTTATATTATTTGTAATTTGATATATACACTGGAAAGGACATTGCTACAGAAAAAAATGATTTCGTTTTGAGTGAAAAAGTAGTTATAAATCTCACTTCTTCGTTGAAAAATCAGCAATGCCTTGTAGCGTTTCATAATTTCTTTAGCTCTGTCCGTCTTATGGAGAAGCTACTTCTGGACGAAATATTGCTCTCGGTACAATTCGGTCAACTAGAAAGAATCTACCAGATATTTGCAAAGAGAAATCCAGACCTCAACCGTCTTGAGACGTAATAAGACGGGTGAGAGAGAAACGATTTATGGCCCCAAAGTTGTGTCTGAATACGATAAAATAATGGATGGCGTTGATGAATTTGAACAACGTTATGCTATGGAGATCCACAAAATGGTGGCACCGTATATTTTATTATCTGGTAGACATGGCCATTGTAAATTCATATATACTTATGAATACAGACAAAAAAAGGAAGTGCAATCAGTTGTCGGATCAATTTGATAAGACAACCGTTATTCTTCTAGAAAACGAAGAAATAAACCTGTTTTATTTCTAGCAAATAAACGAGCGGTTCCAGATGAAGTGCTATTATCTGAGGTTGGTAAACATCTTCCTATCCAAAATATCACTTACAAAAGATTTAGGCTTTGCAGTACGAAAGTGGCAGAAAAAAGAGCAAGGTATACGTGTTCTTCCTGTAGGTACCCTTATGTATACAGCCCTGCTTCAATCGGTTCCACGGAAAATAGGACCTAACTTTTTTATATCGTATCTGAAACCTGCGGATATTTTATTTTTAGATTTGTTCATTTGATTTTGACTATTTTTTTGTATTTTTTAATAAATAAACGTATAAGCAATGTAGTTTATTTATGTTCAAAATAATTTTAAATCCAATATGGAAGAGGGAATTTTTTCCAAATGTAAGAACATAAGTTTAACATAAACCCAATTAGGTACCAATTTTTCCAAAAAAAGTTTAAAGTTCATGATAAATTGTATCACGCCCATGAAAGGGTTAAAACAAGATTCACTGTGTACCTAATGGCGAATCACCGTTGCCCCGCCGTGTACTCGTTTTAAAAAAAATGATACACTGTTCTCACAGTTGTTGCTATTTTATAGGTTAATCAGTGGAATAAAAGTCATTTGTGTTGGATATTTCATTTATTTGAAAATTTTTAAATAAAAACAACAACATAAAATAATGACGTTATTATCCATATCGGTTAATATTTAAAAGACCGATTTTATTTAAATTCAAAATTTGCAAATAATAATTGGACTAGCATATTTTAAACACTGTGCAAATCAACTACATTTTCAATTACCATCTCTTTATTTTTCAAAAAATATCGTTAAAAACTAAATTTTCAGTTATTCATATTTCATGCAAGTTTTATGAAAGTATTGAAGATATCAAGCATTTACAGAATCTCAAATAATTAGCTTTTAACGTTATTTTGGATCCAAAGTAGAGGATTTTCAAAAAACAACTTCATATAAATATTTGGGAATACCGAATTTTTTAAAATATTTATCGTAAAAAAATAACAAAAAAGAGATTATGTCTTAGTGGATCAAAGATTTATTTCAACGGATAACCATTACTGATAATTGAAAATAATTTTCATAAAGTTACGAAGCTTTTAAACTAACCCAGAATATTATAGGGGACATGAAGAAGTAACTCAAAATGCATTTTTGCACTAACGCTACAAACTATTATAACGTTCAATATTTGAAAAAAAATTTATAATAAATAGATTGAAATTCGTTTTGTTCAGGTATGTATATACACAGTAAATAAATTACAAATAAACTATCAACACAATATATAATATACAATATAGTACATTTCAGAGATAATATCAAAATTTCCTTCATTTTTTTAATCCTAAAAAAATTTCGATTGGCCAAAAGAGTCCCAAAATATACAAAAAGTATTTACAAATTTCTACAAAAGCCTTAGGATCGAATAACATCAGGTCAGTCGACAAAACGAATCCTTGTCTATCTTAAGCATGGTAAATTTAAATTGAGTTAATTGGATAATGAAATTTAATTTCTTAAAATAATACTCAAGTGACGTTTAACTTTTAAGTTGACTATCAAAAAAGGTTTTAAAAAAGTCAAACATACGGGTTGTCCCTATATTCGATTTAATTAAATATTTATGTGCACACCATTGAAGTTTTTTTATACATTCTCAAAGTGGTTATACAAAATTTCTACCACGAATATATGGAACATTCTTGCCCGATTTCACCAACCATTTCCCATAGTTAGGCAATTATCACTCTTAGGTGTTACTTAGCGCGTGGTGAAACGTAAATTGCATTTAGGAATTCCTAAATCTGATTTAGGTATTACCTAACTTTAGGAAATGGTTGGTGAAATCTGTTTCATAAAAATTTGACAACCCTCTTTTTTTAAAGTATTAATTATTAAGACATCCTGTATATAAATTATATTCAAATTTCGATGTAGCTGTTAATGGTACTATCCTGGTAAACTACGACCACTTCAGTTTTAAATAGAGAAAATATAATTGCAAATTTGGTTAAATATTTTTTTAAGTGGAATGTTGCATTTTTGTCTTTTCACGGGAATTAAAATGAAAATATGTTCATTAAATTTTACAAAAATCTAATTTTTTATCTTATCTGATACTATGAATTTAATATTCGCAATTGGTTAACGCACTATCCCAAAAAATCAACTATTATCCGACTAAGTTTTTCTTTTTAAAATTAAAGATAATGAGATATCGTAGAAATTATTTATCTTTCTTTTTTATAGTATAACCGTTTAAATTATAATTCCTGCGAATTCTGCAGAGCTTAAATGACAAGGAAACGATCAGTATGATAAGATAATATCGAAAAATAACTTCTGTATGTTCCTGCCTGTGTATTTATCATTATTTTTGGAAAATCAAACCACAATCTTCCTTTTTATGTTTCTATTTCAAAGTTTGATTTTATTTCCCAAAAATAATAATATCGAAGAATGTTTGGATATTTATGCATTATACAGGGTGTCCCACGACGTTTTGACAGTCCAAATTCTCGAAAACTGTTCTTATGACATGTATGAAATTTGGTAGATATAAAACAGTGGAAACTGATGCTTATTATTTATTACTGCAAAAGTGTGGTATCGTTGAATTTGTTTTTGATTGATATACCTCTCCAAAATTGTGATATTATACCGGTTGTCCCATTTAAAAAAAAATGTTGGGGTCACGTGACCCGAAATGACAGGAAAAACAGAAGTCATTTTATAATAAATATAAGCATCAGTTTCGACTGTTTATATCTGTCAAATTTCATACATATCATATGAACAGTTTTCGAGAATTTGGACTGTCAAAACGTCGTGGGACACCCTGTATATAAATTGGTGATAGAGAACCGAAGAATAGAATTGAGATGAGCGTAAATAAAGGCTACAATATAAATGGTTTGGGAAAAATCTTAATTAAATTAGAAATTATGAAATCAAATAAATGACAGGAGAAAAATGTACTAGAAAAATTTTTAGAGTAAGGGAAGTAAGCAGATGTAGATGAAAAAATTTATAATACACAGGGAAACTTGGTACCTATATCAAAAGACATAAGTTGAAATTTCGAAGCTGAGCCATAAACCTTGAATAATACAGGCGTATAATGAAGCAAAATATATAAAATGTAGAGGATAAATCGTTTTTATATAGAATTAATACAGTTTATAGCTTTTGTAATGTAGTTTCTAATAACCGATATTTAATTTTTACAATGGAAACTATTAAAATTTCTTTGGACACGTCTCTCGATTATCTTTAATTTAATTCTAGTACATTCTATTGTTAACAAAAACTAATTTTGCTACATTGTCGCAGATATGGTTTTTGGAATAATTTTAAGCAAATATATTTATAAATTATATACTTAATCGTATTAATAAATTGATATTATGTATATATTAATTAATTATAATAGTCAGACTTGAAAATGTAAAATTACAAATTACAATATTTATTATACACTTTGGTAAACTAAAATTTCGCACAACAGGCGTGAATGGTTTCGAGTAGTTTCAAAAAACATTGTGTATTTCTGTGTGTTTAGAGAAGTTATAAGTTGTTGATTGTTTTTTCAATTTAAAATGTCATTTCATAAAAAAAATGTATCTCAAATAGGCGGTAATAATAAAACTGTGATATTATATTTTACTTGTTTCCGTTTAATTGGAAACAATTCCAAGAATATTTCTGATATATTTCAAATTAGAAGGTTAATCTTTTCTCGATCAACTTAAAAATGCTTACAGGTAGTAAGGCTTTCGGAATTCTAGACACCTTTTTCAAGTATGAAAGTACCACTGGTATCTCACGGTATTATTTATTTTTGAAGCATGCGTGGGCTTTAGTTATGCTTGCGAAATCTTGAAGAACCTCAAATAATTCTTTGGAATGGTTCATCGTCGATTTACGACTGAAAGCATATTTCAACCAATTTGATTCTGTTTATTTTCTGTATATTCCTTAATTATTTGTTATTTTTTGGGAAATTAAACCACAATATTTGTTCAGCTGTAGAATGTTTTGTTTGTGTCAGATAGGGACACATTTCCAAGAAAATATAATTATTTTGGTATCGGTAGCTGGAGTGTAGACTGTGGTCAAATCCCTGAAAAAAAAATTTTGATTCTGTTTATTTCACCTTGAATAAAAAGCACCTTAAAAGTGATATTAAACAAGTTAAAACTAGTCAAAAAATCTTCAAAAGTGCATAATTGTTTCAAAAGCGATCATGACGACACCGTGAAATACTAGCGGGGTTTTAAGATAGAACAAAGTGTATTACTTTTGAGCCACTCAAAAACGCACACTTAGTAGGCATTCATTTTCCTACTTTTATAAAACAGATATTTTTTTCATGATGAAATTTAAAAAAAAAACAACCAAGAACTAACGTACGTTAATCTACTCTACCCAAGGTTGTTGAAATTTTTTTCAACTCTCTAAGCCACTTGACAAGTTAATATTCAATAGAAATGCAAATAATATAGAAACTGCACGAAAAAAGTTCAACATTTTGTAATTTAATTACGTAAAAAATAACATAACTTTATCTGAAACCAAATTTGGAGTTTTTGGTGAAACACAAGTGATTTTTGTCGTCCTGAATATAGAGAAATAATAGTCACTCCGTGCATTGTAAATTTTACTCTCATGAATTTCAAATTGGGCATTCAAGCAGAAAATGAAATTTGATTGTGGACGGTTTGCTGACAGTCGAAACAGTCCACGGGATATCAAATTTAGACTCGCTGACTTATGCATTGTAACTTTTAACTTAACTCATATCCAATAACTCAATACTGTTCTATGTTTTATTGATTTTTGCTGTCTCTTATGCATTTTAATACGACAAACTGATTTGATTGGTAATTATTATACACTGTGTTCATTTGAAAAGGACCCACCCTTAATATTTGAGAAATGCAACATATTAGAAAGAAATGCCGAATCACGTCAACTTGACTGGAGGGGCCTCTTAAATTTTTTCAAATGGCATACGAAAAGTTGAAAGAGAGCCAATTTTAAACAACGATTAAATAACAATGGAAGACTGGTATCAAAGGCAAAACAAAATGATTGAATAGAGGTTTACCAGACCTTTTAAATGAGGTATGACTTGATACCTAACGCCATTTGAAAAAATTGAAGGGGTATCTCCAGTAGGTAGGGGATGATTCTGACGTTTATGACCTAAGCGCTAAAAAGTGCCCCCCTCAAGTTGAAAGTTGATATGTTTCGGCATTTCTTTCTAATATGTCGCATTTCGGAAATATTAAGGGTGAGTCCTTTTCAAATGAACACAGTTCAAATGAATAAAGTGAGTATATCAAATTTTTCCTTTAGAAAAGGGCATGCTGAATGCAAATGTTATAACATCAACAATTTATTTCCTGAATTATTTGAATTACTGTTTTTTCTGTACCCATGCTTATATTATATAATAAGAAGAATACAAACAAGAAATGAATCAGAAATACATAAAACCAGTATTTGGTCTAAGCATGCGCAGTTAGAAGAGTACATAAAGGCCTCAAACTATCAGTGATTTTGTTGCTTGAACAAACCTATAGTGTGAGCCAAGCCGTCAGTGAGCATCCTGAAGGAAGAAAGGGATGGTGACGGGTTAATTAAATGATAAGGTGCAGTGCTGAAAATTTGCAGAATTACCGTAGATTGTATAAGTGAGGAAAACGTTACCAGAAAGCTAGGAGCACCAATGCTGCGTAAAGTTATGCAATAATTATGTCACTAAGTGTACTTCTGCCAATTTCTGTGATACAAAACTTGCAAATCGCCAGAAGTGTAGGTGGAAAAATAAGGGAGATTACCGATGATACGAGCATCGGTTTCCCACTCGATCCATAAGTTTTCCTTGAATTTTGTATTTTATTCCATCAAGTTCACTTCTAGCGATTCGTCAAAATAATGTGAATTACATTTTTAATCCAAAGTATTTTTTCAAAACAAGTTCAAATTTTTAGTATACTATATAGTATAGTATAGTATATAATATTTTTCTACGCCCTATCTTTAAAGTACCGTTTATTTCACCGGTTTGTAACGCTTGAAACGGCTGTTTATGGTTAGAGTGAAAAAGCGTTAAAAAAGTGCCGTAACGTTTACTTTATTTTACTCTTTCCGTAAGCTAACACAGCTGATTGGTACAATTGTTCCACACCTTTACCGAAAAAAAAATATCGTGTCACCTTTGATATTTTTCTTAATATTATTGTCTACAATTTCAAATTCAGTGGTAGTTTACTGAAGGAGTTTAATTATATACAGGTTGTGGGGCACCACATACGGCACGGAGTTTAAAACCCAAACTAGAAACATTCTGGAATATGTTTTTATATAGAGGTATGTAAGTCGATAAGAACTACATTTTTAAAAAAACAGAGTGTTAAAAAAAATACAGATCACAGTAATTTTTATAAATGACACACTCGTATATAATTAATTACATTTTTAAATTTCACTTTAAAAAATTATGTTTATTCCGATTACCGATACTACCCTAGACTTTTGAGTAACATTGGCATAATTCAATATTTAGAATGATGTACGATATTATAATATTGTATTATAATATATTAAATTTGTATATTATATTATGTTTTGTATTATTAGTAGTCAGTATTTTAATTTTTTAAATATTTTGTTGTGAATTTTTATCTTTATATTTTATCTATTTTTAAACTATGTCGCTTTGTTTTAAACTTTTTCATGACAATAAAGCTTATCTCTCTCTCTTATCTTTTACGGTTGTCGAGATATATCTCTGTTTTTCTCGAAATGTAGTAAATTTCGTCTCTGACGAAGATAACTTGTTTATCGAAACGCTCGTAAGATAGTGTAAAGTGTTGGTGTAGTGGTAGTCCAACTGATCTATGAAATTTGAAATTTGTAAAAACATGTATTAGTTATGAATATGAAATTAAGGAAATTCAAATGATTAATAAATAATTTTTAAGAGCATTTTGAAACATAGCTTGTATTCCTATACATAAATTAAGCATTTAACGGATAAGTTAAGTAGGTATATCCTAATATAGATTATACACTTGACACTGACAGCTTATTGACACCAGTGTGGAAATAATTTTTCGCATGAGTGCGAATATAGTCTACTTTCTGAGGTACTAACTATAAAGTGCTAAATTGTTACTTTCCTATGCAGTCGAGGAAAAAATATTTTTTCTACAATCATTAAGAAAAGTGACGTTTTTTTAATCGATTTTCGGGGGCAATATCCCTAGTGCATTTAATTTTTCCGGAAAAATTCGGAAAAACGAGTTTCTAAGTAATTTGTTTTAACAAATAGCATGAGCGAGATTGGTTTTAAAAATCCGAGTCGAAGACGAGGATTTTTCCTCTTTAGCGAATGCTATTTGTTAAAACAGATTACTTAGAAACGAGTGTTCCAATTTTCCCACAGGAAAAATTAGAAGCACGAGGGATATTTGGTAAGATTGTTTCCCCCGATTATTTCCTTCCTATTGCTTTCGGAAACATTTCCAAACCGATTCATTTTGAGTTTCAGTTGAAAAATTAATAAATTCGTAAGCGTTGTTTGTGATCTTTGTTGTTGGTAACGGTACATAGCAACACAGCATAGAAACCATCAAGTTTGTTTTTACAAGGCAACTTGTCAAACTTGCATGACATTTTTTCGATTTTTTTTTCCGAAAAACTGCTGACAGTTGTTAAGTAATTTTCCCACTTAAAATTTATATTTGACATACCAATTCTTGATAGCGATTGGTCAGAATTAATAGGAAGGAAATAATCGTACATAAAATATGTATTTGTTAAACATTTTAATAAAGTGACATTAGAGTGAGATAAAGAAGTTTTTTTAACGCTAACTTTAAATATTTCCGCTAATGGCTCTGCACTCTGCACTCATCTGACATTTTACTTTTGCGTTTTGTCATCATGACAAACAAACATTCAAATCGACGCCATTTTTAGTTCATTTATAGCAACCTAAATAACACATTTTTGATGGAATTGATGCAATTTTTCCATTCGTGAAAAAAAACACCACTTTATGCATTTGCTGCATAAATAACTATTATATAGTTTTGAAAATTCGAACTTTATAAAATAATAATTGTATCGAATAAATACTTTAGATTAATTATTTTAATTAAAACAAAAAAATATACCTATATTTTGTAATTGATAAAGTGATAAAGTTCTAATATGTCTTCTGAATTGGTTTCTGATAATAATTTGCCAATATAAAACTCAAGGAAAACTTGGATCGAGTGGGACACCGATATTATCGGTAATATTTCCCTTTTCTTCTACTCAGCCCTCTGAGTTTTACGAGTGATATCGTTTTGTATTACAGAATAAGTACATAAAATGACAGAAGTGCACTTGATGAGATAATTGCAAAATTTTTCGTAGCCTTCTGGCGAACGTTTTCCTGTTCACTTATACAATCTCTAATTATTCTGCAAATCTTCAGTACTGCATCTAATCTTACCCTCAATTTATTCTTCCAGGCTGCCTCCTAGTGGTCTGCTCTGCGCTATTTCGGTAACAACCATACCTGTAAATTGTAAAATTTCCACTGCACCTACTGCACTCGTCAAAAATAGTAACAGATGTTGTGACCTTTATTAGACTTGTTGATATTAATCATAAAATAAAAAATGTCATCGAGTACTGTCAAAGTTTATATTGAATAAAAAATGTCTATTTCTAAAAGATGGAAATAATTCAGTTTCAATCATTAGTTTAAACCCTTCTCAGAATTATAATAACAGAAAATTTCTGCAATTGATTTAATGATCGTTTTTGGTATCGAAATATAATTTCCGTTGAACTATTTTCATGTAAATTCAATGTCAATCACACTACTCCTTCTAACCTGTCTAAGTACGAAATCTGAATAATTGCACTATTTCAAAATTATAAAATGCCATTGTCGATCGCAAAACCGAGAAACTCCTTCCTAAGTCAATGCCAATTCAGCACTTAATTGAGATAATCTCCTAGGGTCTCTTCTACCTCTATTAGAACTTCTAATACTCGTATGATTGCTATAGCCCGAATCCGAGCCTAGCGCCGAATCTTGTGAATAAGGTTTAGGAACGGGCCTGAATGTTGCTAAATGTCCTATCACTGGCACTGTTTCATATGGCCCGGGAGCCATACACTGTATCCTTTGAGTTATACTGGGTATCTGTCTTACTCGAGAAGGAGGAGGTTCCACACTTCCTACTCTAGGATAAAGTTGAAGTAGAGCGTCTAGTAGCATACCTTCGTGGAATTCTTGTCGTCGCCTATCAAGACTTCTATGACGTTTATTTCCAGGAACGGGTGGGAGAGGTTCGTGAGGTCTTCGAAATCTTGGTATTTCTCGACGTATACACTGAAAAATGAAAATAATTTAACATAAAATACTGAGTCATTTTATTCAAATAAAAAAGTATGTCAGCCCTGTACAATATTTCTTTTTGACATATCACTGTCTTTTAATTTCTCCTACACGGTACAAAGATTTAGTTCAAGTGCTTGGGCTGTTGAGCAGCCAATGGATGAATCTTTCCCTATCCATATACAGATTGCGAAAAATCTTAGCTCGACATACGATTTACACAAGTACGACAAGAATAATATGAACAACACTAGTACTTAAAAGAGAGAGAAGAATTGTTCGCACTCGCCCATCTGTAATGGGCGTGTGACAAGGATAATACGAACAACACTACTTGAAAGAGAGAGATCCTTGTCGTACTTGTGTAAATCGTATGTCGAGCTAAG
Source organism: Lochmaea crataegi (assembly GCA_947563755.1). NCBI lineage: Eukaryota > Metazoa > Arthropoda > Insecta > Coleoptera > Chrysomelidae > Lochmaea > Lochmaea crataegi. The sequence continues at coordinate 2,226,574 of OX387432.1, forward strand.
ATTTTCCGCAATCTGTATATTCAACTTCTAGCTAAATAAACAAAACTATATCAACTTGAAATTACCGTTTCGGGACGATATGGTGGTGGAGGAATATCTAGCCTTCTTCGTTCCATTTCTCCAGCCAATGAAAGTTCGTCCTCTGCAAATTCGTCTTCGCTGTGAGGAGCGGGAGTAAGTTCACTTTCTGCGTCGCTCAATTCTTCGTATACTGGATTATAAATGTCCTGCGAACAATACGGATCAGGTCCTGGTGAAGAACATAAAAATACCGGTGGGTGTTGAGATATGGGATAGCCGCTAGGATAGTGGATATTGTTTTTAACGTCGATCATCTGAAAATATGCATGATAATGAGTTCTATTTGTTTTTGAATCAATTAATCACTTATAATCCCTGACAAATACATTAAATTATATTATTAGCATTGACATTTACTTGGCGCATAACAAAGTGTGATGTGCGAATGTGTGGAACCGAGTAAATGTCTCTGGAATTTGGAAGAGAGATATTATAATAAATTCCAGGAGGAATATTATTGCGCATGTAGGCATGACGTCACGCGGATCGGTTTCGGAAATCCTGCCAGGATACTGGCATACTGCTGTCTGATATTTAATATGTAACCTAGAAATTGTTTAGTTTTGGAATCAGTTTGTTTATCGTAAAATTAACATTATTTAAATAAGTATTTGCGTTTTAAAATGAGTCTGCTATAGCAGTTTATAATGCTGACAAATAAATTATTAAACAATAGGTGAATGCTTGTATACTAGGCGACAAATTCAATGTGCAAACCGTTAAGAGTTTGCTCACAACATTTTAGTGTCGAAAGCTAAGAGAATTTAAAATATGAATTGCTAGAGTATTCGGCAAAAAATCTTTTAAATCCAGGGTCCATACCCTCATTCAATTTTTGTCTGGCACAGGGATTAAAATTGCTGCCACAACAGGATTCTAGCGAGATTTTTTGGACTATTGATACTTCTGTTGAGGTTTTTTCAAATAAGAACTTTTTTTAGAATATACTCTGTATTAAAAAAATATATGTATTTTTCCATATTTGCGTTTTATTACTAGGTATATAATATTATATTACATTTTACCAATCCTTCAGCTGAATTTGGAGTAATTATAAAAATAAATTAAAATATCACCAGTGTTTGTTGTAATAAATACATAGCTAAAGACGATTTATTTAAATTCAAATTCCTATCCTACTATTTATGCTTGGGTAATTTTAGGCTACGCGTGACGCCATGCGCAAGCCGAACGAATTTGCCACCGAGATCTATTATATGCCTTTCTTTTTTTGTATCGTGCATAAAAACTGTATTTATATTGTCTAAAGTATTTATTTATTTCGCCGAGGTGCCTATTACATTTTTTCGTCGACCTCTACATACCTTTTTTCGTCGACCTCTACATACCTTTTTTCGTCGATCTTTAAAAAAAATGACATTTTATTAATTTCCGAATCAAAAATCGGCTATTTTTGAAGGCAAGTATTTTTTCATCCGCAGACACTTTTCGTCCGCTGTGGTCATTATGATACGGCACGGTAAAATAACCCATTGGGTTATTAGCGATGGCTAGTTTATTATCCAGAAATATTACAAAATAAAAATAACAGAACAAAATAACAAAAAACAATAAGGAACAACAAGGAACATACAGACGATAGTTAGAACCTAGATTTTTGTATACATGTTAATTGCCTTGAGGTATGCACATAACTTTCCAACATTACATAGTTCTCCTAAGATCGACTTTAAATTGGTATCGATTGGCCACTGCGATCTCTCGTGTTGGAATAAAGGACACTCCACAAGAAAATGTTTAACCGACATTTCAGTTCGACACATAAGTTGATTTGTTTTTGTTATGAGGTGTGAGTGGGTAGCGAACGTATGCCCGATTCTTAACCTAGATAAAATCATTGGTGTCGACGATTCGTTGGGGTATTTTTCCAGTTATTCACAAACCATTTTACATCGGAGAGTTTTGATGTTGAGGTATTCCATTTCAGTTGCCAGTCAAAGGTAATAATATTTTTATAATATTGTTTGAGATCGGTGAGAGGGGTCCTATTTTCAATCTCTGAAGTTGGAGCAGATGCAGCAGTCTTGGCTAATTCGTCAGCTTTTTCATTTTGTGTGATGGAATCGGAATCCACATGAATTTGATAGTTAATTTGACGATTTTAGCTGTAGAAAGTACATTTTTTATGTATGTGACGATAGGGTGAGATTGTTGATATTGTTGTATAGCTCTGATGGAGCTTAAAGAATCGGTCAATATTAATACTTTGTTTATTTTTGCATTATTTGTGTATTCCAGTGCTTTCCAAATAGCAAACAATTCCCCGGAGAAGACTGAATTTGTCGCTGCTAAAGTAAACGACCGTTGCAAATTCTTGAGAACCATTGCTGCACCCACACCCTCTTCTGTTTTGGAACCATCGGTATATATATGTGTGTAATTTTGATAATCCATAATTTTACTCTGAAACATTTTTCTAATAGTTGCGGGATTCACTGTCGATTTGCTAAATTCAGTTAACCTACAGTCACAGTTAGGGGTTGTAAAATTCCAAGGAGACAGGGATTGATCATGGTGGTTGTTGTATGTAAGAAGTGGAGGAAGGTTTGGTGTATTTTGCTACGAGTGTAGTCCTACATGGAATGGAGGATCCAATCTTGGGTGCCGTTGAAACATATCCCTGAAGCGATTCGCAAATATGTTTCGGTGAACGGGATTCTCTGGATACGCTGCGATAGATGCTGCATAGCATAGGGTTAGATACCTTCGTCTTTGGTATAAATTCGGTTCTCCTAATTCACACATTATACTCTCAACTGGGCTTGAACAGAATGCCCCTAAAGCAATTCTCACCGCGTTGTTTTGAATCATATCCAACTGTTGAAGAATGTGTTGTTTAGCAGAACTGTAAATGATGGCACCATAATCAAGCTTTGTTCTAATATTTTGGTTAATGTAATGCTATCTGCTCCCCACGTTTTTGATAATATTGTTCGCATTAGATTAATATCTCTTTGACATTTGAGTTTTAGAATTTGAATGTGTTTTAACCAGGTAAGTTTATTATCGAAGCGTATTCCTAAAAACTCTATTACATCCACATGCGAAATATATTGCCCAAGTAATGTAAACTTGGGAGGTATAACACTCAGGTTGCGTTTAGCGAATAGCATGCTTTTGGTTTTTTCCACTGAAAATTGCAGTCCCGAAGAGACCAGTTTTCCAAGTTGACTAAAAATGCTTGTAATTGGTTCTGCAATGAAATTATGTTCCGTCCTCTCGAATATATTACCAAGTCATCTGCATAAAGTCTTGCCTTAATATTAGAATTACAGTTTTTGATAATATCATTTATAGCTACTAAAATTAATGTACAGTCACCCTTGTTTTTATTGAATCGTCGATTTACAAAATGACTCAATGGCCACTCTCGCATCGTGCCTTATAATAGTGTCCACAGCGGACGAAAAGTGTCTGAGGATGAAAAATTAGTACGTAAAATGTCATTATTAAGGTCGACGAAAAACAAATTTTTACAAAATTATTTATTATCACGGTTGTAGTAGATAATACCTTTTCACATTTATTGGAGTTTTTTATGTACAGGGTTTCTCATTATATTTTGACACCCACTTATTTTCATTAATTTCGGGAATACAAAAAAAAGTTTCAAATAAAAGTCACCTATGGTTACCCTTTTGTAGTACCATACGCCATTATAGAACAAAACTAATGCTACACAATGTTATATATTTGTAAACAGGAAATGCAGGGCAACTCAAAACTATAAAAAATACAGGGTGTCCCATTTAAAATATTGAAGATGCATTTTATTGGGCACTCCCTTTATACAAAATTCAGTCTGTTGCTACATTTTTGGTCGGTACAGATAAAATAATACAACTTTTTTTTGTATTCCCGAAACTAATAAAAAATAAGTGGGGGTCAAAATATAACGAGAAACCCTGTACATATATTAACGACTATTTCTTGTGCTATACTTTTGAAAAAAAATGTTACTATCGATATATTGAACGTGTCGATTCAAAAAGAACACCTTATAAAAACCACGTAGTTTTCGCAGAATTTTTCTTGATCTGACTACTACTGTCACTGCTACAGGGGGATATATATGGGTTGAACTCGAGGTTTATAACTTTATATTTTTGTATTCATAATGAAATACTTTATTCGAAACTAATGGGTATAGAAAGTGTTTCATTACAAATTTCAAACTAGACTTTGTTAGTTAAAATTGTTCCAAGCAAATACCATTTATTATAATATCTTACTCCCAAAAGTCCAAAGATATTTAATTGCTTCCACACATTTGCCCATTACCGTATACTTTTTAGCTATAAATAACGTCACGAACGTTATACAATGCCTTTGTTTCAATATTCCTCAAGATTGTCTGCTTGTCTCAAATTTAATTCTCCTATACATAAGTCAACATTGTAAAATACAAGGAATTTGTAAGTTCATGCAAGAAATCAGTATTTTTTTGTTGGAACTAAGAAACGTTGTTTTTATTTTCTACTGTTTTTTCCAAATTTTGGATTTTTTTCCAAATATGGGTGAGGAATAAACTCTGCAAAATTTCATTCATTTATTAAAGTAACCGCCACCAGCTAATAACCGTGTCACATTTCAATATATAGATGACGAATTTCTAAATTTTGAAAAAAAACGTGCAACACAAAAAAGGGATGATTCAGTGTTAATGTGTATTTTAAATTGAAAATCCGTACTACACAAACCTTGGAAATAAATTAGTATTATAAACCATTACCAAACATTATATCCACGACCTGTTTTGTTAATACATTATAGCGGAAAAAATGATATTCTTCTATTTAAATACTAGTTATTGAGAACTATACACGGCGAGTTAGATTTTACTGGATCAATTTATTTTGGTGGCAAAATGTGAAAATTACACCAGATGAGCATATAAAAACGGAAGGATGAAAATATTATCCCATTATCTTTTTTATTTCATTCATTAGAAATATAATTCAACGTAATATGCATATAGAGGGTGGCCAGACATAATCAAAAACTCCTCAGAAAAGGCGTCAAACATTTTTACAATTATTTATTAAAAAGTGTTGAATTCAATTCAAAGGAGTGAATAAATATTCCAGCTTCAGAGCAAAAACAAAATGATATGATAAAAATGAACGAAATTAGAAATGATCCTATCCTTCAATTATGATTTTCGAACTACTTACACTGGCTCTCTTAGAATTGTCCCTTGACCCTACTTACGAAACATGGCATAAAGAGCCCTCAAACCCCACCACAGAACAAGTGTTTCGGATGCATTAATGAAATTTTTAGTTTTAGTAAATTGTGGAAAAATGAACTTATTTCTGAGAATCCGTTGGGGCCAAGTATTTGTTGGTAGGTATGCACTGTAGATGAAAATTAAACTTTTTTTTGAGCCGATAAACTATAGAATTATGTCTTGTCAAAAATCTGGTCAAAAGAATATGGTTTAAAAAATTATTTTAATTGTAAGCAAAGCAAGGAGTGTTACGAACGTTTGTCTAAAATGTTACCGCTGTTCCTTTTATTCGTTTTCGCCTGGGTACCCTGTACATGGTAGTTGATAATAATCCAATGGCGGTTTTTAATTGCACAAAGAACGAAGCACACGTAAAAACACAAAAAGCAGGATATTAAATTAAAATGAAGTGTATGTACTTATGAGTTCTGTTTCCTCTACAACGCTTTTATATTCTTCGTCCTTTCCTCCACAAGAATCCCTTGGCTCACTATATAAGGTGTTTATTGTTACCAGTGGATGGCACTAACAACAAAATATTACTAGTTAACTTTAGCTGAATTACTTTTTAGATTGCCTGCAATTTTTAAAGAGATCGCTGATATGTCTTGTTAAGAAACAATGAAATTTTTGAATATATTCAAGTAGGTGAAAGTCAATATTTACATTTGTGTAACTTTGGAATTATTTTTTTAATGAACATTTAATCGGCCATTTGGTTGCGTAGATAGAATATTGTAAATTTTACTAGGAATCCTTGATAATTACATCCTTATTTTCTAATTTTTTTTCCAAATATATTAAGAGAATATGCTTACCTCTATTGAGGGGGCGACGATGTGCCTTCCCGAAAGTTGGGGATGATGGTGGTGAGTGGGTGTAGGTCTCGGAATAACATCATGGAGATCTTCATAAATACCTGCAGCCGCATTTACATCACAGTTGTTTCGAGGGGAATTTTTACAAGGGAGAAAATTTTGTACTTTTCTTTTATGTCTGAAACAATAAGAAAATAGTTAGGTATAAAAATTTTATTCCACTTAAATTTAAGGTTCATTTCCATAGATCTGTCATCCAATGTCCGATTGTTAGTCGTATCGGATGAGTGAAAATTTGGAAACAATCGTACATTCTAGTAACAAAAATAGTGACATATCACTTTTAAGTTTGGTGACATGGGGAAACTTGATGCATTTTTGCAAGTGATGTTCCTACTATACTTAGTAATTTGTAGAATGTGTTACAGGTCATTCTTAAATAATTTACATATTTTTTATTATCACATAATCGCAATTTCTTCAACTAAATTATAAAATGCTCCTTGAGATTTTCTTTTTTTGTAAATATCTCTTATCCAAAATCCTGATGGATGTCTCTTTTTTCTCCTATTTCTCAACACAAATGCAATTAACAGCAAACTGTTTGTTGCTTTTAATCGTCTTCCATTATAATTATTATTATTCATTCTGAAATAGTATTCCAAAAAAAAAAGCAGATCATGAAAAAGTTAGGTTAAATCAGATCCGATGACGGATAAAAGTTGAACATTTTTCAACTTTTTCCGATGACGGACGTAAGTTAAAACTTTCGGACATATATTTGGCGGCTTGTCAATTTTGAATTTTTCCACCAATCACAAAACTTTCGGATGATCGTATCGATAGTCTGTGGAAATCCACCTTTAGAAACTTTTGTGGCGTGCTTGCAGAGTAATTTCAGGGCGTCATTGTACGAGGGTAGTTTTAGGGTTAGTGACTTTTTGAATTCCTCTCACAGTAACTGCACTTAACACTGCTTCCGCCAAGTGCCATCTATTCATAGACTCCTGTTCAATTTTGAGCATGCTTCGTCATTTGGTTTGTGTTTGACAGGCATTGAAAGTATTTAAATATCTTTTGAGACGAATGAAAAATGAATTATTTTAAATATGAATAATAGAAAGAAAATGAGTTGTTGTGATTAATTTTCTATCGAAAAATTATGTATAAGCATATATATAATTGGAGATAAAGAATACGAATCGCTAAAAATATTTTCGTTGTAATGAACGAAATCGTGATGATTAAGCGAAAAATGAATAAAACCTTAAATAAGATATTGTAGGTATATCCAAGATTTCGATTGGCCGATAGCGGTAGTTATTGAAATATTTAGATATAATTAGTTTTTTTCTTTTTATCGAACGTTTCGGATTCTAGTGAAAATTAATTTTCTTAATTAACGATATATATTGGGCAGCTTTTTAAGATTTTCAGAGTAGTATACATAAGGCTCCTGCATGTACATACACACCTTGTTCACGTCAAATATTTTAAGATGCCCTAATATAACTCTGTTATTAAAAAAAAAACATTTTTCAATATTGCATACTTGCATTGTTTTATAACATTACTTTATAATAAAGATTTTCTAAAAAAAAACCGTTTTTTTTATTACAATAGGTACTTACGTTATGCTGATTCCTACATTGTAACTATTCATTAAGAGCCAAATTAACCTATCATTACATTTAAAAAAAAATTATATTCCAAAAACCTTAATACTTTTATTTTTGTAAAAAGTATTGTCAAAAGTACAATAGTAGGGGAGTATAATATTGTATTCAGACTTAGAATCAATTTCGATAGTAACACAAGACATCGTAGTAAACATTAATTATATAATATTTAGACAAATTTTTGGCTCTCCTGAACATTTAACAAATTTCTGTTACGTCGTTCTGGTTCTTACCTCTCGATATCAAATAAAAATAATGATAGTTTTATAATGATTGTACCTATCTTAAAATTGCCAGAACATTTTGTTTTTTTAATGGAACTAGAGTTAACCTTGAAACAGTGATAAAATTTGAAATATTTCAGTTGTTATAAAACTGAATTTATAATCGAAATTATAAAATGCATGTGTTAGAATACTATTAGGTAATCCGAATGATCCGGTTCATTATCATCTATTACCACCACCAGGAAGTCATTAAGCCGTCGGAAGAGCTAATGGCTCTTCTCGCTGCTCCCAGGATTATCATGGCTGTTGGAAATTGTGGAAGTTGCGTTTCCGAACTTTTCCAAGACTCTGACTAATCCTGCACTTCAATGTGCATTGTATTCGAAATTTGTTGAGTACGGTTTCTACACGAAAAACTCCTTTACAACTATACCTATTAAAATACAATTTTCTTCAACTAGTTTATACTGTATAAATAAAGTGAGATGAATACTGAAATTATTATCTACATAGTGACTTACGCATATTTGTGTGTTTTGGCCGAGTGTAGTGCTTCGAATCGTTTTGGAAATAAGGTGAGTTTACTCATAGAGCTATTCAATTTTATTTATTTGGTTATATTATAGATTTCGGTTCTATGTTCTTACTACTATTTTTAATTCTAATTAATTCCATTATTTAATGAAAAAATTATTGGAAATTCTAAGAAATTATTGATAATTATTTCGATATTTGCCTATCCTCGTCAGAATGACAGAAGTTACATTTTATGTGATGCCTACTTGATATTTAATATTTTGGCTAGACCAATTATTGAGTGACCTATATTGTGATTGACTTCGTATTGTGGGTCTCTTAAGTGTCTTCTAATTTCTAATTCTTCATAAACACCTAACACAGAACTAGAGGTACTGCATATTTGTGATAAGAAACATGAAGAAACTTTACTTGAAGAATTAGGAATTAGAAGACACTTAAGAGACCCACAATACGAAGTTGTCAATGAACAGATAAATCTAGGGAGCTCTCCACTATTAAATTGTCGTCTTCTTAAGTAACAATTGTAGAGATAAACAGATATAGTTTTCCTTGGTTTCCTATATCATTGCACAGTTATACTGATCTTAATTGGGTAAAATATATCCAGGATATTCCCATAGGGCTCATTCATTCATTCGTTCGTTTGGGTTGTGCTCAACAGCCCAGGCACTTGAACTGAATCTTTGTACCATTTCCCATGTTTTCTCTACTACCATTCCAGAAGCTTCGTGTCTTCTATAAAGGCCACTAGTTTGACTGGAGGGATTTTCAGTAGTAGCAGAGTATGTGAGTAGGTGTTTCATCATCAAGTTCACATTTTCTGCATATAAGTTCACTAACTTTGCCCATTTTGTGCAGATGTTTCCTCAAGGTACAGTGTCCAGTCACCAGGTCGGTAACTGTCTTCAAACGTCTCTTACCCAGTTTCAATAGCCTAGTTGAGAGTTCCATGTCTACATTGTTCAGTAAACTCATTGTATGGAGGTGCTCTTGTGTCAACCTCCATTTGAGATGGTGTTCCCTATCTAGCCAGTTCCCGATTTCCCCTCTTATGCAATCTTTTGTGATTCCACAAAACGGTTCCGGACCTATGAAGTCTCCTTTAGAGCCTTCTTTAGCTAACTGGTCCGCCATTTCATTAGCTGCAGGGATTCTTTGCAGTTTTTCACCAGTCTAGACCTAGTTGTTGGATCACTGATAGCTTTAAGCAGAGCCTGGCTGTCAGTGAATATTTTAATTTTTTGTCCGGTATATCCGCTTCTGATGTGTTCATCAATACAGGCTATAGCGGCTTAAAACTCAGTCATATATCGACCAAGGCTAAAGAACATTCTATTTCTATGCCCTTTCAGGAAAGTCCTCACTTTGCAGATTGATATGTGTCTGCAAAATTATTATTTGCTGTCAATCGGAAAAAATAAATTAACTTTCATATGATGTGTCACTCGACCACACTATTTAAAAAAATTCCGGTATTGATGCGGGGTTGTAGTATGAGTTTGAGTATGAATTTTATATGGAAATTCCTCCCCCTCCCAATAAAATTTGACGTTTTTATACGCTTTTATTTAGCTTCACCTGTATGTGAGCTTGTGAGTTAGATTGTTTGTAACTCTCCTAGCAAGTGGCTTATTACTGTTAGTATATCCAAACAATTTAAGTACGTTCGTTGGCCGAGCGGGCTAAGGCGCGGGTCTTCGATGACGTCGGATTCACCGGTTGTGGGTTCTAGTCCCGTCCACGGCTAAAATCTTTTTATATAAGGTTCACTTGTATGTATGTTTGTTTGTTTGTAACGCAACCTTTAAACTCGATTTTTACCGACTTTAAACGCTTAGATTAATTCGAAATTGTGCAAGGACCGATGACAACACAATGTAGTAGTTAAATATACAATGTTCCATTAAAATAGTTCTTGGATGCACAAAAATGTTATGAGTTATGATGCACATTAACACTTCGTAGCTTGTGTTTGTAACCAGGGCACCTTCACGTGGTGACGGCGGGCAACAGAAGTATCTGGCAAAGATCCTAGGTTAACGATATATATGCCGTCATGGCAGGTACAAGTGAGTACTTCACGATGCAGGGTTTCGGAGTCCCAGTATCGGCGTCTGGTCAGGGTGGGAAAGCAGGCTCTCAGGCGTCGTCATCAGACGACTGCAGCTCTTCAGTAGTGGGAAACTTGGCTACTGGAGAGTATACTGTTACAGGAAGTAAGTTGTCTGATAAGGTATATGAAAAATTATAGAGCCAACCAGTCAAAGGAGGCCAGAGAAGATCGTCTGCAGCAAGTGCGTCAGCATGCAGCTGAAACCCGAACCGCAGAATCTAAACTTGCCAAAGAGGCTCGTTTGCAAGAAAAGCGTCAGCATGCAGCTGAGATCCGAGCCTCGGAACCAAAACGAAATAGAGAGGCTCGTTTGAAGCAAGCGCGTCAGCACACAGCTGAAGTCCGAGCCTCAGAATCTGAACTTGCCAAAGAGGCTCGTTTGCAACAAAAGCGTCAGCATGCAGCTGAGATCAGAGCCTCGGAACCAAAACAAAATAGAGAGGCTCGTTTGAAGCAAGCGCGACAGCACACAGCTGAAGACCAAGCCTCAGAATCTGAACTTGCCAAAGAGGCTCGTTTGGAACAAAAGCGTCAGCATGCAGCTGAGAACCGAGCCTCGGAACCAGAACAAACTAGAGAGGCTCGTTTGAAGCAAGCGCGTCAGCACACAGCTGAAGTCCGAGCCTCAGAATCTGAACTTGGCAGAGAGGCTCGTTTGCAACGAAAGCGTCAGCAGGCAGCTGAGATCCGAGCCTCGGAATCAGAACAAACTAGAGAGGCTCGTTTGCAGCAAATACAGCAACGAAACGTTGAGTCAAGAAAATTAAGTAGAGCCAGTCTGACAGGCTTTAGGCAGACAATTAACACATTTTGTGATAAGATCTGTGAAATTTTCACTAAACGGTGCTATCAACATCAGATTTCTAAGTGGATTGTAGATACTAAAATGGCACCATACTTGCCTGACGAATTAAAACAAAAGAATTGCTTAGTTGTTTGCAATCGTTGCAAGACCCATTTGACTTAAAAGAAAAATATGGCTCCATCTAAATCTTATTGGAATAATCTGGATCCAGGCTCTATTCCAGAGGTGATTGCGGAGTTATCACAAGCCGAGCAGAGGATGATTTCACGCATTATAAAGTTGTGTAATGAACACGCTTTAATTGCATATTAAACTAAAAAGTGAAAAATAAATATAGTTTAAAAAAAATAAAAAACACGCTTTTAAATAATATCAGACTAAAAAGTTCAAAATTATTTTTAAAATAGGCTTAAAGCAATAATGAACGAAAAATACTAGTATTATTATGAAAAAAGCGTGGGCGCTTTGTGCCATATTTTTCGTATAACGAGCGCCCGATGCTTTTTTCACAGTAATACTAGTATTTTTCGTTCATTATTGCTTTAAGCTTATTTTAAAAATTATTTTGAACTTTTTAGTCCGATATTATTTAAAAACGTGTTTTTTAGTTTTTTTTAAACTATATTTATTTTACATTTTGGTTTCTGGGAGAATCAAGTTTTCATTGGAACACTCTATATATATAATATATTACAAAAAACGAAACAGATTGAATATCTTGAAGACAAGATTTTTTTGAAGAAAATGCAAAAACGGGTCGATTTTTATTTCAAGGGGCATCTTTCGTTCAAATCCTCAACTGTCGTACATCCCTCCCCCCCCCTCTGTCACTATTACCAATAAAATTTAAATGGGGAAAATACTAAGTGTAATACTAATACTTAAGATTTTGGGATACTAACAAATATACCCTTTTTTGTTAAAATGATGTGGCTTTAATATTTTTTTAAAGTAGCGCTAATTTAAACAGCAAAAAAGTTATATATATATATATATATAATATATTATATAATATATATATATATTATATAATATATATATATATATATATATATTATTTTATATTCTTTAACCATTATTATAATAATCGCTTGATTTTTATTTTTTGGGTATGGTTAGGTATTTTATATTTAATAAATAGAGGAGTTCAGTCTAAGGTCAGTGTGACCAACATTAAGTGGTTTTTATGACAAGAATGACAGTTAATGTCTACCATTCAAAACATAAGATTTTTGAAGGTTTTTTATCATCACGAACATCTATATTGCTTTATTAAAACAATGAATACACCCCCGAAGCGTAAATCCTAAAATTTAAAATGACGTTTCAGCTGAATTCTTAATGCATCGGTGGCCAGTAATTCTAGGAACTTTCGGCAAATCACCAATTCTCTTCTGTCATTATGTCTCTAGTTATGTCAAATGTCAGTCGAAAAAGAAATCAGAAGAATAAAGTGATACAACTAACTAGAACTACTACAAAAGTATGGAAAATAAACATACACGATTAAACGAATATCAACAAAAACAAATAACACTGACATCTGACATAACTAGTGACAAAAATGATAGAAATGAAATGGTGACTTGTCAAAAGTTCCTAGAATTATTGGCCACCGATGCGTTGAGAATTCAGCTAAGATGTCATTTTAAATTTTAAGATTTACGCTTCGGGGGTGTATTCATTGTTTTAATGAAGCAATATAGATGTTCGTGATGACAAAAAAACCTGCAAAAATATTATGTTTTGAATGGTAGACATTAACTGTAATTCTTGTCATAAAAACCACTTTTTGTTGGTCACACTGACCTTAGACTGAACTCCTCTATTAAAAATGTTTTTTCAACGTTTCGCTTTCGTTTGAAAGCTTTTTCAAAATGTCTATTTTCTAAAATGTCATAATGAAGTAAACATATATACAGTTGTTATTTGGTTATGATTACAAGTATTAACTTCAGAAATAAATTTACGATATTTGAAAAATAGATTAAAAAAAGTGCGGTTATTGATAATTAACTTGTTATTTTATTAAATTATAATAAATTTGACTCAAGTTTTTAATATCTTGTTTATCGTTCACAGAATTTTTTTCTTTTTTTATATGTATCATTTCTTTAATCGTTAGTTTCTGATAAAGTTCATGTAATACCCTTCTTGGTGTGCGTCATTGATTGTTAATGTCTTTCTAAAACATTACGTTGGAAGAAATGGAAAAAAAGGCAGGTCTGTGATTAATCCTAATCAAAATATCACAATAATGAACCGTTTAAACGTAGTACAAACGTTAACCCTAATCTTTGACTTACAAAAATTTGATTGGTTGATGTTTAGATTACGCGCAAACGCGACCTATCAATCGGGCGAAATTACATCGTTCGAAATACGATGCAGACGTTCCTTTCGTAGCGACAATATGTCTTACGTCTTTTTCTAATGGCCCACTGACAGTTCTCGTCAGGTCTGTACTTTGTTGTTTACAGTAAATTATTATTTATGAAAAGTGAATATTGATCTTATTGTTAGCATTTTATTTATTCAAATGCAGGACTATATTTACCAATATTAAATTATTTTAATATGTAAATTAAATATACAATTTGTTTTATTTTGCAGTGTTTTCAAATCCCAAGTATTATTAATTTCATAGCCTTTTCGAATTTGGCTGAATACGATCCTGATGATTTTATTTATCAAATTAAAGGTTAGCTATATGTCAAAATAACAAATTAAATATCGACATACCCAAAACCCGGATATACGTCACAAACGATGACGCACACCCAGTGATGTAAAATGACGGTCATTTTAAACATTGTGACAAATGACCGTCACGTGACCGTCATTTTGGTCATTTTCATAATCTTTGACAATTCATTAATTTTTGAAATATACCTAAATGCAGAAAGACGTGAAATGCAGATATGTGAATCATTATCTTGAAATGAAAAAAAGGATATAGGATATAAGAAATGAACAATTTATTATTAACATAAATAAAAAAGAACACCAATATCACACTAAAAATTTTAAATGTACTATGGACTATGGTACTAAAGTACTAAATGTATAAATTATACAACAATAACTGTTGGATTATCGATAGTTCTCCATTCCTACGTGCGGGGTCAAAATAGCAGTGCGCTTGTAGCGGACCTAGTCTGGTTGAACTCGGACTATCGCGATATCTATTTATTTTTAGTTTTGTTTTGTTTAAAAACTTTATTATAATTTGACAGTAGTTTTGACTTTTGGTAATAATTTTCACGTCAATGTTCTGTTCTAATGATATAATTAAATAATATCTCAATGTAAGAAAATTTACTGGTTTACATTACTTCTTAAGTTAAATAATAACACAAATCATAAATATTTCGAAAATGAGGAGGAAGGAGTAAGGCTCTTACTAGAAACTCATTTTCCTGTTAGTAGCCTCTCGAAAGTCATAATAGACCTTCGAGAGAAAGTACTACAACCGCTAAGCACATTTGTAGCAACGAAAGGTTGAAATGGACTATGAACACCTTTTCACCTTTCAAGGCACCGGGAGCCGATGGAATTTTCCCAGCATTGCTCCAGCAAGGACAAGACGAAATTCTAACACTTTTGGTTAGGATCAGTCGAAGCAGCTTAGAACTAGGTTGTATACCAGAAGCATGGAGAAGGGCAATAGTAACCTTCATTCCAAATCCTTTAGACCAATTAGCCTAACATCGTTTGTGCTCAAAACGATGGAAAAAGCTATTGACAATTATATTAGAGCGGAAATCCTAGAGATACTACATCTCCACCCGCATCAGCATGCTTACCGGGCAGGCAGATCTACGGAGACTGCACTGGTACAACTGACGGAGTTGCTCTAGACAACCAAGAAGCCGTTATATGCGCTTTTTTGGATATATAAGGAGCATTTGACAATACTCCTAACGAGGCACTCAAAATAGCATTAAATAGAAGAGGTGTAGGCAGCACAACTTCCAAATGAATGTCGGAACTGCTCACCACTAGAGTAGCTATTAAAAGAACCAGAAATCCGCCATTTTTTTTCAATTTCTGACAATTTTTGACATTTATTGACCATTTTTCAAAATTTTGACAATTATTGACAATTTTTGAAAATTATTGAACTTTTTTGACAATTTTTGAAACTTACTGACCATTTTTCAAAAATTTTGAGAATTATTGACCATTTTTAACAATTTTTCAAAATTTTTGACAATCATTGACCATTTTTGACAATTATTGACCATTTTTCAGAAATTTTAACAATTATCAACCATTTTTGACTATTTCTGACAGTTTTTGACAATTATTAACAATTTTTGACAATTATTGACCATTTTTCAAAATTTTGACAATGTTTGACTATTTGTGACAATATTTGACAATTATTGACCATTTTTCAAAAATTTAACAATTATTGACCATTTTTTACAATTTTGTGACAATTTTTGACAAAGTTGATACGTTGTTTTGGAATAAATATATATATATATATATACACTGTGTCCGTAAAGTATGGAACAAATTCATTTTTAGCTAAACAGACCATTTTAAGAAATAATCCTGAAACACGTCGATTTTTGATTTTAATTTACCGTATTTTAAAATAATAATCTTATATACAGGGTGAATTACTTTCGAGTAATGACGTCACCGTTATTTTTTTTAAATGGATCACCCCCATTTTGTCTCAATTTTCGGATTACTCTAGCTGAGCTGATTCCAAAAATGTATCACATGTTGATTCCAATTGGTACAGGGTGGACAAAAATACAATACACAATAAACAAGGTTCAACAAGAATTTGTACACCGTTTGGGTTACTGTCAAATACAGCAAGGGCTGCAGTTCGAACATTTATAAAGTCATGTATTTCATAAGTATTTTTGATAATATTATTAATTTAATTAATAAAGAATGTTACGCGTTACTTTATGAGCACACACAAAACTATTGTATTTTTGTTCACCCTGTACCAATTGGAATCAACATGTGATACATTTTTGGAATCAGCTCAGCTAGAGTAATCCGAAAATTGAAACAAAATGGGGGTGTTCCATTTAAAAAAAATGACGGTGACGTCATTACTCGAAAGTAATTCACCCTGTATATTAGATTATTATTTTAAAATACGGTAAATTAAAATCAAAAATCGACGTGTTTCAGGATTATTTCTTAAAATGGTCTGTTTAGCTAAAAATGAATTTGTTCCATACTTTACGGACACAGTGTATATATATACAACTATGGGTCTCATCTGCATCAATAAACTCTCCAACTGAACTTATTGCTACTTTTCTAACTGATATTTTGACAAAGGCATACAATGCTGATAATGATTATTTCATTGACTCTTTTCAAGTTTTTGAACTATTTAACAGGAAGGTTCTGCCTCATGATTATGTTTTGGTCAGTCTGGATGTGGTTTCACTTTTTAGTAATGTTTATTTGCAAGCAGTCATACGGTCAATACACAAACATTGGTCCTCAATCAGTGTTCAGTGTAATATTGACAAAGATACTTTCATCGAGTTGATTGACTTCCTTTTCAGTTCTACGTGTTTTTCTTTTAATAATAAATTTTATAAACAAACTTTTGGTACTCCTATGGGAGCTAGCATTTCTCCCATATTGGCTTGTTACGTAATGGATGATCTGTTGGATGTAGTCATTCCGGTACTTCCTTTTAATATCCCTTTCATCAAGAAATATGTCGATGATATTATCTTGGCTTGTCCTAAGGACTCCACAGATGATCTCCTGTTCACTTTTAATAGCTATGATCCCTATATCCAGTTCACCCTTGAAGTGGAAAACCCAAATATGGCTGTGCCTTTTCTTGATACACTTTTTACCAGGACACCTGATAATGTGATGATCATTGATTGGTATAGAAAACCATGTAGCTCTGGGAGATATCTCAACTACAATTCTTACCATAAATTTAGCATAAAGGTTAACTTGGTTAAACAAATGACAGCTAGGGTTATGAGTCTTTCCGACCCCATTTTTAAGAATAAGAACCGTGATATTCTTTTCAATTTGTTCCTTGATAATTCCTATCCCAAATCGTTACTAAGAAAGATTATTTTCAATACATCATCTGTCATGACACAAATTCCTACACTTTCAGTAGTTGAAGCAGGTGTAACTGATCAGGATGTTCTTTCGATTTCAGAAAGGGTTCCTACCACTTCAATTGTTTCTTTACCATATATAAGGGAAGTTACTCCCAGACTTACTAAGATTTTTTCTCAATATTTACAAAATGTTAAGTTTGCATGTAAGAGTGCCTTAGTAGTAAAATCTATTTACAATCCGTTAAAAGATAAAATTCCTACATTAGATAATAGTAATGTGATTTATAAAATTGGTTGCAATAGCTGTGATCTCTCTTATATTGGTCAAACTTCTCAAAAACTCTCTAGCCGTATATCTCTCCACAAGAGTGATATAAGATTACATCCTGAAAGATGTTCTCTTGCAAATCATGTTTCCTCTTTAGATCATAGAATAGATTTTGAAGGGATTAAGATCTTATCCCGTGAAAATAACTATAGTAAAAGATTATTTCTAGAAATGGCTTTCATTTTTCAAGAGGATGATCATATTAATAAGAAAACAGACATTCAAAATTTAAGTAATCTTTACTCACTTTTATTAACTTTGGATAAACATAATTTTCATAAACAAATTGATATCAATTCAAATAATATTTCATCATAACTCCTACCTAATTTTTGTACCTCCCTCGTATTTCAATAATTTATATTTCTATTATTTTGGTTGATGTCATTATAGTCGTAGTATCTCTTCTTTTCTACTTCAAAGAAAAGAAGAACTTGTCCTTAACCTATTTTCAATCATTGTTTAATTAATAACATGTATAAATCCACGTGTTTGTGTGGATTCTTTCATTTTTAATATTTTAACTTTGTAATGATTTTTAATATATTTTATTATGTGACTGTTAGCTATTGCTTATAATGCAAGCTGGACTTGTCTCATTCTTCAGTGCTAACTGTTTAACACTTTTCCCAATGTTAAGATCAAGGAATCATTCTCGATTAACGTAAGTTATGAAACTGTTGTAGCGGACCGCTTTGTAATTTATGTTTTTTCTCACTTTTGTAGTTCCCTGATGATGTAAATAAAGATTTACGAAAGCTTGGAAATTTAAAAAGAGTACACTTTTCCTTTTTTGCTGCTAACCTCAATAGTATTTGTCTGTTTGTGTCCTAATTGATCAGCAACGATCACATGCGTTTATCGCTTTTCAGCTTATATATATATATATATATCAGTTCTACAGGCCCTTAGTGGCCCTTGACCTCAATTTTTTTCACTTTTTCTCTCCATTTTCTTCTATTTAATGTTTCGCTTTGCCAGTTCTGCACTCCTACTTTTTTCAGTTCATCTTTTACTGCAACTAGCCATTTTGTTCTAGATCTGCCCCTTCTCCTTTTGCTACCTGTTCCACCCATTAGAACTCTCTTAACCCATCTGTCTTCTGTCTTTTTGCTAATATGTCCCAACCATCTGGCCCTCTGTGCTCTTATTATGTTTGTTATCGTTGGTTTTTTGTATAACGCTAGCAATTCGTTATTAGTTCTTCTTCTCCATTCGTTCTCCTCTGTTTTTACTCCTCCAAATATTTTTCTCAACATTTTCCTCTCCCATATTTTTAGACTGTCCTCTTCCTTTTTATTCATAACCCATGTTTCACAGGCATATGTTACTGATGGTCTTAATATTGTTTGATATATTCTAATGCAATAAAGTTTAGCGTACATTTGTGCCGAATACTTGGAGCCTTATACAAAATACATCAAAATAGGTACAAAATTATGATTTCTCATATTCAAAAACCCCACCGTCAAATTTTCGTGCATATAGGTCAAAATGCGTTAAAGTTATTGTAAAAAACAAAAATTAAAATTTCATGTTTAACACCCTGTATCTCTCTTAATATCAATATTTTATTAAAGCTAGTTGGTTTAAATCGCAATAGTTTAAAGTGAAGATTGTACTGTACTTCTATGTACGATTACTTAAGGACCACCCTGTATATGTATATGAAAAACTCTTCCATAGTCAATTTGATTTTGATTAAACGGATAAATATAAAATGCTATTAAGGACACCAATAGAAAGTTTATGGAGCTTCTTTTCCTTTGCTCTGGTTTTTCTCTCTATTTCCCATTTCTATAACTTTCAAGATGTTTTCCTAACGCAGTAGGCGTCTCAGCATAATTTAGACTTATGTCGTAGCCGCCTAGACACAAAACTTCTATTCTGTTAAATATTTCAAATGTGTTTACCATCTTCCTTTGTTTTCCAAACTACCGAAGCGAATGACTATTTCCAACCATAACTCAAAATTAGTTGGAACAACTTTATTCTCAAAAGACCTCTTAATGGATGTCTTAAAAGAAATTTATAATATTGTGGAATAAAATTGAAAATGTTTAATAATAATAACGCGGAAGAAAATAAATTTGGCAAAATAGAAACTTATTGACTTTTCATCAATTTCGGACAGTACTTTTGGATGTTCTTAATAAAAAATAGTCTACTGCAAAGTGTACATTTTGTAATTTTAAATACCTTTTTGATTTTTTACGTGTATTTTCTAGTTCTTTGTGTAAAAATTACCCCGATAAAAATGTTTTCCTAAAGTATATCAATCGAACAAACAGAGCGACCCAAACAACGATAGATGCGTGATTGAAGTATGATCACCATGTTCCTTTGGATATATTGGCTAAAATAAATATGCCTCCCTACGCTGGCCAATCGGATTTAACTGCAATCGGCCGGCAGAATTCACTGTTTCTGTACAAGCTGCCTCGTCTGGAACACTCCGTTGCTTGGATGGTCAGAGTATAAACCGCCTAAAAAACTTTTCACACGACACTGGTCTTTTCTTTAGTATAACTTTAAAAAAGTTTTAATACCTATCTTGGACAACCTCACACTTATCCCTCATCTATTAAAAACGACTATTGAACAATTAATTTGAGACAACCTGTAGGTACACGTTTAATATTACGTTCTTATAATGCAGCTTAAATCTTGCCATTCACACGATATTATACCTGCCGATGGCGTATGAAATTCGAAACCCCAAACGTGGACAAAATTGTAAACATCCGCCTGTCTTTTGCAAAGATGTGACACCAATACCAGAGTAAAAAAATCTTCGCTCAGTGTGTTAGAGAAATAAAACACTGGCCTTCCTCAAGATCGTTTTACAAAATTTATTTTGGTAAAAGAATATCATGGCTTGTCAGTTTCGATACATTGCCGTCGGGCGCCCACTCTTGTGAATAATTATTGTGAAATGATTGATGAAGGTGCAGATTTGATCTTGAAAGGGAGTTCGAGTAGTCTCATACGCTAGGGACTAGTGATTTTTTAATCACGTTGTGAAATGATATCGTGATTTTTTAATATCAGTTATTTTAAAAAGAGACGTGATCACGACAATTGATATGATGTTTTGGACTTACGATGGGTAAAATGTATCCATATTCATCGGTATCAATATATCATATTTTATTGTATTCTCAAATTTCCCTACTAAGCTAAAAAATGTTTTCAAATTCCTATCCTTATTTTCTACTTTTCGACGTTTCCAAACATTTTTTCCTACAAATTATAGAAAAATCTCCTTCATGCTACCAACAGCAGCACTCACTATCCAAAAAAGTGTAGACATGATAAAAAAAAGTAACAACCAATTACGCATCGAGATTCGAGATATCTTTTATTTTGGCGGTATCAATATTTTTATCGCTGAAAACCATTATTAATATAATATCGTTCCTTTTCACGGTATCATAATAATAAATAGATATCCGAGTCACCATACCATCACAATATAGTAAATACAAAATATTAGGATACCATTTGCCGTTCTCGTTCCTCGTTTCTAGAATAAAGAGCACAGTGTCTTTATAATCAACGAACAAAACAAAATTCGATCTTGTTGACAAATTTTTGTTGAATGAGAGCTATGAAGGTCAAAGAGATTATATTATGTTTGATTTGGAATATTTCGATTCACTCATTCGATTCATTGTCGTTTTCGCTGGCTGTGATCACGTCACGCTTTATATTTCATTTTAGGAACTGTGACTGACTGTGATCTGTTATCAGTAAAAAAGTAACAGTTCGTGAAATATTGCTCATCACTACTAGTCATCACTACCGTCGCTGTGGTAACAATAAGATAGCTGCTTATATGTTCCGATTTATCTTTTTTTCAACTAGAATTCATCCCAAAAATCTGTTTCTAACTCATAATCTATACTTACATGCATTCTTCTTAACAAATAGATTTATTAACTTTTTATTACTTGAATAATATCGTTTAAACTTTACAAATATCTCCTACATTCCTTCGTATAAAGGACTTTTTAATGATTAAACAGACAATATTGGATCCGGGTGGGTTTAATAATTTAAAAACTGAAGAGAAGCTCTCATTTATTTTGCGTGCATCTCCATCTTGAAGAGGATTAAAGCTGAAATCCAGCTGGGTAAATTTATATTTAAAACGTCAAAACACAGGCGCGTTTCTCCAGTCCCTTCGTATCATAATTCGGGTATATTTAGTTTCAAGATTATCGTTCTATTAAAAGTTACTCGTTATAATTTAGAATAGAAAAAACAAATGCGACTCGAATAATAATATATGATGATCACTATTATTGGTATCGAGTTATAATTCCTATGGTGGAATTTCTGACAACGAAGTTAATAGTACGTTGGCTTATTTAGCAAAACAATAGTAGGAATGTTGACTATTTTTGGGAAATTGTGCGTTAGTACCTAATATGTCTGCAAATATTTTTATTATAATTTTTTCGAATATCAATTAAGCGCATTAAAAATCATATAATTCAAATACTTGTCACATGACCGCTGTGACGTCATATGATCCCAAACATTGAAAAACTGGTGAGGAGTCGAGAAGGGTTTTCGTAATAATTATTGTTATAAAAGATGGAGATATTTATTAGAAAAATTGTAAATATTAACCGAATAACGAAGCTTTTTGATAGCATTTATTGATGATTAGGAACAGATGACGTCATGCACTCTGACTGGTGTTATTCACGTGACTTGAAACTGGATTAATTAGGTTTTAATAATTGAATATTTATTGAGTTTCTTAAAAATATTTGTTTTTATCCTACACTATGACAAAGTTGAATTTTACCAGCTTTACAGAGACGAGAAAGTTACCTTTTCCACCGCTAGCCGAGAAAATAAATTTTACGTTTTCACGCTAGCTGGCGCCCCAATTGACAAATAAACAACACCATTAAACGTCAGTATAAAAATAAATTGTTAGCAGTTGTCAATGTCTGCAAATTAAATCATAAATTGTCGTATTTTGATGTTTGTTTGAAGTTAACTTTTCAGTTATGGAGCCTGAATGATATGAAAAAATGTATCTCACTCCGCCTGAAATAACAGATAAAGCTAACCAGGTCACGAATGACTTATTACCGGAAAAATCGAAAGCGAAATACAATCTCCAATACAAGCTATTTATGGACTAGGTTGCCTCCAAGCAAGTAAAAAAATGTAGCGAAAATGTAATTTTTATATAAAATATTACCAACAATTATTGTGTAGGATAAAAACAGTAACGGATTTCATATTATAAAATAAAATTTTTATAGAAAAAATATTACCAACAATTATTGTGTAGGATAAAAAATTCTCCATATCTTCTTTCGGCCTGAAAAATGCCACTTTACCGCCTAGGTATATAATATACTATTATTTATAAAAACTAGCACTTTACGTTAAAATTTTATGGGATTGTGTGATGTTAAGGCTGGTGCCCGGATAATTAGTTAACAATTGTATATTTTTCTAACCAAAAGCAAAGGATAACAAATTTGTAGAAATTATATAGTGTTATATACAAAAAAGTACTAATATTTTCAAAGATATACAGGTTGTACCAATTTTACGACAGAGATCGGTATATGAGTAATGTTATTAAGAAAATCAGTAGATGTCATCAAGGTCCATATTTTGAAATTATCTCGAACTATACAGAGTGTTGAATAACTCCGTTACGAACCAAACATATTATATTTTAAATGGGAACCCCTGTATATTATACTGAATTCGGATTGCTCACATTTTTTGAAGTTTTTGATATAGGGTTTGGCTACGTTATGGGTACAAAGTCCTTTAAAAGGTATGAACAATATGGACAAGTATGGACAATCCATTTGAAAGAAGAAAGAAAATGAAAGGTTCGAGTTTCCGTTCACCCTGTATACAAAAGAGAAAATAATTAAAATTTTATCGAATATACTACGAAACTCTGTTAGGCAAAATATTTTTTTTTCTTTAACGTACAGTGAGCTACAGAGCGTTGATTTACCTACGATTTTCACATAAAAATGTCCATACCCTTTAAAGGACTCTGTATCACGTAGCAATATCTTATATCAAAAGATTTTAAAAAATGTGAGCAATACGAATTCAGTATAATATACAAGGGTGCCCATTTAAAAAATCATATGTTTGGTTTGTAACGGAGTGATTCAACACTCCGTATAGTTCGAGATAATTTCAAAATATGCAACTTAAAGAAATCTACTAATTTTATTGATTTGTCTTAAAATAACCCATATACCGAACTTTATCGTAAGATTGGTACACCCTGTATAATGTTATTTCGAAATTTGTTATTATATTATGAAATATATCGCATTTTAAGCTGCGTCATAGTAGTCCAGGCAAAGAAGACCAAAAAATACCAAATAGAAGCCAATTTTGGCACACTTGTAGGGAAAGGGGCCCTTAACAACATACTAAAAGTACTGAAGGGTGGGGGTGAAGCTTATGGTGGTGGGGGTCTCTAAAGGTCCCTTTTTTCAGTTTTTTGTTAATAACTCGAAAAATACAGCCTCTAGCGAAAAATGTTCATAAAATTCTCTATAAAAAAGGTTCTATACACTTTTTTGCTAGGATCAATGCTTAAGGAGATATGGAGGGTGAAAATGGAGAATTTAAAAAAAAGTTTTCATTTTTAAAAATGAAATGTTTTTGTTAAAAATAAAAAGTTTGTAGTTGAAAATAATATGTTTATTGTTCAAAATGAAGAAATTAAACTTTCATGTTCATCGATGTTGTAATTATCCTTTCATGAAACTTGTATAGCTTAAAATAAATCTACTGAAATCTACTGAATTATTGACAAGGTATTTACTGATGAAATAAAAATCGAACTGGCAACCCTGCCCCCCCTACCATTCCTACTAAATCAGTGCCAGGGGGTCTTTATGGTGACCAGTGCTTGTTCCTAGTGATGAGCGATATCGTGAATTGTCATTCACGTTGTGAAGTGATATCGTGATTTTTTAATATAAGTTATTTTAAAACGTGACGTGATCACGACATTTGATATTCTGTTTTGAATATACGATGGGAAAAATGTATCCATCATATTCATCGGTATCAGTACTTATATCATATTTTATTGTAGTCACGGTATCATAAATAGATATTCGAGACATCATACCATAACAATATAGTGCCGTTCTCGTTCCTCGTTTCTAGAATAAAGAGCACATTCCCTTTATAATCTTACGGCGATGCACAAAACAAAATTCGATCTTGTTGACGATTTTTTGTCGAATGAGAGCGATGAAGGTCAAGGAGATTATATTATGTTCGATTCGTTGGCTGTGATCACGTCACGCTTTAAATTTACTAATAAGAGCTGTGACTGACTGTGAATTGTTCGTATCAGTGAAAAAGTAATAGTTCGTGAAATATCGCTCATCACTACTCGTTCCTATTCAGTTTAATATTAACCGCCTTGTTGTTGGCGAGTCTTCAAAATATCTGGTATTATTACATAAATATTTCCACTACAAACATTTTATTTTTAACAATAAACATTTCATTTTTAAAAATGAAAACTTTTTAAATTTTTCATTTCCCCCCTCCATATCTCCGTAAGCATTGATCCAAGCAAAAAAGTGTATGGAACTTTTTTTATATAGAATTTTATGTAGATTAATTTAGTATATAAAGATTTTTTCGCTAGAGGCAGTATTTTTCGAGTTATTAACAAAAAACTGAAAAAAGGAAACTTTAGAGACCCCTCCACTCTTAGCTTCACCCCCACCCCTCAGTACTTTTAGTAAGAACACCTTCCCCTACAAGTGTGCCAAAATTGGCTTCTACATGAATTATTTCCGCTATTTTTCCTTCGTTGCCTGGACTACAGTACATAATTCTCGAAAAGAGATAAACGGAATTTAAAAAAAATATTCGAGAGACAGTTGTAGTCTACATAGATTGTGACAACTTTTTTTACACCTAAATACCCCCATCTTACAACCTACACAATAGATTGATGTTTACATCAAATTTATCCGCCATTATACACAAATTGGGTTCGAGTAAAAGTCGCCGGAGAAAAAAGCAAGAAGCTTTGATAATAATTTTGATGTGTTCACAATTTCTAATTATGCCGACGCCTATAAAAATAAATTTGAATGGTTTATAAAACTTTTGTTTTCAAATGCGCGAATAAATAATTTTTTAACGATTCATTATGACAAAGATACATGAAATTTATTACTATTACCTTGACTCTTGACTCAGGTAATATATTGGACGCGAAGTATCAGAGTTTAATTAAGACCACAGGAAATCTTGTGCTAAAGAGTAACGGATTAAAATGTTGTGAAACGTGACATTTTAACGGGCTCGGAACAGCTGGTTTTCGTATATAGATCGTAAGCGTGTAGGTATACCAGAAGTTATTGCAGTGATGGATTATAGTTGTAGATATGTTTTTTTCCAGCTAATAATCGTAAGAGATCCAGAAAAATTATACAACATACCAGCTGTTAAGTGATAAACACCGTTAGATATCTAGCCAATTGAATAAAGTGGTTTTGGATTTTACTAAAATATTTGAAAATTTGCCAACAGACAGTGAAACAAGATATATACTGCCAAGAAAGAACGACAGACACTTCGACAATGGGTGCGTTCAGAAAACATAACTTATAACTCAACCGTTGAGTGAGCGCTCATTGAGCAACGAATGGTTGACGTATGTCTTCTGAACGATCATTTTTTGGAAAGTATAGAAATCGTATAGAAGTAGAAGATCATGAGATAATCTTTAAATGTTATGTATAGATTGTTTTATCTTTGGAATAAATATATTGAGAAATTAAAATTATGACTAGAAACAATTTAATTATTGCATTATTAGATGATGTAACAGAAGATTTACAGTAACCTTTATATGATTATAACGTGAGAAGACGTGGTATTTGAGAAAAATACAGTCTTTGTTTACTAATAGTAAAACCATAGATAACCTTTATAAAATCATCACAATCTGCAACGTGTTGTGCTCACTGAGCGCAATTGAAAACCGCTCAGAAAAATAGCGTCCGCTCACCAGACATGTTGAGCTTCGCTCACTGATCAAAGTGCGTTCACAGAACATTCACTCAACGGTTGTGTTTTCTGAACGCATCTAGTGTCGATCCAATCCATGAATCATCGAAGGACAATTATTGTATGTTAAACAGGAAGGATCTATTATTGCGTCCTAAATAAAGAAACATTATTTTATCCAAATATGCTATAACAAGGCAACTACTGTCCATTCCCTTCTGGTTGAGATAACTTCTAAATTAGCCTGTTTCCTCAGAAGATTCAAAAATAAACCATCAGTATCAGTATCCAAATTCATTAAAAATAACAAATCTAAATCCTCAAAATTAAACAAATCAGGTGTTTATAAATTAAAATGTGGTAACGACAACTGTGACAAAATTTATATAGGTTGAACTTTTAGGAATTTTAAAACTAGAATTCCAGAACACAAACGTAGCTATGATAACAACGAATTAGATTCCAACTATGCAAATCATCTATCAAGAAACCAACACACTTTCGACTCAAATTTTGTAATTTTGCATATAGAACCCAAATCCTTTAAATTAAATCTTTTAGAAGCCCTTGAGATTAACAAAAACAATTATTCAGGTAATCTTCTTAACGACCAAATAAATATCAATCATTCTCCTTTATTAAACCTATTTACCTAGAAGAAAATTCAGTGGTGATGGTTGTGAATAAATTTCGAGGTGAACTTTTTCAATACCTTTGTTAATATTCGTGGAATTCCGTATTTAGGCACTTTTTGTACTTTATTTCCATTTTTTTTTAATTCGGTTATTTAACGTCGGTCTAAATCTGCAACTTAGGCTAATCACATCCATTTAAACATATTATAATACTTTTGTCAATATCTTAGAATTCCGTATTAAGGCACTATATGAATTAAAAGTTTTTCGTTGTATCTTCACTAGTTTGATAAAGCTACTGTGTAGCGAAACGCGTCACTAATTTCAAATTGAACATCAGTTCAAAATAAAATGGAGATTTAAACAAATTAGACGTATTATTATCAATAATCAATTGCTTACTATAAATAGTTCTGTTCCGAAATGCAGATTTAGTGTATAAATGTAGTACAAAGCACCACACGCTTTTATCGCAACGAAATTAATTTTCTTGTTAATCATTTTATTGTTAAATTAAGAATTATTTTCTACTTTTTAGTTCGATTACACTATAAAGCGTGTTTGTTCGTCTTTTTTTAAACTATAATTTATTATTACCTAACAGGTAAACCACGACATGCAAGCCATCTTTCCAAATCCCG
Source organism: Lochmaea crataegi (assembly GCA_947563755.1). NCBI lineage: Eukaryota > Metazoa > Arthropoda > Insecta > Coleoptera > Chrysomelidae > Lochmaea > Lochmaea crataegi. The sequence continues at coordinate 2,254,829 of OX387432.1, forward strand.
AACAAGTGATCTTTTACTTCTGTAAAGTTTAATTTCGCTCCATACAATACTTTGTTTATAATAATTAATAGAAGTTAGCAAAAAATGGAAAATCAGTTATTTATTGTTAACTTGAAAAAAATTATTATAAACAAAGTAATGAGATTTTTTAAACTTCTATGACGTGATCTTGTTAAGTATGTATATAGGAAGGGCTCCATGACGCGAAACATTGTTAAGACAATTATTTAAACATTTTTTCAGTTTACAATAAACAAGGAAGTTCAAAAACATTTTGTTGATTAAAAATTGCCTAACTTGTTGAAAAATCAACTTTAAGAATTTTTTCCAACGGCAATGAATTCTTTGAAGTGTCCAGAATACACCATAATTTTTTCAAATTTTTAAACTAACAATTAATACCGTAAAAAAATTATTTAATGTGACCTGTTTGCTTTTGACAAGGCGCACGCATACCCAAAATTACTCGCGGAGACCTATTTTCGGCGCTGAATTAACATTATAAACAATGGAGATAGAGTTCCAGCAGTATGGACTATTTTTTTCAAATTTCTTAAATATTAATAGTTTTTATGAAAAAAAAACCAAATTAATACCTTAATTTTTTTCATCTTATTTTGTTTATAACAATAGCAATTTTTTACGTGCGGTTAAATCCTTCGAAAACATTTTTGTAGAGGTCATTCCGAATCCAATGACCTATCGCTCATAGTTTTAGGAGCTTTATGTGTGGCCTCTGGTGGATTCTTTTTGAATCTTCAGTGGAAACAGGCTAATTGATTAATCTATTTTTTCAATTAACAATGAAAAATAATTTAAATGAAAAAAAAAGTTTACTAGTGGGCTAGTCCAATACAGGAAATATAATCGATAATAAGCAGACCAGAAAATGGAGTCGGACCGTTATTTTTATGCAGTTATTAAGGCCACAATATGACGTTGCCAAGGACTTTTAAAATTGGATAAAGGACTTTTAATATTAGCGACGGTAAAAATTCTCAGAGGTTTACTTGACTTGGCTTATTCTTCCTTAGAGATTGCAGAAATTAATCGGGAAAGTATCATTCTAAATGAATTCAACTATTTAAAAGAAAATTATTGAAAAATTTCAAATTTTCTACATGCAATAAGGAACGAATGGTTTGGTTTATTATCCTTGTTGCTAACCAAATATTATAATTTTCAGATAGTGTACATCCCTTTGTAGAATAAACAGGAAGAGGAATGTCCTTTAGACCTATCGAACAACTTCAATGAAAGTCCTGCAGGCGATAGCAAAACTACTGCCAATCGACCTACTAGTAGAAGAAATAATGCCCGGAGAACAGGGAGAAACCAAAAAAGAAGCCCACAGATTAGTCTTGGATGAATGGCAAGAAAGGTGGAAAATGGAGGAAGGAAAAGGTGAGTGGACAAAAAAATAATACCAGGCTTGAGATCGTGGAGCAACCGAAACTATTTTTTAACACAACTACTAACTGGACACGGACACTACCCAGCGTACCTACATCACTTCAAAATAAGTAACACGGATGAATGCATATACTGCAAGCGGCCAGATACAACAGAGCACACCTTTTTCGAATGCTTAAGATGGAAGGAAGAAAGAAGGAAAATGGAAAGCTTACTAGGTCCTACTAGCCCTGAGTATATAATAAACAAGATGTAAGATAGTCAAGAAAACTGGAATACGGTTAGCAAGATGGCAAAACAAATTGTAACGTGCAAACGTTACTGAGTTTCCAAAGTAGGAAAGGAATATCAATAGCGGCCCTGCTCGAAGTAATGCCCGACGGTTGTTCCGAGTAGAGCTCACTAAAGGTGCGTATTCACCAAAAAAGCGAGCACTAGCGAACAAGAGCGAGCGAGCATTCTGCATCAATAATCTTCTGGTGAGTACGGGCTAGTGAGCGAGCGAACGCGTTCAAAAAAGATCGAGAGGAAGGAGGTATATCAAAAAAAATACTTGTTCGTGTTCGTTCAATGTGGACGGGATTTTAATCTTCAAAAGTGCTCGCACTTCGATCGCTTGCGCTTTGCTGCATGCAACTTTGCCGGGCCACCACGTGGAAAATTGTTATTTACATTTTAAAATCAATTATTATTATCGGGTTGGTTTATGAACTTGGCCGTGCCTGTAATCCTGTTCTACTGTTAAAGCTTGCAATAGACTGCTGCCACTATAAATATGTCGGTTTTTAAATACAGTTGCTTGCCAAAATCGTTCCTTCCTTTTTTCAATAAAGTCAATACAACGGAAGCAGCACTAGCTAACAATGATATGGTCAGCCATATTTACCGCGCTCGCACTGCTCGCACTAAGTAGATGGATCAACTCCGGACTTGAACATATTCGCTCTGGTGTGGACGAGATATCAACATGTCGAGCAAACATACACGAATGTTCGCTCGTGCTCGCTTTTTCAGTGAATTCGCGCCTTAATGCAAACGGAGGGGTTTTAGTCGGGGTAGCGCCCCACACTGTTCGATGCGATAGACAACACCGAGCCAAGCATCGTTCGCCAAGCGGTTGCCCCTCTACAGAAAAAAAAGCTCCATATTTTAAGCTTGCTTTCTATAAATCTCTAAATACACAACACGAAAAGTTGCAAAATGTGAAATATGACGGCCAGCAGATATATCAAGTGCTCCATGTGAGGGCACTTCCTCTCGGAACAGGGCGCGAATTATGACCCGAAGAATGTATCATAGAAATGTTCTTCGAATCTCCTTTTTTCGTTTTTGAAATTTTCAAGTTTTATGTTAAAAGTGGTAAAGTTAACAGTTGGTAGGTTTTGGAGTGTTCTTGAAAAAAGAGCGTGTTTGTGGCCGTAACTCTACTCAAAAGAGAGAAAAATTTATGATCTAAGTTCAGGAGAAACGATTAAAACATTTTACTCAGATCTAAAAGTTTGTGGGAGAATTTTCGAGTTGCAGATATTCAGGAATATTAGGAAATGTTGAGAGAAAAATCATCACAGGAACAGCCAAATATAAATCGTTTTATATACATGTGTGAGTAATTTTTAAAATTTAATTGAACTTAACAGATATTTTTATTAATCTCATTGTTATATAGTAATCCTATACTTATATGAACACCTCATTAATCGCATTATTAGATTGCAGGAATCGATGGATTTTAGTCCGGGGCTTAAGCGTTAACCTCAAATTACTATTTAGCGAAAAAATGGTTATTTTCTCCTACAAAACGTAAAATATCTATTAATAAATGATTAGATTATAATAAGGTATTTTAAGAATGGAAAGCTATAGGAATACTTAATAAAACAAGTAGAAAAGTAACCATCACGAGAAAATATGCACTACTTCGATCATCACGCAGTGAGTGTTAAAATAATGGAATGCGTCCACTAAAATCACAAAGGATAAGAATGATTCTCTTTACGATTTATAAAAACAAGGTCCCATTCTGATAGGTCTTATAATTTCCTTAATTTTCAAATATAGAAAAATGGCGTCGACCCAGCTCTGTAGTGGCACGCCTCTGATGCGATAATTATAGTCAAGCAGAGTCGAGCGCGGTTAGTACTTGGATGGGTGACCTCTGGGGAAACACCGTCGTTGAGCCCGTACATCCTGCATCGAAACACCTCAGATTACTAGGGTCAGTAGCATATCACAGCTCGCAGTAGGGATGTCCACTTTGAAAAACCATCGATATTTTTTTCGATTCGATAAATCGGAACTGTACATCGAAGTCTTTCAATGTATCGGATGAAAACATCCAGGTTTTGTAAATATCGGGTATTTTTTCTAATGGTAAGTTCATATAACAACGAACCACGAACTCTAACGCCATTGGTGGGAAAGTTGACAGGTGCATAATTTAGGATTTCAGGAATTCGTGAAATTTAAAATCTGCGTATCGGGAAACTTTACTCCATTTCAAGATTTTCCGATATTCCTGACGAAATTAGGTAATTTGACACTTTTGACAGTTTTCATATTAGTTTTTAGACTATGATACACTCATTTTAATCAATTTAGTAGTTTTCCGTATTCATAATCTTTGGTTTATATTAGAACAATTTAAAATTAATAATTTTGGTTTTTCAAAAACACAAACAGAAAAAATAAACTCCACAGTCTCAACCATTAACCTAACCTGAAAAATTTAAAATTCCCCAAAACATCTATGACTTTCGTTTTTGTATAAAATGGTAACTTTTTACTACTTTCCAAAAACAACGATTCGTTATTCGTGTTTCGTGATTCGCTGCTATATGAACTTACCTTAACTGGTTATCATCGATTCGATGTTTTATGAAAAAATATGGATACATCGAGGATATCGATAGCTTTTCAAAACATCGGATCGATTCGATGTATCGCATTGTACACATCGATGTTTTCGATGCATCGATGTATATCGAATATCCCTAGCTCGCAGGCATTATACCAATGAGCACGAGGTATAATGTAGATAATATGTCGTCTTTCGAATGACAGTCCATGGATGTTGGGCTCGATAAAGATCCCTACCACTGGTTGGAACACTAGTGGATTCGGCAAAAATTTCCGGTTAGGAGTAAAGTGCTCCCGGCGTCGGTGATTAGCTTCAATTGCAGAAATAGAACGACGTTAAATAACCGAATAGAAAAAAATATAGAATACATCAAATCAGGTTAACGATTGACATTGCTAAGACATTTATACAAATAAGTGTTAAAAAGGAAGTTAGGACTTATTCACGATTTTTATGGTGGAAAAGTTATAAAAAAGAGAAATTAAAATTTCTTTTCCATGCAATTCTAAATTTGCAATTGGGAAAAGAAGACTTCTCCGTAGACAATTGTGTATTAAGTAGGGATGTACCGGAATTCCGGCGGTACCACTAAATCCGGCCGATCCGGCCAAAGGCCACAATTGCCATTCCGGCCGGACCGGAACATTAAAATTTTTCAAAATAGGTTAAATATATGACAAAAGCAAGAAAAATATTTTGAACTTTAATAAATTGAAAGTCGTAAATCATTTCAATATATTTTTTAAACTGACGAATGTATTAATCCGAGGTACATATAAAAGATTAAAATATAAACCAAAAACTAATATTCATAATTTGCACAAGCTGCAGGAATTTGAAATATTTCCATATAAATCCCGATCCGGCCGGAATTCCGACGGTCCGGTCCGGCTACCGGCCGGAATTCCGATCTCAGCCGGACCGGCCAAATACTCGATCCGGTACATCCCTAGTATTAAGCGTTAAAAATTAAAAGGTTTTGAGTCAATTTATAGAAGAATGAACTGATATTTTAAAAAGAGAAAATTTTGACCTAAGGGCATGGATTTATAACAGGATGAATGTAAGGAAAATTCACTAATAGACGAAAGTAGTTAAATTCCGAAAATAATAACGAAGTGATCAATAAAACCCTTGATGTTTTTGTTGATGCAGTTGAAAACCCTTTCGAGGAGGGAGTTTTCATTTGAATAAAATTAAAAAAAAAAGGTCCGCCGACAGAAGCTTGCTTCTTATGCACAATAGAATGCGAGGTTGGGAAAACCATCAATAAAAATACGCGCAATAGAATGCGATGTTGGGAATTACATTAGGCCCAGTACGTTCACCTAAGTTTTATTTCATATTTTATTGACCATTTTTCAAAATTTTAACAATTATTGACAGTTTCTGACAATTATTGATCATTTTTGACAATTTTTCAAAAATTATGACAATTTTCAACAATTATTGACAATTTTTGACATTTTTTAATAATTATTGACAATTTTTCAAAATTTTAACGATTTTTAACCATTTTTCAAAATTTTAACAATTATTGACTACTTTTGACAATTTTTAAAAATATTTAACAATTTTTGACAGTTTTTGACAATTTTTTACAGATTCTGACAATTATTGACAATTTTTAACAATTATTGATAATTTTTGACAGTCTTTTATAATTATTGATCATTTTTTCAAATTTTTGACAATTTTTGACCATTTTTCAAAATTTTAACAATTATTGACCATTTTTGACAATTTTTCAAAAATTTTGACAATCATTGACCATTTTTTTAAATATTTAACAATTTTTGACCATTTTTCAAAATTTTAACAATTATTGACTATTTTTGACCATTTTTTAAAATATTTTACAATTTTTGACCATTTTTGACAATTTTTCAAAAATTTTGACAATCATTGACCATTTTTTAAAATATTTTACAATTTTTGACCATTTTTCAAAATTTTAACAATTATTGACTATTTTTGACAATTTTTGACGATTTTTGATTGTTTTTGACAATTATTGACCATCTTTGAAAATTATTTTTGATGATGTTTCAAAAATTTTAACCATTTTACAAAATGTTTGACAATTATTGACCATTTTTTCAAAATTTTCACAAATATTGACCATTTTTGACAGTTTTTGGCAATTATTGACCATATTTCCAAATTTTTGACCATTTTTGAAAATATTTGGCAATTATTTACCATTTTTTCAAAATTTTGACAGTTTTTGACAATTTTTGGCTATTATTAACCATTTTTTCAATATTTTGACAGTTTTTGACAATTATTGACCATTTTTCCAAATTTTTGACTAGCCTTCCCAAAAGTCCTATGTCGTGCAATAAGAAGCAAGCTTCAATTTAAAGTTCATTGGATTAGTGGATTATTCATAGATCTGGCAACACTGTTGCGTGACGAACGCTTTTTCATAACATTACACGTTGCGTGACGAACCCTTTTTCGTAACGTTACACGTTTTACGAGTTCACTAGCCTTCTCTAAAGTCCTATGTCGTGCAATAAGAAGCAAGCTTAAAAAAAGGGAAAAATTTCGGTTAAATTTTAACCATTTTTTCAAAATTTTCACAAATATTGACCATTTTTGACAATCATTGACCATATTTCCAAATTTTTGACAATTTTTGAAAATATTTAGCAATTATTAACCATTTTTTCAAAATTTTGACAGTTTTTGACAATTATTGACCATATTTCAAAATTTTTGACAATTTTTCAAAAATTTTACATATTTGGCAATTAGAGAGAGAGAAGCGCGATACTCTCTCTCTCTCTGTCTCTCTTCCGACCGTTTGTGAATCCCTCGTACCGGCGTGTATGAGAGAAAGAGAGAGGCGTGTCGCTGTGTAGCCTACGAAAGAGAGAAGAAGAAGGTGGTTGAGGAAGAAAGGGGAGAGAGTTAGCGCAGCGGGCGGCCGAGAAAGAGACGAAGAATGAGTAAACATCACACGTTTCAAGATTCCACTAGCCTTCCCAAAAGTTCTATGTCGTGCAATAAGAAGCAAGCTTCAATTTAAATTTCATTGGATTAGTGGATTATTCAGAAATCTGGCAACACTGTTGCGTGACGAACGCTTTTTCGTAACATTACACGTTTCACGAGTTCACTATCCTTCCCAAAAGACCTATGTCGTGCATAAGATACGTGTAAAATCAATACTTTGTTCTCTTAGGTTAGAATTGATGGCTGCTCCAATATGGGTAAGATTGGCAGAGAGAGACTGTTAATGAAGTAGAAGATTTCTGAGACCATTGAACCTACTACTGGAGGGATTCTACGATATTAGAAAATACAGCACTACTAACCAGTACAACCATGTTATGTTGGCGGGTTCTGTAATAGTAAACACTTTTGGGTTGTTTATTATTCACTCTTTATTTATAACAAAACCGTAGCTTACACTAGTTTTCAATATAACCCTCCACATGCCGTGAAACCGTTACTTGCCGACCTGTCAAGATCCCCAGCTGACTTCACTCCGGTCCGCCATCTGACAAACGTTACAGTGTTGCCATCAGCCAAAGTACCTAACAGAACATCTCCCTTTCTTAAATCTAATTAAATTTTAAACATACATAATCATCTAAATACCTAGGTTTTTTTATTTCACGTCTAGGTCTAACATTTGAGTTTTCTATGGTAGGTTTAGGGGAAACAGTCTTATTAGGGGAAGTGGAACTAGATCCAGAAATATCAAGAGATACATTTTCAGGCGCACTAGAAATGTCATTCCGTTTACATTCTTCATCTTTTTCTGTTAAATTTGAACTTTTATTATTACAATTTTCAGGTTGATAATTATCGGGTGAAGTATATGCCCGGGTAAACTTTTGTTGAGTACAATAAGGTGCTGGCACTACACGTGATTGTAGCGGCAAACCACTGATCGAGAAAAAATGGTGCAAGGACCAGAATATCTCAAGGAAACAGAAGAAAAATGACCAAAAAGAGAAGTTCATACTACAGAAGAAGCGAAGCGATAAAAGAATGTAAAACAGTTTTTACTACTAAAAGAATAAAGTTCTGAGGAATTTTGTCATATATTAATTATTTTGGAAAGTATTCAAAATCAAGAAGACTAGTGGGATGGATTCTTAGAGTTTACCACAATGTTAAAAACAAACTGAGATGTAAATGCGTGGTAATTAAGAAAAGCGAAAAAAAGCCTTTAGTCAATGAAATATAAAAAAGGCTGTTGCAGTATTTACATTCTCTTATATAAAACAAAAAATAAGTGAATCGACTCGATGAAATTTTCTTTTCTGGAAAGTGGACCAGAAATCTAAAAATATTTCAAGTCGTAGGAAAAGGCGTAACCGAAGTCCGAATGATTTATCATTTACAAATGGGTGGCTAGAGACTAACTTATTTTCGAACAGTTGTCGTCGCAATTCAAGATGGTTGTGGTTCAAATAAAAACGGTCATGTTTCTATATTGTCCTTTCTCAATAGTTAACCAATATATCTTAGAAAAAATAGTAGATTTTTAAGTTTCTGGCATATGAGAAGCTTAATGTAGTCATATTTACTGTTTGGACCCTTACTTTGTGGAATCTACTCATATTACTATTTTAACTGAAACTGTTTCTAATTAATTCCACTGTTTTGAGGAAAAAGTGGAATTAATAAGAAACAGTTAGTTTCATTTAAAATAGTAATATTAAAATTGAATATTATTAATGACTTTAGATTGCTTTTTATTGTCTCTAGAGTTAAAAAAAAACAATCAATATCTGTGACACATATAACCTCCGAGTAAATAGAATCTCATTTATCTTATTTTACACTCTTTTAAAAACACTACTGATGTTAGCAGGTAATCCGGAGAGAAACAAAAAAACAATTCATCTTCATAAATTCAAACTGTTTTGGTGCACTGTTTGTTTTACATCGACTGTGCAGAGTTGAGCGATTTGAATATTATCTCGTCCATTAGCACGTTTTTCACCTTTTTTTACTCGCCCCTTCATGAAAAATGGTTGTTAGAAAATTTCAAAAAGTCAGCAATTATTATACAACTTTACTACAATAACTGTACGTTTAATCTATAGTTATAAGAAAAATCATTACCGAAGTAACAAAGACATTGTTAATACAGAAAATCACAAATCCAAAGTCGTAACAAAATATATGTCTTAAGTCCAGGGGTCGTATTCTTGACTAATGGAGAGAAGCTTCCCAGGAGAACAGATGTATTGTCCTTGTCAGTGCAAGTTAGGTTAGCTTTGTGGGATGCTGATGGTTACGAATGGTCATGTGCGAACACTTTCTGAAAATGGTATTCTCGACCTCTCTTCGTAGAGATGTGCGAACATTTTCATTCGCGTGGTGAAATGAATTTGACAACATCGCAATTTCTAGATTATTTGGTAGTTCTGTGTCATCAGATTATGGTTAGATTGTAACTTAGGTTAAGTTTCCAGTTTCCACCAAGTTTCCACTATTTTTGTATGATGAATCCCCTCAATAAAAACCTGCACAACTCCTTAGAAATTCTGAAAGTTTGCACAAATTGATATTCACTCAAAATATCAAGAGGGTCAATAGGATTGAAACGATTATATTGATTAATTGGTTTATCCCCAAGATTTTCTAAATTTGCAATATATGGCAAATCATCCTTTTCGTAAAAACATTTGGTAACAGTGATTTTGATTAGATATCTAAATATAATAATATAATATAAATTTTCACTATTAATTACATAGATATTTTATCAAATTTACAAACTTTTTTCACTGGACGAAATAACGTGCTTCTTGTAGAAAATTCATTTTCAAAAAGGGAGGTCGCTTTCTCTATCAACAAGTACCTAACAACCCATTTCTTTTTTCTTCCTTAGCAACAAACTGCCTACTATCTCTAAAAGTAAATTCTTTGTTTGATTGTCATTGACATTGACATTGAATTAACTTATAGTTGTTCATTAAATATATTTTATTATATTCTTTGATAGATTTAATCTTTTTTAAAAGAAAGCATCATATTTTAAATTTCTAAATGGATTTTTTAAGTTTAAATCTTTTATTAATTAAATTTTTTAATTTTTTGACATATTCAATTTAGGTTGGTAATTTTCATAGCTGACAATTCTATGTTCAAACCTGTCATACATCAGATGATAAATACTTTCACAAGTGTCATAGATCTAATAACTGTATTAAAAGTTTTTCTATTTTAGATTCTACCATAATACGAACAAAGTTTCGCAATGCTTTTGGACAAATTTAATTTTACATGAAGAAATTCAAGATAATACATAAAAACCATAAACATTCCCGTTTAAAGGTGGATCTTATATTTGATACCAGGTGATTTGTTTGAGATATCTTTATATAATTGAATTTTAGACTTTATCCATTGTATGTATGTACAAGGTACATTATAAATTTTGAATTGCTTCTTTGAGTTTGATTATATTTAAATAGTTTTCCTTTAATATTGTATAATTATTGAAGCTTTTATGTTAGAAGTAACTCGAGTCGGTTATGTACAATGTGTAGTTATTATTTTTCATATCAATATATACATATATTGACATATATGCTTTATATAGGTATCTAATAATTTTTCAAATTGTAGGTTCACAGGTTTAACATCCTTATTCAGAATTTGACGTGTAATATTTTGTTTAAGTAATATGTCGCCACATATTATTAATGATGTTGAAAAAAGAATAAGCGAGGAACATTTTCAAGCCAATGGATCTCCAAGGGTCATTGGTGCAATTGATGGATGTCATATTAAAATAGACAAGCCTGATGTTGACAGTGACTCTCACATCAATAGAAAAGGATATTATTCAATACATGTGAGTTATAATTTCAAAAATGTGCCTATTTTTATTTGATGAAAATATTTTAGATGCAGGTAATGTGTGACCATCAAAGGAGAATAATTGATGTACTTGTGGGATATCCTGGTTCAGTAGAGTTTTTAAAAACTCTGCTTTATATCTAACCTTGGAAGAAAAGTATCGACATTATTTTTTGTTGGCTGATAGTGGATATCCATTGACTCGAAATGTGTTAACTCCTTTCAGAGATAGAGGGCAATTAACAAACAGACAGATAAATTACAATATCAAACTTGTTAGAAGCCGATACAAGATAGAGCATTGTTTTGGAATGCTCAAACAAACATTTAGACAATTATATCACATCAAGATCAGGGACGTACGATTCATAGTTCATATGATTCGAGCAGCCTGTGTTCTTCACAACATTGCAATAAATTATGGAATTAATTTAGAAGAGAATATTCCTGAACAAATAAACGAATATGAAATTGACAGAAATGAAGGAGATGACAGAAATGCTGAAAATATTAGGAACTTTATTGTTGAAACTAGCTATATAGCTATATAATTTATACTCTTATACTATATGTTTTAATCAGTTTGCACTCAATATATTTTAATATATCTAAAAGTTGAACATAACAATTGACTTTTTCATAAACCTAAAAACAATAATACTTAACCAATGTTCATAATATAAAAACACTAACTTAAACATCATGACAAATACATTTTTTTTCTTTTAATATCACATTTATTTCACTAATTAACTGATTTCGTATTTTCATTTGTTCAACTTTTTCAACTGCAAGTCCCTCATCATAATATTTTTTTTCTGATTTGTCTTCTTTTCCGTAGTCCAATATTTTTTTTGCTGGTTCAGCAGCAGTATTTATATTTTCTTTTTCATTCACAATATCAAGACTTTTGGAACATATAGGCTCATTAACCTCCGTGTCTGCTTCTAGTAGAAGTTCAGGGAAAACATTTTTTTTCTTACCGAAAATACTACTCATTTCTTCTTCATATTCAAAAAACTTTTTTCCTCTGCCTGTAGACGATTGGTTGTCCACAAATTTTTTGTATCCCCTTTCCAAAACTCTCCAGCGATTTTCACACTGACTGGGACTAACTTTAACTGTTAACAAATTTTGTAGACTCTCAGCAATATGTTGCCACATTGTTTTAATGGTTTTTATTTGAAAACTTCCCACTTTATCTCGTTTCTCTCTATACAAATCTAAGAATAATGTAGTGTTATTTGCTGTCCACTTAATTTCCCGTTCCACTTCATGGGGGTTTAAGTTAGGTGCTTCAATAATTATAAATTCGGATAATTCGTTGTTTTCCTCCATTGCGTTTTTCGTTCAGTTTTGATGGTTCACGCTGGTCTTGCGAATGTTCAAGAATACCAAATGCAAATAACATTCGCTTGTTTTCAGAGTATTTGATCTTTTCTATTTTTAGTGTTACACACTGCATATAAAATTTTTGGCTAGTGGGACACCCTATAGCAAATAATAAATGACAGTTAGAAAACGGCAAATAATCTACAAAACGATCAAAACAAACTAACAAATTGACTTATAAGTAAGTTCTTATACAGACTTCAAGTTTGATTGATACTTCATATTTTTTTGTTTTTTTCATCTTATCTTTCTTCTGGTTTTAAATGGCTGGAGATCCCTTTCGAAAATTATTATTAATTATTCAACTCGACAAAAAAACTTTCTCGAGATTATTTCGTAGACCATTTAAATTAATTATTGTCCAAAGAAATGTTGGCACATGTGGTTTTAAAACTATTAATTGATCTGATACAATTTAATTCAATGGGCAACTGATAAATTAATTCGATTGTATACCTATGAATATAACAAAAAGTGGACCTTTTAGATAATGTGAGGTAGATGGAAACAATCTAAACTGAATAACCACTACGAAACAATTGTTTTTTTGCCTCAAATTTGTCTATTTTTGCTCGATTTTTTTCTGCTTTAAAGTTCATAAGCTTATTGAAAACTGTATAAATATAATTTATTTTTTTATAACGGAGAGTTTCAAAATTGATATTGTTTTAACTTAGTCTCGTATTAAATTTGATTTTTAATTTAAAGCAGCCGCACTGTCATTGTTCAAAAAACAATGAAAAATATAATAGAATTTCGCAGGAGTGAGTAAAACGGGACCGGTATATAGTAGATATTTCCACAAGACTGGACGTATTGTGTGACATTCGCGAATGACTGAAAATTCTGCATGTTTATTAAAAGCTGAAAGTTTTCTATTTCACGCGAGACAATTCAATTTATTTCTTTTGTTGTTTAATATTGTCAAATCAACGTGAGTAATAATTGCACGATATTAATTTCTGGATAACCTGTTGAAATTGAAAAATTGTTTTCAAACCCAAAAACCCAAATTGTTTTTCGAAAGATGGGAATAGCTGAAATTCTATATAGATTTCTTTAATCTCGAAATTAATATTCCAAAATCAATTGTATCAAATTCCAAAGAAGATACTTATCTGTTTTTGGGCATTTGTAATTTATAGAATTTATTTTCGGAAGAATTTTTTAAATAAATCTTCCACCTATTCACCGGTAGGCTTGTATCTAATTACTACTTCGCCGTTTTAACTTTTTTTGACAAAATGATGATAAACATCAATATGTTTGGATCTTGATTTACCTAATTCAACTATAAGTCCCGAATATGATTTCCTATCACTAGTGTCATTAGCCCAGTCAGCATTTGAAAAAATATTAATATCAATCTATAGTATGCTTCGTTCCAAGATATTTCGTTTTGACTTATGCCAACATGATTGATTTAAGACCAAAACTCACAGCAGGTAGTCGATAATCATATAATACTAGAGTATCATACTCGTTTCTTCGTTACATTGGTGTCAGGTGTTTGCCAAGAGTTCTGTTCATTCGCTCTACCAGCCCGTCCGACTGTGGGTGCAAAGCCGTAGTTCTCGTTTTCTTCATGCCGAGCTTTTCACAAACTTCCTGGAACAGCTGGCTTTCGAAGTTTCTGCCCTGGTCGCTGTGTATTTTCAGGGGCACTCCATATCGGCAAATGAACTCATTCTCAAGCACGTCGGCAACCGTTGCGGCTTCTTGGTTTGGAATGGCATACGCTTCTACCCATTTTGTGAAGTAGTCCATCACCACCAAAATGTACCTGCTGCCATTTGCTGTCGGTGGAAACGGTCCGGCAATGTCCAGGGCAATGCGTTCAAAAGGGCTTCCGACATTGTACTGCTTCATAGGAGCCTTTCTTCTCCCGTGCGGTCCATTGGTCGTAGCACAGGTAGTGCACTTCTTACACCAGTCCTTCACATCTTCGGAACTGTGCATCCAATAAAACCGTTCTCGCACTTTCTGGAGGGTCTTCTTCACACCTAGATGTCCTCCTGACGGACTGTCGTGTAATTTCCGCAGTACTGCTGCTATTCTTGTTCTTGGAATCACCAACTGTCTTCTACTTTCGGAACCCTCATCGTTCTCGATTACTCGCTGTAGCAACCCGTTTTCCAAAACCAGCGAGTCCCACTGGGCCCAATACGATTTCATCGTTGGCGGGTACCTTGAAATCTCCTGCCAAGTAGGTCGACAGTTCTTCGGTGCAAACGAATTCCCGTCAGTATTCTTAATGACTATAAAATACACATGAGTTCCCGTCCGACACTTGCAGGTATCTTAATCCCGCACTCGAAGTGCCGTCCAGTTTATTTAATCCGCTTACAGGTAAACTAAATAGTTTTGAAAATTCCAGTAAATCGTAATACCTATTCGTAATCCTGAATTCTAATGAAAAAGTTGAATAACCTATTGGGGTGGCTAGGGGGTCTGTCAGTACTAATTGCTATGAATATATTTTTCTATTATATTAAGTTGTCATTTTCGAAACGGCAGTTTATTAATATACATATTTCCGAACGTTTGTTGTCGTACGCTATAGTGATACACAAAATGCTTGAAGTAATACTAAGTGAAAAGGGTAAACCCTTTCTGGTTAGGTTATATGTTAGGTTAGGTTAGGTTAGCTTCTTTACATGTATGTATTTATTACTCAGTTCAGTAGTAGTCCGCAATAAAATTGTAGAATTAAAATTCCGTATTTTATTCCAATAATGATATCATATAAAATAATATCGTGTAATAGTGCCAAACATAAGACATTTATAACTATTTCTTATTTCATACATCTGAAAACGGACCTCCCTTAAAACTTTTACTCTTCACTTATTACAATATGCAATAAATACATAGCTATAGTAAAATTAATACCTATTTAGAGGTACCAGCCGTTTTAGTAACTTAACGTATGCGGCTTCTTGAACCATCTGAACCCGCATGAAAAAAATTAGGTTATGACCTTTGTCATGTCAAATGCTTGACATATTTCTTATTGCATTGGCGTAGTGACTTGAAATTTCATATTATCAGTGGCGGTTTGTAATAATACGAATTAATTTTATGAAATTCATAAAATTCTAAAGATGTTGACATGATAAAAGAATATAAAAGAAGCGCACTAATTTTAAAAACATTGTTTTATTAACTAGATACATAGTTTTCTTAAAAAAATATGGCAATTCAGAGTTTACCGATTAAGTACAAATTCTAGATTTAAAAAAAATGACAACGTGATCTTCAAGGCAAAGTTTAATTAGTTTCTAAATCAGAATAACTTTCGGAAAGTGATAGTTCATCATCGGATTCATTGGATTCAGAGATCACCATAGGTTCGATGCTTAGTAGGTCCAGTTTGTTTTCTACTTCCCATGCTTCAGAAATAATTTTCTCTGTATGATTTATGTAATTCTGCCAGTGTTGCTCCGGTACATTTTTTACAACGTCATTCCATACTTTTAAGACTTCAGTAGGTGACCTTGCAGTTTTCGTAATAGCTTGGACATAATGCCTTTTAGTTTCTGACCATACCATTTCGATGGCATTAAAATGGCAATGATAGGGTGGTAGCCTGAGAACACAATGACCATGCTCGGCAGCGTATTTGTCTAAATGATAATTTTTTTCTGGCAAAACTTGCTTTTCAATTATATTCCAAACAGCATCCTTTAAAATGTGATCTGGAAAAGGAATATTCTTTTTTTTGAGCCATTCTAACATGCGTGTTTTACTCCAACTTTTTCTTGGGATTTCTTCATCCAGGCGACTGTGATACGTTGCGTTATCCATTATAATTAACGATGGTTCTTCCAAGTTTGCTGTTTAAACCAATTTTCAAAATTTTCGGTGTTCATGTTATCATGGTAATCGCCTGTTTTTTTATTGCATTTAAAAATAAGCGATGCATTTGCCACAAAACCTTTTTTATTACCGGCATGAACAATTACATATCGTGTCCCACTTCCAGTTATTTTTAAATCACTGTGTTTAGTACCATCTTGCCACATTCTTCTGTCCCCGCTTTTACTAAAAACCCATGTCTCATCCAGAAAAACAGGTGTAAAGAGCTTTTCGCTTTTAGCAGCATGGTATTTGTTCAAAAATAATATTCTTTTTAATCTGACTGCAGGCATTTCCAATAAATGTTTTCTTCCATCCTGTTTTTTGAAATGAAAACCCATTTTTTTAATTCCCAAATATAACGAACCTTTGGAAATCTTAGTTTCTGGAGACTCTTCGATAAATTGCCGTAAAATAGTTTCTACTGTGATTTTATCCTTTCGCGCATACATTTTATAAATTTCTTCCCTCAAACAATGCAGGGTATTTTTTGTAATTCGGGTTTTGCTCCGGGAAACGCTTGCAGACATATTTCTTCTAAATTCGAAATCTGTAGCTCTGTTTGGTTTTTCAAGATTATATAATGTGCTTTCTGGAACTTTTAGTGCTTCGGACGCTTTTTGAATTGCCTTAAATCGAGATCCTAAATCGTTTTGAAAATAGTTTACTACATTAAGCATAAGTTTTTTGGATTCATCAGAATATCGCATTTTTATATCTTATTTTGCGTTATGACATTAACATGAAATCAAAATTTAACATAACTTCAAAAACGTGACATCTAATAAATTAGTTACGACGTTCATTTTTGTTGGTAATTTTTTGTTTCAACCGATTTATTAATAATAAATAAGGATGGTCTTATTCTAAATGGGTATAAAATTTACTATAGATATCAGATGATTCAGAGAATTTACCGTAATTACCATAAACACCTTTTAGACAGGTCAGTTTTCACCCTGACGGGAACTCGAGTGACGGCTTAACGTATCCTAATTATGGAACAGGTAGACTGACGCTGCTGATCGAACTATACCTAATAATGAAGAAATATAATTGAATAGATTTACGAAACAGTTAAAAGTTACTTCATACTCAGTATATGAGATATTTTTCAATATGTTCGTTTTTGTTTTTGAATTGATTGACATAACAAGTCACAACGAATTGTAATTGTCAAAAATAGATATTCGAATTTGTCTGAGTTTATCGACTTTTGAAGCTGCTACTTAATTTAAGATATTCCTTCAATCGGCGATTGATAGAATAAAACATTTTGGAGGCCCCGGCGAGATAGCTGCTGAAATTGAAACACAAGATGGATAACGACGACTACACTATGGCCATGGAGCTATTAAAGATTTCTTTCAATACGTATTGTACTGATTTGGAGCAAACATTGAAGCAACCGAATCCTGATGTAGCTCAAATTCAAGGTACATTCAAATTATTGACTAGATTGAACGAAGAATTTGAAGAAGAGTCTAACAAACTGATTCATTCGATGCTTAGCGCAAAGGAAAATAAAGACGCTATAGCAAAAGTTATGAAAGACTCCCACGAAACAACGATTAGATTTAGTTCTCTCGCTTTCAACGTTGAACGGCTTATGACAGCTAACCTCGAGAAATCTATTTCTGTTTCTTCAAATAGAACCAAACTTAAACTTCCAAAAATTGATTTCCGTAAATTTGGAGGCGAAATAAAAGATTGGCTACAATTCTGGAGTTTATTCAAGCGGATACACGATGATGATGAGATGGAAAACGATGATAAATTTCAATATTTACTTCAGTCTACGGTACCAAATTCCAAAGCACGACAGCTTATCGAGAGTTATCCACCTACAGGTGATAATTATAATAAGGCAATAGATAGTTTGAAGTCCAGATTTGGTAGGAATGACCTACTCATAGAATATTATGTTCGAGAACTTCTAAAGTTGGTTTTAAATAATCTATCCAATAAAACCAATAACTTAACAACACCGTATGATAAAATGGAGTCTCAACTAAGAGCACTAGAAACTCTTGGTGTTACTACTGATAACTGTGCGGCAATGTTGTACCCCTTATTAGAATCGTGCTTACCAGAAGAAATATTGAGGACATGGCAAAGAAATCCTGAGTTTTCAACAATTGATCTGTTGAAGACACGTTTGGAAAAACTTATGGAATTTCTCAAACGTGAAGTTGAAAATGAAGAGAGGATATCATTGGCTACCAATTTTGAAATGAACACCCGAAAGAAAGAACCAGAATTGAAACCTAACGTCCCTTCTGCGACTGGATTATTCAACCAGAACCCAAAATGTAGTTTTTGCCGAGAACAGCACCATAGCAACACGTGTCAAGAAGCATTCAAGATGTCACTTGAACAAAGGAAACAGAAACTTCTTCAAAATGGATCATGTTATCGATGTTTACGTCAAGGTCATTTAGCACGGAAATGTAATATGTTTTCTAAGTTGAAATGTACCAAATGTGGTGGTAAACATGTTCCGCTGATGTGTTCAACCAAAGACTCTGAAAATTCAACTCCATCAAAAAATCTATCTCCTAAAATTCCAGAAACAGAATCTTTGGTAGTTACTCGAGTGATTACAGGAATGTCAAATCAAACTTACAACCATGTTTTCCTTCAAACTTTAGCTGTTAACATTATTTATAATAATCAAATCAGAAGAGCAAGAGCTCTACTCGATACTGGCTCTCAAAAATCATACATTTTGAGAAAAACAGCGGTTCATATGCAGATGCAAGTAGTAAGAACTGAAGAGATGGTGCATACCTTGTTTGGCGGATACAATACAGAGACAGTGAATCATGATTGTTTCGAGACCCAATTACAAAGATTGGATGGAAAATATTCTTGTTCATTAGAAGTCTACGACCAAACTATCATTTGTGGAAATATTGCCAGTATTCATGATGGTTGTTGGTATCAAGAAATAGAGAAACTAGGTATCACCGTATCTGATACGGAAGATGGTCCTATAGAACTTTTGTTGGGAGCTGATGTAATAGGCAAGCTCTACACTGGGCTACGTCACGTTTTGTCATGCGGTCTAGTATTAGTAGAAACAAAATTGGGATGGACATTGATGGGGAAAACACCAGTTGACGCTACCAGAGGTATGCTTATTACTAATATGCTTGTTAATGATAAATTGGTGTCAGACTTTTGGAACCTAGAACTTCTTGGTATAAACGATCCAGTCAAAGAACTGACAAGAGCAGAAACTGAGAAAGCGGCAATGGAACATTTTACAGCGACTGTTAAGAAAGATGAAGATTCTAGGTATGAAGTCAGTCTCCCATGGATAGAGAACCATCCTATTTTACCTACAAATTTTCACGTTGCCAAGAAACGACTAGACTCGTTAATGAATAAATTGAACAAAGATGGTTATCGTGAAGAATATGATAAAGTACTACAGGAATGGCTGAAAGAAGGAATAATAGAAGAAGTAATCGAAGAAGATTACAGATTTCAAGGGCATTACCTTCCCCATCGTCATGTTGTGAAGTTGAATAGTGATACCACAAAATTACGACCCGTGTTCGACGCTTCAGCACGAGAAAATTCCCACAGTCCATCACTGAATCAATGCTTAGAAAAAGGAATGAATTTTATTGAACTAATTCCATCAATCTTAATCCGATTCAGACAATACAAATATGGAGTAATGTCAGACATCCGCAAAGCTTTTCTTCAAATTAGTTTAAACCTCAAGGACAGAAACTTTCTCAAGTTCTTATGGTACACTTTTGAAAATGAGATGAAGATATTCAGACATACTCGGGTAGTCTTTGGTCTGACTTGCAGTCCGTTTTTACTAGGTGCAGTCATTCAACATCACATTGAGACAGTATTAGCTGAAAATTCTGAATTTCCACAAGAATTTTTAACCATGCTTGGAAACAGTTTCTACGTTGACAATAGCATTATTAGTTTTGACTATCATGAAGAAATAAAAAAATTCAAAGAAAAAGCCCAAAATGCGATGATGGATTTGAGATGTTGGGAATTTACAGAGAAAGATAATTTCATGGTTGCAATGAAGTTAACATCAGTTTTAGGATTGAAGTGGAATAAATTTACAGATACATTAGAAATCTCATTAGAAGGTATCCAAAATAACGTTATCACAGAGAAACTAACCAAAAAGATGATCCTTTCTACTGTGAGCAGAATTTTCGATGTAATAGGCTTCATTTCTCCGGCCTTGCTGATTCCGAAAGTCTTGTTACAAAACGCATGTAAATTGAAATTATCATGGAACTCTGAAGTACCTGATGATATCAAACAAAATTTTTTTGATTGGTTTAATGAAATCAAGTACTTAACAAACGTCAGAATCCCAAGATGGATACGTCCAGAGGTAAAAAAGCAATGTAAGCATGAGAGTTTACATTTGTTTTGTGACATCTTTTGCAAATTACACTGAAGATAGTTTTTCTTGGTTGACAGACTATTTTCGGAAATGTGCATGTTATAAAACCGTTATACGAATAGTAGCATGGATGAAGCGGTTTATCACGAATTTTATGGTGAAGAAGACCAAACGATTTGGACCTTTATATTTAGACAAAGAATTGTCAGTAAACGAAATTGAAGAGGCAGTGAAAGTAATCATCAGGAACATTCAGCATGAGTATTTTGATAAAAATCCAGACTCGTTGAAGAATTTTATGCTACAAGAAGATGAGTTTGGGATTTTAAGAATAAAGACAAAGATTAGTGAAAGAGAAGACACGAGATCATTCAAATATCCAGCGATTTTGCCAGGAAAACACCCAATCGTCAAGTGTTTAATCAATGGAAGACATGTCAAATTACTGCATGCTGGAGTTCAAACTGTTTTGGCAAATCTAAGAGAAGAATTTTGGATAGTAGGAGGAAAGAAATCTGTGAGAGATGTTATTTCGAAATGTGTGATTTGTCAAAAATTTGTCAAGTCCCATTACCAAGAAATAGAGTTAGAGATGCCTCTGTATTTGAAATTGTAGGAGTGGATGCAACTGGTCCTTTGATATCGAAAGATAAAGGAAAAATTTGGATTTTGATATTCACCATATACAGAGCTGTTCATTTCGAAGTAATCACATCATTATCAACAGACTGTTTTTTGCTGGCATTTCGAAGATTTATAGCGAGAAGAGGACGCCCATCGACTATTTACAGCGATAATGGTACTAACTTTATTGGTGCTGAGAATGCACTAGCTGAAATCAATTGGGAAGAAATCTCAAAAGAAGCTACTGCTGAAAGAATTAAATGGATATTCAATCCTCCAACAGCAGCCTGGTGGGGTGGTTGGTGGGAGAGTCTGATCAAAATATTGAAAAGATTGCTCAGGAAAGTTTTAGGAAAAACTTCACTGACGCTTGAAGAGCTAGGAACTATTATATGCGACTGTGAAGCTGTTGTAAATCAACGGCCTTTGACAAGCTTAACAGAAAATCCCAATGACTGGCAAATTTTAACGCCTGCTACATTCTTACGAGATATAACAGAAGATGGAGTTCCAGATATAGACAGAGTAGAAGCCACATATTTGAGACGGAGATACCGATATAGGTCTAAAATTAAAGACGAATTAAGAAGAAAATTCCGAAATGAGTATCTGAGTACTCTTATAATGAAAAATCGAAAAAAATCGATAAGAGAATCGATTCCTAAAGTGGGAGATTTAGGATTCATAGAAACAGAAAATTCCAAGAGATTTGAATGGCCTCTAACACGAATTCAAGAAGTGATTGTTGGAAAAGATGGTGTTATTAGTGTGTTACGTTTTAAAGTTCCGTCAGGTAATCAAATTTTGAGACCAATTCAGAGATTCTACCCATTGGAAATTTCCGAAGATAAAGAAGTCGAAAACATGAAAGAGAAAATTTCAGAGACAGAGAAAAAATCAAGTCATGAACTAGATCCACTACAGCCAATAAGTGTTGATAAGGATTGTTTTGGTCATCCTAACAAAATGAATGATGGACTGAAAAGAGTTACTCGTTCTGGAAGAATTGTGAAAACTCCTAACAGACTTGGTTCATGATGAAAGAATGAATTTCTCCGAAATCATTTTGTCTCCGTGGGAAAATGAATAGATTTACGAAACAGTTAAAAGTTACTTTATACTCAGTATATGAGATATTTTTCAATATGTTCGTTTTTGTTTTTGAATTGATTGACATAACAAGTCACAACGAATTGTAATTGTCAAAAATAGATATTCGAATTTGTCTGAGTGTTTTTTATCGACTTTTGATGCAGCTACTTAATTTAAGATATTCCTTCAATCGGCGATTGATAGAATAAAACAATAATGATGCAAATTAGATTTCAGTTAACAGTGCTTTTTATGTCACTCAAGGGAAAACACTCATCGCCATCAAAATATATATAACACAAAAACCGGCTTCGGCTATCAAAAAAATACAAAAATTAAACAAAACCCGGCTTCGGCTATCAAAAAAATACAAAAATTAAACAAAACCCGGCTTCGGCCATCAAAAAAATTTAATAAAGCAAAAAGGCGACTTTAGCTACCAAAAAAATATAAAAACCGGCTTAGGCCAATAAAAATTTTTTTTTCAGCTACACTTCGCGGATAGAAGGTAATGAGGTCCTCAGGCACTGCCTGTGGGGGGAAGGTGGAGCGCGTAAAAGGGGATACTCTAAGAATTATACATTATCTTTTAGTATCACCCTTTACGTCGGGTTCATTACCTACACACATTTCACAAGCATTTTTGTATTAACAGTTAATAGACATTTAACATCTTGCATATAAAAAAATCTTTTCCGCATCCCTATCCTATTTTTTTTTAAGAGTTACCGATGCCAACAAATACACTACAAAATACTACAAAGAAAAAACAAAATATCAAAATTAACTGATAAAATTAGGTCAGTTCAACCCTGTCTGGTTTTATTTATTTATTTCTTATCACCGCTGATATCCTTACTTCGTGGAATCTGTAATACATGCCTATTTACGTATTTTCTCTCTGTCTTACTCATACAATCTCCGTAAGCGATTTTAAAAATAATATCATTAATTGTGAGTTAATTATAAAAGTCACAACATTGGCGCAATGTTATCAAATGTTCTATTTTTCAAGACGAATAAGTTGGTATCAAAATATCCGCATTTGAGTGGTCTTTTATTTTTCATAAGATGGAAGCATAGTCCTTTTGAGGTTATAAGAAAAAAGTGTAACAACAAAAGTTGTAGATCTTTTTATTACCTACAACTTTGCCATTTAACTTTTTTGCATAGGAAATCGAGATAAACAGTTTTTTTACCCTTAAAAACTCACCCTCCGTCCACTTCCCGACCTCAGACCACCCGTAAATTATTTTTCCCTCCATTTTTGTTACATTCTCCTCATTTTCCAATGGGTTTCATCCTACTATTATTTTTTTTCATTTTTTACTATTTTTAAAGGCATCAGCACTGGTCTATTCTGCCTAATTTAAATTTGTTCGTGAAATACTCTAATAAAATATCACTCGTGATTGAATTTATCTAACAAGTCTCTTTTATTTTTAAACTCAACTGAGTTGCTCACGTAAAATCAATTCAGTTTCGATTAATCACTTGTGGTATTACTACTGACAATCCCTCTAAGCGTGGTTTTTAAATGATGAATTCCCGATATCTATTACTGTTATGCTGTAAGCAATAATTATATATTATCCTCTATGTAGGGCTTCTGAAGTTGCGTCTTTCTCTAAAATTTTCAAAGACTCAAAACTGCCGATTCATTATGATCTGAGAAAGTAATTCGCGTCAAAGAACATTTTCATGATGGAGCATGACACCAACGAGGGAAAATATATATAAAGTGGCTCTCTAATTAGTTATCGCTATAGCAACTCCCCGTTTTATCTAACTCCCAAGAGAAAAAAAAGTATTAACTACATTTTCTCCGCCTTATGATTTTACTGTATCGATTGGAATTTTCAGAAAGAAAGACGGGATATATTATCAACATCAAAAGGAAGGGGGACGTCGGTAACTTGTAGTCAAAGTAATCGTAAAGCATGTAAAAAATCGAAGACGGCATACATACACGCAATCGGGAAATTTTTATTTAGAATAGATGCCAAAGTTAATAGTTTAATACTGTTAAAGAACAGAGACCGATCGATAGGAAATAACAACTACTTCTCGGGCTATACACCCCGACAGAATATAGAATTTTAGTTTGTGGTTAGATGTGGAGATGTCGCTGTTATCACATTCTTAGTATTTCCTTTACTGAGGTTAATGTATTGATGTGGTATCAACGTTGTCTCCAGTCCAGGATGATGCTCTCATGGCTTCTGGACGGATACTATCTACCTTGTACTGATGAGGCGCAAATATGCCAAAACCGGTCTACAAGTGATCCCTTCTAATTACAAACTACAAACCAGAATGGTTGGTTATATCTTGCAGATATACCAACCCCGTTTTACTTAGAAGTGTAATTCAATGTCTGTCGGGGCATATAGCCCGGAAAGTAGTTGTTGCTTCTTAGTGAACGGTCTCTGTTCTTTGAAACATATTTTTCAAAAACTTTGTGAGTCGTTATAATAGTATTAAACTATTATCTTTGACATCTATTGATAACACGCTTTACTAAAATATGACAATTTTTACAGAAAACTGTAATTAAGTAAATTTCATTTAGAAGTTCATAAAATTGTTAAAATGGAATGAAATTTTTTAATCTCAAGTATCTAGATAAATTTCAAACCTAATTATCTTCAGACTTCAATCTTTTCAACGAAATTAATAAAGTTTTTAAAAAACCACCAAGAAAATTAAATCCACAGCAAGAAATTCTCATCTGAATATCTCATTTTCATAAGAAAAAAATTAAAATTTCATTTAATTTGGTATCTAAGATACTTGTTATTGTCACAAACTGGGGGAATTCAATTGGGTGACAAAAGATAAGTCATTCATCGTAATACGTCGGAGATGCAAAGGGAAAATTAGATTTGCAAATGGATTCATAACCCGTGTGATGAAATTATCAAACTCTCTAAATGCAAATCTTTCAACAAATCTTATAATTTTCTCACCTCGGGCTGCAGCAGGTGACTTGGTTCTCAAGGGAAACATTTTATTATTTCGGACTTTGGGATTTAATCATTTTATTCATTAGCTATTGTTAAAGATCAAAATTAGTTTTAGGTATTCCGCCGAAAAGTTCAAAAACACCAGAAAATTGACGAAAATTTCGGAAATAGATTTTGTTTTGGAATTTGGTAGATTAGTCTACTACATAATCAAAGAATAAACCTTTCAATGTAAAAATTTCGAGCAAATTACTCAAATTCTAATATAATATATTTTTATCATAATTTATCACGATTTCAGGTAAGTGACCCTAAGACCGCAATACATCATATCATAATCACATTGGAATTTAGGCAGGATAAAATAAATCAATTGTATCTCAATTCTCCATTAGGTACATCATCTGCAAGTTTTTAACAAATCAGCCCTTTTTAGGGCTACAAATAATTCTCATATGTAGAACCTACTAATTAATTAATTAAATTGAATAATCTAGGATTTCCGTTTCTATTGTTATCACTACCTGGAGTTCACTAAATAGCGCAAATACGTCGAAAGTTATTAATTAAATATATGTGCTACTTATATAAATGACATAAATATTGTAATAAAATACATCTATAATAAAATACCTAATAGGATCTTATTCTTACCCAACTACACTGCACTGTCACGGCAAATTTATCACTTCTAAATATATTTGAATGGTAATGGTATTAGGGTTCTATTGTCCTCGCTACCTGCGGTTCACTATACAGGAAGAATCTAGCGAAAGTTGCTAACTGAACACTTATTTACATGAAGAAGCGCTTACAATTCTGTTTAATTCTTTGAATCACCCTGTAGTGTTTCAGACACGTTTTTGAATTTATAATGAGCTCTTCAGCTTTCAATATGTTAAAAGTACACTATATTTGAATGTATTTGCATAAACAAAGTAAAAATACCTTATTACATGAGGAACCAATTCACCATCCTGTATCTACTTGAAAAAATGAAGTGTATTCACTGGAAAATATGGTAGATTTTAGGAGTTAAAATTTGTTATAATTTCTAAAGACCCTTTCATCCGTAACAGTGATTTTGTCACATCTTTCCGCGTTTCCGCTCAACGACTAAAAAATGACAGGCCAGAAATGAGCTGAATCAATTAAAATGCGTAAGAGCGGTCGTTAGCGATAAAAAATAATAAAAAAATCCAAGTTTTAGTGCCTTCCCGGCATCGTTAAGGTGGTCTGTGACGTCCTCGAGTGGCATACTTTAGATAACCATCCCTCAACTTGTTTTGGTTTTTGTTAAATCCACTAAGTAGCTTTTCTGAAATATTTCACTTAAACTATTATGTTTTTTTTCATCTTATAGCACAAGAAAAATCAATTTTAATCGAAACTTTTTTTTCTCAAGTTGAACAATCGTGACTATGTTGTAGAAACAAAGAAAGACGTAAAATTATTTTTAACTTTACTGACCGGTTTTTTAACAAATTCGCACAGTATCCCGCATTTACCACATTCATTTCACCAATAAAAAATCATATTTTTCATTTTTTTTAGTTCCATGATGTTCTCTAGAGGTGAGTACCTATTAGATTTTATTATTCCTAATGATTTAGTGATCGTGGAACCAACTTTTGTGACGAAAAGAAGATAATAATTGACATAACCTTAGCGCCTACTGATAAAAGCTCTCAGCTAACTCACTGGCATGTGTCTGAGGAACCGTCGCTTTCTGATCATCGGTACATCTGTATGGAAATCTCCGAAATGAAGAAACCTACAGTGAAGTACCGTAATCCGACAAGTACGAACTGGGAGAAACAGGAATGAGCTTGAACAAATACTAGAGAATGTCAAAAAGAAAATAAAAAACAGGAAAAGATTATTCCCAGGCAAAGTCATTCAGGCTAATAACTCTGTCTTTTTTCATGTTGAAGATAATGGAGAAACTTATTGGTAGATATGTTAGGGAAAACTTTCTCATTGAAAGGACACTGCATTATATCGAACATGCCTATCAGTAAGTAAAATCCTGCGAAACAACCTTACATCAACTGGTGTCGAAAATTGGGGTTACCCTGGGAAATCAAGAAATAGCTCTCGGAGTATTTCTTGATATAGAAGGAGCGTTCGACCATACATCCTTTGAAGGCGTGGAGCAGACGACACTACATGTCGGTGGATGAAAAACATGGTTTTCAACAAGACAGCAACGGCAACTTTATTTGGAGATTCCATGGAGGTCTCGATAATGAAGGGATGCCCACAGGGAGGCTTTGCTGTGGGACCTCGTCATAGACGGACTGGAGGAATTGAACATAAAAGGGGCTATACACTCAGAGGTTTGCAAATGATCTAACAATACTTGTACTGGGGAAATACCCTAATGTTATATCTCAACAAAACACCAATTATATAGAAAAATACCCATAATCAACATTCCATTAGCGATAATGACCTACTTTTAGTATAAATAGGACAGCACGAGAAACCAGAGACACTCCTATCCACGATCTTAAGTAGTTCATATTTATATTTTGTATTTTATTAAATTATAAATTGTAAAAGTGTAAAATAAAGTTTTAAAAAAGTCAAGTTCCGAAAGTTTGAACTTAATTGGCGCAGTCAGTAGGATTTCAAGAGACGTCCCCCTTGAAGAAGCTACCCCATGGACGTTGCTGGTTTCAACCACTCACTTGGAGAATCTACAACAGTAAGTTAGAACGTTTTTCTCTTTCCAAAAATTAAATTACCACTTTGAGGCATCCGTTTTCGGTGTCGATAGATGAGATAGTAACACAAAAAAGTTTTGTATAAAATTGCTATTATGTATTGTGTAACAAACTTTCAGTTTAGCTAACAAGTGCACACCAATTTCATACACTCCATCCATCAAGCAACTAAGTTTCCGAGAATTGGCAATTTCTCATGGCGACATACACAGATGTTCTTTGTCGATGTTACGCCCAGTGCTTACAAATGCCTGGATGTCGTCTCTTTCAGTTAACAATTCAATAACGGAGAGATATATGTTACGCCCTTAAAAGCTTTTGTACTAATTACTGTCATTAGTACTTAGCCCAATATGCAACGTTACTTTTCGAGGTATTGCTCTTGACTAGACGTGAGACTGAGAAAACTAAAAACTTTGGTAGTTAAGTTTAATTATGAATATTTAAGTGTAAATGTGAAAAAAAAAGTATTGGAGCAAAATTATATTTTTAAAGTCTACTTACTTCCAAATTAATATAACTGCTATAAATACAAGAAGTCCAAGAAGTACGGAACACAAAACTATCACAGCCGATGTCTGGAGAGATGGACTACTCCTATAACTAGCGTCGATTAACTGAAACAAAAAATATTTTAATAATATCAGCCACACTAAAAAATACTACTATAATACGCAGACTCATCTAATCACTATTATACGCAGAAAACAGCATCTAAATCATTTTCCCTTAAGGAAAACTTTTGGAGAGTTCAGTGAAGTGAGCAATATTAATTTAAGGGGATCTATAAAGGGAATTCGATTCACTTTCATCTGATATAACATGTGGCAACCAAACCAGTTTATTCTTCAACGGAACTTCCTTAAAAGAAAAAATACGTCATCGAAATCTTCTTTAGCTAATTTTTTCGAAAAAAGGTATTGCCAAACGGTAAGGGTGGGAAATTTACATTGAGCAAAGTCGTTTGGTACAACACCGTATTTTTCAAAGAAATCATAAGGTTCTCACTAGGAGGTTTCTTACAGATATGGTTTCAGCGAAATGTGTGGTTTGTTTGTTAATATTTTGTGCTATGCTTGGCAAAAGTTCTTAATAAATTGCTGTATATGTAATAAAAGCTACTTTGTTACTACTAAGCTTCTATTCAAAGTAATTAATTATAATTTGACCCTTGTTATTCATCATGACGTGATCGTTATATTCTCCTCTGTCACTCCTGGTGGTTGACAGGTGATATGGTTGTGTCTTAAGTTACGACTGTCGGTACGGTATCTGCCTTTCTAAGTTATGGAAAAGTTACAAATTTAGCTTATTAGGTTTTTTAACAATTCTGCAAGAAGAAGTTACTTTTTCACTATTCAGAAACATAGATTCTGAATTTAAGGAAGTAGGTTCAGATCCTGTATCGGTTACTGGAGTATTAGTATTGTCTCTACTTGAATAACTGTGATTTTCAATGTCTTCCTTAGAATGAACACTTTCGGAATTATTATCATCACTACCAACATAATCTCTATTCCCTAAGTCACTACTATCACTATCCTCCCTTTTTTGAGTTGAAGAAACTCCTAAATTATTTTCACTATCATTATTATCCATCTCTATATAACATTTACCCCTATTAACTGTCGGATAATTACCAACATGAGTTGAGTTGTTTTCTAAACTATCCTTATTCACAATTTTCAGAATTTTTTAATTCGAAAGCGAAAAGAACCATTTTCTAATTGGACTTTATAAACCCTGTCTCTTACACGTTCTAAAATTGTACCCATATAGAATTTGGTTTTGTTTGTACATAAACTGTAGAACCACTTTGGATAGGAATTAAGTTTCTAGTATAACTCACCCAGTGTAAGTTGGCACTTGGACTTTGGACTTCTGAGATGCGCGGTAGAACATCCGATCGCTCGAGACTCACTGAAATGGATGACCCCAGTCTCTGTTTTGACCGCAAACGGTTAATATCGCAGTAATTCCAGTGGCGTATTAGTATTATAGTAGTTTTTAGTTACGGTAATTATTATCAGTAGTTAGTTTATAGAAGGTGTGGTTTTATCTTATAGTTTAGTTATAATTATCAGAATGGAGTTTAAAAGTAAATTAACCCTTAACCAGTAGTATGTGTTCGACAGACACAGACACTTTTGCAATTGTGAACGTATCCATCCATTTGTCTACCCCACCCTCAAGGTATCCTCCTCACGCGACAGATAACACTAAATAATACCAGATATGGTTTGTCAGATAATTCTCGAACATGGATCTCCAAAACTTCCAGTTTTCCGGGATGCTACCAACCATGGACATTGGTGCAATTCCTCTACTGTCTCCCATGCTTCTTGTAGTTGTTGTTTATTTTGAAATTATTATTAGATTGTATTTACGTGATTCACTGCGCCATGTAATAAAAGCTACTTTGTTACTACTAAGCTTTTATTCAAAGTAATTAATTATAATTTAAACATACCGTGATCTTTATATTCTCCTCTGTCACCTCTGGCAGTTGACAGGTGATATGGTTGTGTCTAAAGTTACGACTGTCGGTACGGTATCTGTATACCTCACAGTATTTTTATATCCTCCTCTGTAGCGGTCTGACATTTGTATAGACCAATCTATCTGCTTCTACTTTGTGTCCAGTTCAATATTGATAAAATATATATAAAAGTTTTTGTATAATCAATTCTAAAATAGTTTGAGAATGTCTAGAAAAACTCCATTCATTCATTCATTCATTCATTCGTTTGGGTTGTGCTCAACAGCCCAGGCACTTGAACTGAATCTTTGTACCATTTCCCATGTTATCTTCTTCCATTTCATAAGCTTCGTGTCTTCTATAAAGGCCACTAGTTTGACCGGAGGGGTTTTCAGTAGTTGTAGTGGTTGTATTAATTCCTTTCCAAAGTGCTTCCGTTTAAGTACTTGTAAGTTCTCGCAGAAGCAGAGTATGTGTTTCAACATATCAAGTTCACATTTTCTGCACATATGTTCACTAACTTTGCCCATTTTGTGCAGATGTTTCCTCGGGGTGCAGTGTCCAGTCACCAGGTCGGTAACTGACTTCAAATGTCTCTTACTCAGTTTCAATAGCCTGGTTGAGAGTTCCTTATCAACTTTGTTCAGTAAACTCTTTGTAAGGAGGTGACCTTGTGTCAACCTCAATTTGAGTTGGTGTTCCATATCTAGCCAATTCCCGATTTTCCTTCTTATGCAATCTTTTGTGATTCCACAAAACGGTTCCGGACCTATGAAGTCTCCTTTAGAGATGTACCAGTGTCTCCTTCTCGAACATTGTTCGGGGACCATGTCTCCCGATTTCAGCCTAAGAATTGCCATCATTGCCTCCGCCCTTACAAAAAGTTCCAAAGGAGGAAGTCCAATAAGGGCTTCCGTCCCCGTGCTGTTCATTGCCTCGGTAATACCAAGAAGGGCTTGTCTTTGGATTGCAGTTAATATATTAACACTTCTGTCCTCCTTCACCAGACTATTGTTCCATAGATGATCGTTGGCTTTATCACAGTTGTGTAAAGCCAGTGAACCACCTCAGATCGTATTCCTCAGGTTTTGTCCATAATTCTTCTAGAAAAGCCTAGTCGCCCTGGTAGTAATTTTTTCGAGGTGTGCCTTCCAATTCAATTCAACTCCATGAACTAAGCAACAACAACATCGTCACCCTACTGGGAGTTCCAGGCACTGAAATAGGAGGAAACGAAATAATAGATGGCTGAAACACTCTTTTGGGTACCGGAACTCGTTTGCGATATTAGCACCAATATAATATTGAAGGAAATATGTGAATCTGAAAAATCTGAAAAGAAGAATGGACCATTGAAGAAACTTTGTAGGACTAAGACTATCAATGATATTCCTGGGAAACTACGATCAAGGAAGATCATAAGAGTAAATAAGCCAGAGTGAGACTGCTCTAAGAGTATTGACACATGTCTTACCTGTTGAATGGACCCCTCAAACAGCTGAAACTAGTGGAGGGAAAAGAATGGAGATTATATGGAATGAAAGAAGAAAGCTTCATTCAAATACTTGTGGAATGTAAGGCACTACAGGATCTCAGGGAGCAGCACCAGGAAGACTGCTGGATAGAAGAGGAAGACTTGTCTAAACTGAAGCCTGCGGAAGTAACATTTTTTATTATTTCAGAAATGTGTTGTTAATAAAACGCGTTTATGGTTACATTTTTTTAAAATATGTGTAACTCAGTTTTTTTTTGTATTTAAGTGTGTATTGGTTAACAACAATTCTAACAATAAATCATAAGAAAACCTAGATGAAAATTCATGATACTATCCTGATAATGAAGATTGTTTGATTAACACAAGGAACATACGGGAGTTACAAATCTCCTACTCTGGAGAAATTAACGGATTAAAAATCTGCGAGGTGTCTTATTTGTTTTCTTCATGCAATACAGCAGAAACCAAGAGAGCGTATTTCTCAACGAATATTTCAATTCGAAACTGACCCCGTTTGACTTAGAAGTGTAATTCAATGTCTGTCGGGGCATATATCCCGGGAAGTAGTTGTTTCTTCTCAGTAGAACGGTCACTGTTTTTGAAAAATATTTTTCAAAACTTTGTTGTAAAGCGTTAGAATAATATATTCTTCGATATCTATCAAACACAAATATTTTGTGATTGTAGATACTATTTTTGCGGAAATCACTTTATCTAGGGTATGAGGTGTATGTTGAAAATGCAATAATGAGACAAATTTTTATATTCTCTGAGAGAAGAGTGTAATGTTTCACATTACTTAGTCGGCTTATAAAATGGACGTTGTACGTTCGAAAACGTGTTCTTCTCAAGAACATAATTAATTGCATCGAACCAGTGATTAACGGTCCATTATCGGAATTATTTTTATTGTTCTGTAGTCGCTGTTAGTTCAATTGCCCAACCATCGAGCAAATTCTTTAACGTGCTTTTTTTGGTTGTTAGGGTCAACATGGTCATTCTATAACATGTATTCGTTTATTTACACAAACCGTAATAACTTTTTACAGTAAGTAAGTATACTAAATTCTGAAATTATCTAATTTAATAATCTTTTACGATTCATAATTTTTGTCAATGAAAATAGATGGCTTAATAAGTAAAGTGAATAAAGGACATTTATCACCTAATTGAACATTGCTTTCATAACTATATTTATGGTGATATAAGACATTATCACATTATTACCGACGCAGTAAAACTTTGAAGTAGTCGCACTACGACGATATAATTTTGTTTATAAAGGCGTAAACTGACTATCCAGTAGCATACTACAAAATTATTGGAACATAAACGGTTATATTTAATCATGAAAATGGCGATATAATGTTATTTTTATAACACAATTTGAATTTTATGAAAAATAAATCTTTGAGACTGCACAATTACCCATCATTATTAAGAACAAAAATGAACTAGAAGATTAAAAACTAGGTAGACTAGTTACCATGGCAACTAAAAAAATTTCCGGGAATTTTTTCGAGGCGCCACTATATTCAAGTGGACATTTTTTGACAGTGGAAAAGGTAAACATATGATCTACAACCATTAAATAATGTAGATATATATACCTGTGAATAATGCAAAATTTCTATAAGAATTTTACAACTTTTCGTCACAAAATTCAACAAACTGTTTCCATGGAAGTGTGGGGTCCATTCGCATTTATGCGGGAAGGGTTTTATTGGTTTAGATCTAGGGACATGTATAATTGTTATATTTCTCCAAACGTAACAATCGAGACGTACAAAGTATACATAGATGCAATTATGGAAGCAATTAGGGATTCAGGAAGGGAAGCTGTAATTGCAGGGGACTTTAACGCTAAGTCTCCATGTTGGAGATCTACTCAACTAGATGCCCGAGGAGAATATCTGGAGGACTGGATACAGTCACTAGGTCTTACCCTAGCTAATGACGGGCTAGTGCCCACTTTCACCCGAAGGGAGCAAACATCATTCATTGACCTTACGCTCAGTACCAGGCGCATAGCTACCAAGTTAAGAGACTGGAAGGTTCACCCCGAAGAAGAAACTCTGAGTCTGCATAGAAATATAACGATCGACATAAACCTTGATACCGAGGTAAGAAGTCCACGAAACCAGGGCACATGGTTTTCAGACCAGGGACTGATGAGAGACTATTTAAAGATGATTATTAACAGAGATATGAGTTTGGAAGACCTGACGGGGGCAATGAAGAGTGCACAAAAGGCCAGCAGGATGAATACTATCCAAATCAGTAGGAAGCAACCTTTTTGGTGGAATGAGGAAACTCGGTACGGAAGGGACTCATGCAGGCATTCATTCGTGCCCTCAAGAAAATTTCCGGAAATAATGTAAGCTCTTGTGATATTATAAGTGACAATTTTCCAAATATGTTAGTATATTTGAAAAAATTCTAGTTTGGTGTAGGTATTTGTAACAAAAGATCGTGATGATGAGAAAAACAAAGGGTTAGTTCAAAATATCATGAGTGAAACTAATATGTATTCTACAAGTGTAAGCGCACTAATAACCGATGTACGACTAAACTACCAATATATAGATAAAACCAAGTTACTAAAAGCCACTAGTGTCATAGTTGAAAGAGATCGACAATTATGTCTAAATGTATACATACTTGGACCTTTCATCTGACCACATCCCAGTAATAGTGAACATTAGCACTTCAGTCATCAACAAAACTCCTCCTCCTATGCTTACAACAAGAAAAACTGACTGGAAGAAATTTCAAAATATCATAAAACAAAATATAAATTTAAACATAAGAATAAAATCCTCAGTACTTCACTAAACTAGTACAAAATGCAGCGTGGCAGTCTACTCCACACAACAGCAAGAAGAATTTGGCAACGTTCACGAAATATTCTAGACCAACATAACTACAATCGGCTCAGTAGAGAACTAAAGACAACGCTCAAAGATGCCCAAAGCAACACCTTCGAACAACAACATAACAAGTCTATCTGTTGACGACCGCACACTCTGGAAGGCGACAAATACATGTGCCTTCAATCCGTAAACCTCTCCTAAAGAAAAGGTGACAAACTTTGCTGAATACCTAACAGAAGTTTTCATACCTGATGATGACAAGATAGATCAAGAGATGGAGAGATTTCTAGACGCTAGCTGCCAAATGTATCTACCTATCAAGCATTTCTCTCCTGTCGAAGTCAAAGAAGAAATAAGCAAGCTGAACCCTCGAAAGGCCCCTCTAAAAACAGGACAAATATTGAAACAACTACCCAGAGAAGCAATCATCTTACTGACGACCATATTCAACAGAATCATAAGTCTAGTTTGTTTCCCCACAATCTGGAAGTACGCTGAAATCATAATGATTCCCAATCCAGATAAATCTCCACACGAACGAACGTCATACAGACCTATCAGTCTATTACCTACAACAAGAAAAGTTCTTGAAAGACTGATACTAAAAAGGATCAACCAAGAACATGACATACACACACTCCTTCCAAATCATCAATTTGGTTTCAGAAAGCACCTCTCTACCACTGAACAAGTCCACAGGATAGTCAAGGAAATCGCTAAGAGTCTCGAAGAAAAGAAATACTGATATCTCACAAGCCTTCGACAAAGTATGGCATCCAGGCCTTCTCTTTAAACTAAAAAACACCCTTTCCCATAACTTTCACCTGCTCCTCAAATCCTACTTAACAGATAGAAATGTCTCCGTACTATCAGTGGATGAAAACCCATATAGAGCTTCAGAAAACTTCCAGCAACACCTTACCCTCCTCAATGACTGGTATAGTAGATGGAGAACAAAAGTCAACCAAACCAAATCTGTACAAGTTACATTTACAACTCGACTTGGCAACTGCCCACCTTTAACAATGAATAATATACCTATACCTGTCAAAACCGAAACAAAGTGCCTTAGGCTACACTTAGATCGACAATTTTACATGGAAGGCACACATCGAAACCAAACGCTCGGCCGTAAATCAAAACTGTCGTTAAACAACAAGATTCTTCTATATAAAGCAATCTTAAAACCTATTTGGTCATATGGAGTACAGCTTTGGGGATGTGCTAAACCAACCAGAATCAAAACAATACAACGATTTCAGTCTAAGGTACTTAGATCAATCTTAGATGCACCATGGTATATCAGCAATAGAACTCTCCAAACGATGACGCTAGAGGCTTTTAGTAACTTGGTTTTATCTCTAGTTATGGATTGTATTGTCTATTTCCTACCACCCAACCAACCCTAATAACTGAAGGAAAAACTTATTACATGCCCAAATTAAAAATCATAATAGTATTGATTTAAGTACCTACGTCTTATTTATTCACTTGTGATTTAGGAGTGAATTAAGATGGAATGTGAAAATATAAAATATATGATAGAGTACCTAACGATCCAATTAAATTATATTCTAAAATTATTGAAAATAAAAGAGATATAAAAAATGTTTACATTTGAAAAAGTACACCGATAATTTATCTTGGTTTATGCCTAAAAAAGTATTTATCTATTAAATTGGGTGTTTTATTTTTTGAATTGTTATGAATTAAAAAATTCCTTTAGTTGAATTCATTGAGCTCCATGCCATGAAATAACAATTTTAGGTCATATTAATTTAGATCCTACAACAAGTACAAGAAAATTGGCCGAAGAATCTGTTTTTTTTGCGCACTAACGTTCGTAGGGTTTTGAAACATCAGAAATTTCATTCCTACAAGATACATTTGGTACAGGAAATAAATGAAGATGAGCCAGACAGACGACGACAGTTTTGTGAGATTATGACTGACAAAGTAAATACTAATGCAAACTTTTTATTCAATATTTGTTTTTCGGATAAATGTACCTTTTTTGTTAATGGTACCGTAAATCGACACAATCGCCGCTACTGGGCTGACGAGAATCCTAGAGTATTCCACGAAACACATACCCAACATCCTCTTAAATTAAACGTGTGGGCAGGAATTTATGGAGATCGTATAGTTGGGCCATTTTTCATTGATGGCAACTTGAATGGAGAAACATATCTCGAATTATTAGAGGAGGCTATTGATCCTGCTCTCACAGATATAATCGAAAATGATAATAAGTATTTTGGAGATGACCTCTTTTTCCAACAAGACGGCGCACCTCCACATTACAGTAGAGTTGTAAGGCAATATCTAAATGAACGATTTCCTAGGCAATGGATTGGAAGGAGAGGCCCTATTGAATGGCCTGCAAGATCCCCCGATTCAACACCCCTCGATTTTTTTTGTGGGGTTATTTAAAGAGCAAAATTGTATGGAAGTCGATGGACACCATTTTCAACATCTAATTGATTAATTCCATATTATTATATCGTAACTTTTAATTTAGTTAATTTTCGTTATAGTATTACAATTAATTATCATATTGTTTTTGCAATATTTGTTTTAATTTACTTTTGATGTGACAGAAAAAATGACACATTAGCAAACCATAGGCGTTGCGTTTCATTTTTAAGAGGTGTACTTTAAATTAATTAAGACTTTTTTTTGCAAAGATGATATAAATATCAAAAAAAATCGTGGACGATCATTATGTCTGAATACTCCATCTAAATGCCTTTATAATGATGTGCCGCACATGGTATATTCCCTTTTCAAAAATAAGGGGTTGGTGAAGTGGAAGGGAGGTGGTTGACAAATGACAGATGCCTGCATCGTGAAAATGTGTTCCCCTTAGAACAAATTTCGACGTGTTTAATAATTTCCTTAAGATCTAAGGAATACTGCCAAATATTGGGGTGGACTGTTTTCTGTGGCCTACGCTGTATATTCTTTTGGACAATGCACACGGATTCGCCGTTTTTCTATTACAAATTTGATCAAAGGTAGAAGCAGTTAGCCTGCACATTCTCTCCTATAGCCACTTATGATTAGTACTTTGTCCTCAGTATATTTTATTCCTTTATCACTCTTTTTCAAGGCTTTTCCATTTTTGCTTCCTTCTATAGCTCTTTAGTCTTCATTTTATCCGGGTGTTTTGGAATTTTTAACAATTCTTTCTCATGCCATATCTGTTCTTTTTTCTCTCTAAATTTGCCTTCGAACAAAACAACATCATTAGTTTCCAAACCTGTGGTTTTTAGAATCTCATCAATGTGGTTTTCCCTACCATGGAATGAGTTCACTGAAAATCTGATTTGGAGTAATCACTACTTCCTATTTAAATCCTTCTATTTTTGCTAAAAAAGACGTATCTTATTTGCTTGCTTGACAGATCTCTATAATATAGATGAACTTATTTGAATGTTAGATAACTGAGGATTTGATTTTTTTTCTGTTTTTTTTAGAAACAAAATTAGTAGCGTCCTAATAATTCTTTCAAATTTCCTTATCTTCAATGAAGCTTAGTCATTCCAAATTGTTCAGTTTGGCCTTCAAAATTGAATGATAAAATTTAACAAATAATAAACTGTATGAACGTTTCAATACATCTGTAATTTTTTTGTAATCAATCAATCAGTTTATTTAGAGTAGACGTTTAGTTTAATTCTAAATTAGTGCTTTTCACAATACTGTTTTTTTTTTGTTCCACTGAGTAATTCATCTCGCAATTCTAGTTTTCATTTAAAAAATAATCCTACAATTCATCTGATTTAAAAAAAATTTAATTAGATCTTTCGAAATGTTCTTCGTTTAATCCGAGTTTCATGAGGGAAAGTATGAGGAAACAGAACGGGAAATTTCATGATTGGTCGAAAGTTTAAAAACAGGGTTTTAAATTTCAGAAAAAAAAAATCAACTATATAGTAACTTATTTTAACTCCCTTATCTGGTAACCGGTTTAGTAAATTAACTTGTTAATTGAAAAGCTGTAGGCAACATCTACTAATTAACGAAACTAGATACAGAGATAAACAGAAGAGATGCTACATGAAACTTTGTTAAATTACCAATTTATACTTAATTTAAAAAATTTTAATTATATTTCAGAAGTCAGTGTTCTATGCTCTATGGATGGTATTAAATTTTTGTGCCGCAACATTCTTGACTCTTACATTTCGAAACTTAATTAAAAATAACAACAATTCTATTGATATGGTATGGGGAAAATTATTAAAAAAACTTTCGATTTTCGATGTTTTCCTTCTCTAATAAATCCTTTTTAAGGTGTATTTCGATTGGGAAAAAATGCGTGAAATGGTTTTTGACTGGAAAGGAAGTGGAATATTTGTTTGGATGTCGATATCTCATGTTTTTGTCGTCGGCGAAAAACAGGAGAAATAAAATAAAAATAAAACGTTCACAATAAAGTTTTCATCTTTCCTATGAGAATAGAGACTCGGATACAAAGTGGGCAGTATACTTTTAGTATGAAGGAAGAACAGTATAAATAAGTTAAAATATTGTAGTTTATATAGCTTTAGCCATTGAAGTTTGTAAAAATATATATAAATCCACAAAGAAGATATTAGCAAATTTTAAATACTTTCTTAGTAATGGTTAAATTTTGGGGAGACCAGAAACTGTCAAGAAACGATCCTATAGTTGGGGGTTCAAGAAATTTGTGATTTTCATTAAATGTATCTCAATAAAGGTCGAAACACACCTATCAGCACCTCATAGGAACAGCGACTAATCATCTCCAGTCGATTTTATTTCTTACGTGTATTTAAATGTAAGCGCGCATACCTAACAGCATCAGCACAGCACCGACAAGGCACGTCAACGCCTCAACCACAACACATTTCTCAGAGAGAATATGTTGCGGACGGCGTGCCGGTACTATATCTCTGACAATATAAAATGAAGCCTAAAGTTGGGAATCGCGGCGGTGCTGATCCCGAGTCGATGCGTTAAGTGACCCATACACAACCGTCGAGTTGACCACTCGTCGGTGATGATCAGTCACTGTTCCTATGAGGTGCTGATAGGTGTGTTTCGACCTTAATAGTAACTCGCTACTTATAATACATGCCATCATATGAAAATACATCGGGTGGCGCAAATTTCTGTCAACGGTAGTTTATATCGTTGTCGTAAGAGATATAATTTTCAAATGTTGTGTGAGATGTAATATTTTCAGAATATTCACTTAGTAACTGTTATAGCTCACACAAAATTTGAAAATTACATCCCTTGCCACAACGATGTAATCTGCCGATGTCAGAAGTTTGTGCAGCCCCGTATATACAGGGTGTTGCAATGAAAAAAGAAGTTTATGTTGAATATTATAAACGAAACCAGCTAAATTTACATGTAGTTATTTGAGAAGAAGTCCAATTATTAATTTTTTCCAAGATATTCAGCTGAAAATACTAATTTGGGACTCTTTCTACTGTATTAATAAAGTAATTCCCGTAATTGTCTTAACAAAGTATATTGTCCGTGTGTGGCCCCATCCGCACGACATCGTCCTCCGTGT
This sequence comes from Lochmaea crataegi, assembly GCA_947563755.1. Lineage (NCBI taxonomy): Eukaryota > Metazoa > Arthropoda > Insecta > Coleoptera > Chrysomelidae > Lochmaea > Lochmaea crataegi. Next base: position 2,295,391 of record OX387432.1, read on the forward strand.
ATGGCAAGCTGATGTGATCACACACGCTGTCTCTTTCAGATTCTGTGTGCGACAGCATTTGTAATCAACTGGCTAATTTTTCAATCCGACATTCAAACTCCATCTTACGTAATCTTGAATATTCTTTCCGAGAGCGACTGAAATTCGGCCGAATTATTCCTCCTCGTCTCTTACAGAGAATCCACAAAAAACTGATCACAGAATATGTTTTTAATAACCAGATGTTCATCATGGCAAGAAAATGTTCTTTCAACTTTTTTCAACTTTCTAAATAACTATGGGAATATTTCAATAACTGAATTTTTTAGAAAAAATAGTAACATCGATTCTGATTCAGAGAAATTTACTCTGCAATAGATCAGGAAAATATGATATCTGGGATAAAGAATACAGAAGAAAAAAAACCCTCTTTCAGTCAACCAGACTATATAAAAAAGTCGCAACTATAGGCGAGAACAATACAGCCACAAAATGAGCATGCCAAAAAAGTACTTTTCAAATCTCACATATTAAAAAGAAGAAGCAAGGTGGTTATAAGGGTGTGACCTATATGTACCATATACTAGTGGAAGAATAATACTATAGCCATATGGCTGAATCAAATATAAAGGCATACAATTCATACTAAGAATGCCAAGTATCACGAAGAAATGTTCCATCAGGACCTCGTGAATGTTGAGGTAAGTCATTTAACTCTTAACAATGGGAATGCCTAGGCAAACTAAATGAACTAGGTGAAAACAATATAGTCACCTGTTGAGATCAACTGAATGCATAAGTACAATTAAAACTGCACTAAGAGTAACAGGACATTGTCGCCTGAATGGGCACCCGAAAAAGCTCAAAATAGTGGAGGAAGAAGAATGTAGATTCTGTGGCATGGAAGAAGAAACCTCCATCCACATACTTGCGAACTGCACAGCAATTCAGAATCCTAGGGCACAACACCTTGGAGATTATTGGATATGGGATGAACATTTACCTAAGTTAAAGCCTGCAGATATCCTAAAATTCCTCCGGGAAATAGGACTAAAGGAGCTACTAGTCTCTGAGTCTTTTCTCAGGAACTGAGTAGAAGAAAGGGAGCACAATAGATCTAGGTCTCAGTGAATGTCACCCCAATTTACATACATACATACAATTCTTAACAATACCAACCAGATGTGAAGACTTGAAAGTCTAAGGAACTATTAATGATGTTAGTTTAAAACGCAAGCAAGTGATTCAAGTTGAGAATATCATTATATGGTATATTAGTATTTGGTATAATATTAAATAATATAACTAGAGCACGTTGGTGGAATTATCTATAACAGCGGTCGTAGCTGCTCCGAAGCAGTTTCTCCTACACTCACGCCGCTCCATTGTAGGAACTGACTGACAAACTTGTTGTGTATTAATAACAAACTCGAGTAATATCCCTAGTCAAATTAAGTTGATTGGATTTTCTACGGGTGTGAGATATAATCTTAAACAACTTACTAAACTTCAATATCGCCCTAATCTAATGCACAAACTAATATCCGAACTTTACCGTTTAATCTTGTCTTTGTCTGAAAAGGGAAAGATGGTAGTTTTTGGAAAGGATACGATAAAAATTAGAGATATAGTCTAAACTACTTTAGAAAATTGCATATACATGAGCTTAAAAATTAACGAACGAAATAGCCATGTAAAATTATAACAGGTACCTTTGGTCGCTTGTTACAGTTTTTATATTGTCGTCGACGTACATCCATTTATCTGTATCACAATAGTTTTATTCAAATCAGTGACCACTATTCCGGTTCTGTGAATGAATGAACAGTTCTATGAGATTCAAAACATAGTAAAATGTAGGTAAGCAAAGATATATTGCATAATTTTTTATAAGTTTTGACGTAAATGACTCCAATAAAAGTGTATTCATTAACTTTAGACAATGATCTTTTATATACAGAGCATTTCAATGAAAACTATCCACTCCACATTATTCTGAAGGCGTCACTTTTATGCAAAAAATGAAAAAACACGTCAAAATCATATAAAGGGGGTCTTTTTGCTCATATGTACTCAGTACCGGTTCACTTTTTGAACAGAATGTAGCTAAATTAACGGTCACTGGTTCACACCGTTACCTGCTTCGGTCTGAAAAATAGACCAGGCCTTCAACTATATTCAAATCCAGCGAAAAAACAGCGCCTAGGGTCGGTCTTCTCAGAAACCGCCCTAAAAAGTTCACACACCGGTGCTAAACAGTGAAAAAGTGCTAGTGATCCCAATTCCTATAAAATTCCCTTCCAACCCTGCTTAAATCCAGGTCCAAACATAAACACGACGACACTTTTGAGGAATTTCCTCTACTACTAAAACCCCAAAAAAACTCCAATCCACGCCTTCGAGAGGAAATTCCTGAAATTCCCGAATTTAAACCAAAATCTTCAACCTCCAAAACTTCAACCTCTCAATCTTCTGCCAACTCCAAAATACCCCCACTTATGGAATCTCCGATTCCACCAACGACCCATCTCGCCATTCCAAGACATGTAACTCTCACCTCATCCTTTTTCAAATCGCTCGAAAGCCAATTCAAATCTCCTTCGGATTCAATAAAACTCACTCCTGAGCAAACATCCATGTACAAAACAATCCAAAACAAACTAGTCTACATCGAAAAAAACATCTCCAAATTAGAAGCTCTATCATATGCACAAGCTGCTAAACCTCCTCCTCCGTCTTCTACCCATTCTTCTCGATCTTCCCAGGCCTCATCTACGAAGCAACAAAAACCCGCCAAAACGAAGAAGCAGCCTCCGTTCGGACTTCTGCGTCAAAAGCTTCATATCACACTGAACAGAAACGAAATTCTAAGAGGTGAAATCTCTTATTTGAAGGCCAACCCAAATTGCACCACCCTCCTAAAAATTCCAAAGAACATCTGGCCCAAAAACCTCCAACTAAAAATTCAAAATGCCATCGGAGACAACAAAGTTGTATGATTACCTCTCCATTCACAATACTCCGCCTCCAGAAAAGAAACTTCAGCCAACTTTCACTCTCCAAACTTCTCCTGCGTCATCTCCAGGGTTGACAAAAACATCTCCGACGAAGAAATCTTTGATCTTCTCAAATCAACTTCCAAAAATGCTGGAGGATAGTCTCCAAAAACACCAATTCTCCAACCTGCCTAATCAGATTTATTACTAAATCTGAAATTCAACTTCACCCAGGCACTCTCTAAAGGAATCTTCCTTTACGGCATCAATCACAAATGTGAAATCTCAAATTCCAACCAACTACCTCCCGTCCCGAAATAATGTACTCGTTGTACAAAATTAGGCCATTCCGTCACCGAATGTAAAGCCAAGGTTTACACCTGTCCGAACTGTGGAAGTCACGAACACAGATGCGAAAAATGTGACAAGGCAAAAAAGCCTTGTTGTAGGAACTGTGGTCCCAAATGCCCAAAAAAGCAAACCTCCACCTCAAAACCCGAGGAAACAGTTCCCATCACACTCCCAAAACCACCCATGCCATTCGACTTCCCTTCGGAAGTTCAGAAAATCCTCGAGATAACATGTGTTATCTTAATGAACGCAATGCAAACTAAATGAACTAGGCGAGAACAATGCACCTTACTGTGGATTCCAGGACACACTGGGATAGAAGGAAATGAAATAGTAGATGAACTAGGAACGAGGGGGACTGGAACACCCTTTTGGGGGCCGGAACCCTTTTGCGGAATCAGCTCCAATGTAATATTGGAAGAAATAGGCAAAGCCGAAGAAAAGAGAACACCATTGGAAAGATCTTTCACTTATGTATTATACATTTTTGTAATCCTCTTGTAGAGGAGAATCCAAAAATGCAATAATGTATAGGGTGATCCGTTTAAAAAATTGGTGGTGACCATAGGGGGGAGTGGGTTAAAGTAATAACGTCTACATATAAGCAAAAAGACGTCCTCCTTTATATGATTTTAGACGTGTTTTTTCATGTTTTGATAAAAGTGACGCCTTCAGAATTATGTGGGGTAGATAGATTTCATTGAAATGCTCTGTACATCTAACCGATTAAAGTAATACTGTGACTAGTTTCCGCAGAATAGTCATCATAGATTTATCCTAATTAACGGTTCTACGTAAACGATAGAATCTATTAGATATACCAATCATATTCCACACCAGTTATCCAATTAACAGTTACAGAACAATTCTGCCAACTCTATTGAAGTTGTATTGGTGCATTCGTCGTTCGTCCTTGTAGATCTCATTAGTAGTCAGCATCGTGCAACTCCTAAATCATAGCGAAATTAATTACGTTTTCATTCCCGTTATCAAGTAATACACAAATCACGTCTCTACTATCTGTTACTGCTCGATTTTGATAGGAATAACTGGTCTTATCAACAGATAGCGCTCTTGTACTGTATATCTATCTGGTGTACCGTGACATTTACAAATTCCGGATATTTATTACTGCTGATTACACGCATTAGTTGATGCGCATTTCACTGCGATGTGAAATGAAAATACATATGAATAAAGTCGATAATTCAAATACCATGATTCATTAAAAAAAATTATGAAGCTGAGGCGTTTTTAGATAAGTATATATTCATATGGTTTTGAATTGTTGATCAATATCAATTCCATACCTTATTATAAATTAAATCTTATTTATTTTATTATTTTAGTCTTAATACTTATCTTTATTTATATCAATCTAGCTCAGTCGGAAATTATCAAAATATTAATTTTTTTATTTTATTATTTTTCCATTATGATTATTATGAGACTCTTTATTATATTTTTTTTTTGAATATTGTTTTGTAAATTTATTTAAACTATCTCAGGGAATTATATTTTTGTTTGTGAGTTCAAATTTTGTGAGGCCAACTCTGTCCTTTGGCCTTCAAAAAGTTCCAACGTTGACAGCTTGTGTTGATTGTAAAATATATCATAGATACAAAAAACAAACACATTCAATTTTAAATAAATGTTCAACAAATGAAACGTTTGGTTTATTGTTGAACTTTGCTTAACTGCTCCATTAACTTTTCAAAAATATTCAAAAAAAATCATTATCGCTATTTATTTTCTTATCTAAAATTTATTCACTCTCTGATTCACACCAAAAATTAAGATTATACTTATCAGAGTCTATGGTTTTATATTTCTATGGTTTTAAAACTACAGAAAAGATGATTGATTTTATACCTGAAGAAGTGACATTTGACAACGTTCTAGAATAAAATGGAATCAAATGATTCTCTTGAAAAATTTTGTCAGTAAGTATAATTTTCTGCAATACTTTTTAAAATATGAACAATTTTAAATTTTAGACATCAATAAATTCAACATTAAATTATATAGATAAATGATACCTTGTCTTTCGTAATTAAAGTATTCATTTCTTTTCTTCTCTTGAAGGTTACTCTGAATTTCAATGTTCGGTGGTCCTGGACACAAATTCTTGGTCTGTGCTGGATAAACGATTTCAATATTTTTCTGCTTCTCACTTGTGATTTATTGATAGAAAGCCTCAGATATGGGTATATTATATAGCTTATACCAGTGTTCACTTGAAACAAAAACTTTATGGTAAGTATTACCTTTCACTTACTTATTTATTGTTATAATTAGTTTAGTTAACTTTGTATTTACAACTTTTTATTTCTTTTTGAATATTTCTGCATGAATTTCAACTTTAGTTTCTTACTTAGAAATATCTCTTCCTTCCTTCTCAAATTTTCAACCGGTCGTTGATTTTTTCCTTTGTTTTTTCAACAAACGCTCTTAGATTTTATTTTAAAATTATTTCTTTTATTTTCTACTGTCTTTGAAAGATTTTAGTTACTAAATCATTATTTCTATTTTTGATTATATTGATAGTTTATTTATGTATATATGTATATGATAATTTTTATTTTATCTATAGTTCAATTTTAGGTTATAATTTTCTATATGGTGGTGGTCATTTTATTTCTATTTCAATTTTACAATCATCACTTTTTTAGTTGGTACTCTGTTAATTTTTTATTTTAAAGTTTGTGTTCCTGTTTGACTGTTTGTCATTGTATGACTTTAATTATTCAGTATAAAGGGTGTATCAAAACTAATTTTACATATTATTCTTTTTCTTTCTAAATGTTTCCAACTTTTGTATGTTTATTTTAGGCTTGTGACGGACTTATTCAATATATTTTATATTCTTCCACTATGGAAAATAAATGATTCTGAATCTCAAATGATAGAGTTGGTTGTACAAGTATCAATTAAATTATATGATTATTCAATATTTAAATTTATTATTAAGTACCTATTCATACCATAACAATATTTTAGAACATCAAACACATTATTTTTTATTACCAAGACTAGTATGTTTGAGGACAGTTTGATAAGTCAATGACTTTTTGAATTTCCATTGCCGCAATTTTTACACGCAATTTTACTGCCCTCGTCAATTGCTATCTAGTAAAATGGAACTGTCAAATTTTTAGCAAGCAGCATTATTCAATTTGTGTTTGACTGCCATCGAGAGCAGACAACCTAGTGAATTTTAACACGTTGAGTTCGACCGTCCACTATAGTGGCCACAAAAAGTAGTAATGGCCAGTATTCTGCAGCACAAAATAGAAGATTTTAATCATTAGTACGGTATACAGAAAGGGTAGGGAACACGCCCCCGGCCATTATATTGGCCGTGCAGTACCTGCACAAAGTATACTAGTCTTTATTTAACACGTGGTGCACGTGTTTGTGCATTAACCCATGTTTTAAGCAATGGCACATACAAGAAAATTAGAAATATTATATATGTTTGAAGTTTTATTTGTATGTACTTGTTGTGAAATAGATATTTTTCTAAAAAAGTCTTGGTTTATTGCATGGCCATGATAGTGGCCATTGGTACACTATAAATTATATTCATTAAAATGTAGCCAATATAATGGCTCAAGGTCACAGGGGTCAAGGTCATATGTAGACATTATATTAATCATTTCTGTCAAAGTTTCATCTAATTATGTCAATCCGTTCAAAAGTTACCCATTGCGGTACATCCGTAAGGAACTGGTGGTACTCAACGAACATCTGAAAAAGTGAATTTAATGTGCTGATAAGCCACTATTTTTGCGTAAGAAACCATTACCGAAACTAAGGAAATACTATGGAGACTCAGCATCATCTATTTCAACTGTATCAGAGGTGGTTTACTGAGTTCCATTGTGGTCATACCAGCACAAGTGAAGCCGAACGTTAAGGTCGCCCAAAAGAGTTATGTTGACGGCTTCTCAACTGAGCGGAAGCATCAATTTTCACAGGAATATTTGGTAATGGACGAAAAATGGATCAATCACAACACAACAGAGACCAAGAAACAGTAAAGACTAAGGCATTGGTATTCCTCGGGAGAACGTGTACCACTGAACGTAAAGGTGGGTCAGCCGGTCAACAAGGTCATGTAATCCATCATGACAAAAGAAAAACGATCATTGGCGAATATTTTAGAGCTTTCGGACAGATTCGATATTGATTTGAAGCAGAGACTATGACAAAAAAGCATAAATAGGACTACGAACTCTCTAGATTTAATCCCTGTTTCATATTTTCTATTTCTGTGATGCCTTTTGGCCTAATATAATAAGATAACAATAATATTCAAATAAGAAATAAATTCCCTTGAAACTAATTTCAATAAATCATTAGAACGTTGAAATATTACATAAATATGAGTAAGAAGGTCGACAGTACGAAGTCAAGTTCAGAGCGTGAAATAAACATAAACATGTATTATTTAATATTTACTTACGGTGAACTTGACTCGACGTATAAAATTACAAGCGACAACGCATTAAGAAATCAATAATAGATCGATCAGTGATCAGTCAATAATAAAGTTAGTAATCTTAAGTAGTGTAAAGTATAGTAGTACAGTAGTTTAATAAATAGAACTTATCCCAGTGCCAGAAGTAGTTGTTTTATTCCATTAAGATGACCCTCTGAGTGACCAGCAACACCACCAATTAAGAGGCCTATCCACACCTTTAAAACCCAACATTACATTTCCAAACCTGACGAAATAGCTGGGCGTTGAAAAATAAAAATAAGTATTAAAATTCTCGAGGTTGTTTACTTTCCATAGATGTTAAACATGAACTAAATGACGGAGTTTTCGAAAGCAGTGTAGCATTTAAATTACTGCGCAAAAAATTTAAAAAGTCACTGACTTATCAAATTAGACTCGTATCTCAAGTCACTAGTGAATCTCATAAAAATTTTGTATCCTGTTTATTCCCTGTATGTTTGCACGAACCGTAAACTGCGAGTTCTGTTTACAAATATTTTTTTTAAAGAGTAGGTACTGTTGAATAAAATGATTTATATAGACACTAATTAATCTAATTGGCAAAAAATGTATGACTGTCGCATGTTGAAATCTACCGTGAAAAAATGAATAAGTTGACTAGAAATGCTTCATTTTGTTTCATCAAACTTTTAGTCTCCTTCTCTTTCTCGCACACGGTCATAAATTACGACAAGGCCCATTTACCGAAGTTTATATTCCACGGTCGATTATGTACACAGTATTTAAATTATTTTTATTTGGGCGCAGGTTTGTTAGTGACGCCTTTTGGCGCATCGGTTAAATATTTATACGCTAAAATTACACATCCTGTAAACATAACTTTCAGCTGGTAGAAATATTCCTTCATATTTTTTGTTTCGAAGCAAAGTCATGCAGCGTATAAACAAGCAGAATATTCAAGCAAATGTAAACAAGGAATATATCTAAAGTAACGATAAGAGTGAATCCTTTGGATAAAACGTCGATTGTCATTTTTCTCAAACGATGCAATTACACCAACGGCTGGAGTGAAAACCAAATTCGATAAAAAGTTTCATGTTGAGTGCAACGAAAGAAACGAAAAACGCCTACCAGTAGACCTGTTACGCGGAGTACAAAACAATCGGAAGAAGGGTATTTCGCAATAGAAAACGTTTCGAGAAACTTTTTAATATGTCGCACACACTTCATGCTCAACAGATAAGAAAGCTAAAGCAAAAAGTCTACCTTGCGCAATCGTGGTTCGTAAATAATTTTTAATAATAAATTTACGGAAATATTCTGTTATTTCTATCTCTGAATGAGTTAAAATTTTCAATTTGGAGGGATGAACTTCACTTGGATTTCTTTTTGGAGGCCATTTTTTTTATTCGAGCATGATTTGAATTCAAAACTCCTTTGCTAAAGCATAGGTTAATAATATATGTGATGGGTGCAACTATCGATGTAGATATTGCTTTTAATACTTCTACAAGAATATTGTCCACCCCTACTGCTTTAGGTTTTTTAGATTTCGTATTGTACTCATAACTTCCTGTTGTGAAGTAAGAAAGGCAAAGGTATTTTGAATATTGTTACGAGATGGTGCATAGGCACATGGTGGTAATTGTTTACTCAAATCTGTACCTACGTTTAAAAAATTCTTATTAAATTCCTCGCAGATTTCGTGATTAGTTGTTATCGCTTCACCAGTTTTACTAATTATCGAATTTATTTTATGTTGTATTCTTCGTTTGCCAGATAAGTTTTTTATGGTATTCCAGAGCTTTTTTGGATTTCTAGAGTATTCATCGATTCGTGTTTTATAATAGTTATATTTAGTTTTTTCCAATAGACTACTTAATTTATTTTTATAAAGGCGATATTTATTTTTTAGTTCAGCATTATTCGGATATTTTATAGTATCTCGAAACAAATTATTCTTAATATTTATTGATTCGTAAGCCAAGGAGCATATTTTGTGGTCTTTCTATTTACCTTTTTATGTGTAGTAGCTGTGTTTACTAAATTTAATAAAATATGAATCAAAAGACTCATTGCACACTCTGGATTCTCCTGTTTAAATATTTCAATCCAACTAATGGAGCTTGCTTGCTGTTTTAATTTATTATAGTTTATATACTTTATATTATTCGTATGTTTTTTGTTATCTATGCCATTACCAGTCAATAGAAATTTCTTGCAAATACTCACAACAAGTCTCGGTTCATTTCAATGTTGAAAGAAAAGTTTACTGCTGAAAATATATTGGTTAAACAAGCTAATAACTACGCCGATGTACTGATTATTGAAACAGCAATAGAGCAGTTTAATTTGACAAATACAACTATTGTTGTTGGTGAAGATGTAGACTTCTCGTTATACTCACTGCTCGAACTCCAGCTGAAAAAACTATTCTCTTCTTAGGAAAAGCTCAAAATATATCGGAAGTATATTCATCAACAAGTTTATCGACTTTTGCAAAATGTCAAAGTCATGTACTATTTTTACACGCAATAACTGGTTGTGATACGACATCTGCATTTTACAGGAGGGGTAAAACAACAGTCTTTAAAATGTTTGAAAAGCAAGATTTAGTTCAATGTCCAGAGGTTTTTTGAAAAAGTAATTCAACTTCACAAGAAGTTATCACCAACGGAATTCGATTTCTTCTTTGTATGTACGGAGCTCCATAAAAAAAACTACCTGCTTAGATAAGTATCGATATGCATGTTTTGTTAAAAACACTCGGAATAAAAAACTAGTGCAATTAGCTTGTCTTCCTCCAACCTCGGTCGCTGCTCATCAACATCTTTTTCGGGTATATTACCAAGTTCAAGTGTGGCTTGGTTATCACCTAGACCCAACAGACTGGGGTTGGAGGTTGGTCGATAATACATTAGAACCAATTCAGACTTTGCTCCCACCTGCGCAACACAATTTTTTGCAACTGTAAGATGGGATGCAGTGCTAAATGTGGTTGCAAAAAAGTTGGACTGTTTTGCTCTCTCGCATGCACGAATTGTCAAGGCCGGTCGTGTTCTAATGTTGAATCACCAACAGCAAAGGATTCGTTTGTTACTGACGAACAGACATGCGATACATCGCTATTGTCGCAATTTACTTACACCCAGGACGAAGAAGAAGAAGATCAACAAGAAAGAGTAATTGAATGTTATGAATCGGACGAATAAATTTTTTTACTGTTTTTTAATTTCAATCGCTTTTATCAATTCCACCCCTTGCGAATATCTGTTATTATGCAATAGTTTCCAATTAAACAAAATCACAACAAACATGTGAAATAGGCCTACTTGGGAAACCACTTAAAAAAAAGGGGTTATTTACACAACCTCAGAGGTGACCTGCGTCTAGCCTCACCGTTTAATTTTGTAGCCCGCATGCGCATTTAATGATCAGTTTGCCTCGTCTTGTCTTTTTGAATTTTTAGGTTAGAATAATTTCGAACTAGTTTCATAATTTTTTTGGTTAAAACAGATCATTGGTTAATTTTTGAAGAAGGGGAAGGAAAAATAACCATTCCATTCACCCTGTCCCTTCTTTTTCAATGATTTTCCTTGCCTTTCTCGATAAATTAGGAGGAAAAATTATCATAAAATGCACATGCGTGCATGCGGGCTACAATATTAAACGGTGAGGCTAGACGCAAGTCTCAGAGGTAGCGTGGAAACGTGTGCATGTTATAACGCTTACAACTTTTTGAATCGTTATATCTCAGAAACGGTGGCTTTTAGGAAAAAAATTATTTATACTTTTTTTATAGATAATTTTATGATCTACAATTTTTGTTTTGAATAAAATCGCGAAAACCGCATTTTTTTGACCTTTGTCTTCGAGTAAATTTTTTTCCATGTACCGGAACGATGGGGAATTTTGAAATGTTGTTTTTAATTATGTTTTGAACAATTTTACTCTCTTTCAGCTTGTTGTGAATTTATGTACCTTCACTCTTATTTTTTGGTCTAATTTGACCGGACTATTAGTTAAATAATTCTCGGTTAAATTTCAAGAATATTGCTGACAATACTTCCACTATTCAGTACTGATACGTCTTCCAAAGACTTTTTGTTATTCTTAGAAACAAGAATAAACTGCAGAATAAAAAAAATGGTATTACGATGATAAACACTTGTGAGTAGCACCACTGGACATTTTTCGTGTTTGTTATAGCTGGGTTACAATATATAGATTTCTTTTGCGTTTCTAACCTTTCCATATTTTTTTATTTATTCGTATAAACGTTCTAGATAATAAATAATGTTCTGTCACACGCACATATTCAACATTCAACGTACTATTTTTTCTGAATGATATTTTGAAAAAGGTGGAAAAATATTCTATATCGAGATATATTCTCAAGAAATATTTACGTGTGTTTTTAGAAGATTTTCAATCACATCTGTTTGGTTAGAACTGATTCTACGACTAAACAAAAAAAATTAAGATAAATATTCCGAAATTAATTCTACTGTTTTCTGGAACTATTGGATTTAAATGTTAATATGTATACAACAACCCAACAGATTCTAGTTCAAAGATTTTTAAAATAAACGAAAGAGATCCGAATAAACATTTTTCCTTTCGGCTTTTTTTATTCATGAAAGCTCTTCAGTTTGAAAACGTTTATTAACAAAGCAGAAATAGAATTGATTTACTTATTTTTCCTACGTAGGGATTTGTTTCTATATATACTCATAAAGTAGCAGCTTTTTGTTTTGTTATTTTAGTTGGAAGGTTATGGGGTTGTTGTCCTTTGGGTGCACGTTTTCAAGTGAATGAAACATGCTTTTCCGAATTCCTTTATAAAATTTACTTATGTAGGTAACAAGATATTACTTAGAAGATTTTGGACCAATGAAATGTTTTTATTCCAACAAATATTTTTTGTTTCTGGCTGGATATTATCACTTCTTACTCGAACTTAGGGTTTTGCTAATTCAACTCAAAGATAAAAAAAACGCATGATATCTATTAACAAGTTGTCGTACCGAACAAACATATTAATCATATCAATGAAATGGTTTCGAATCTATCCTATCTAATCTAGTATTAACAAGGATTGGTTGCAGTATGGTGTGTGTATCATATTGTCGAAACATTGCTTGCTAATAATACGAAATGATACAACAAAAGTTCCATCTAATCAATAACTAAACGTAATTACACCGTTGTTTCTCCAAATGTTGATGGGTATGGCACAATGAAATAATTTTCACATTCAAATGAAATTGCTGCAATCACAGACTAATTACATTATTGGCATAATCCGGGGGTTATCACAGAATTCTAATAAAATCTGCAGTTTAGTTTTGTTACTCGGAGTTTTAGGTACAGGTATTCACCAAAAAGTTCAGCCGAATTGGCAAACTATGTTTTTCGTTACTAAAAAAACACACAACACAAATTAGCACCTATATGGGGAATCGAAATTCGAGTCGCTACGACATCGGTACTGACTTAGTATTGTTGCGAGGTCACCAACTCAAAGCCGGCCCTGTCTCTCGACTGTAAATTTTGGTGGCTGCGCTCGAACATTCTCGAAAAGACGCTTTGTTCACACATAGGTCGAGCGCGGAAAATACTAGAATTTTCGAGAGTTGAGAAAGATACCCTGAATACACGGGTTTTTGAGTGAGTTAACAATTAGTGAAACGGACAGTAAAGAGTTATTTCACAGACAGAATTTCTTAGTAATCGGACAGTGAAGATAAATAGTGTAATATTCAAGTGGTAAAAATAAATTAGAACTATTATACCGAGTGTAAATAAATTAGTAGACATTAAGTAGTGTGTGTACATAAATTAAGTTTAAGAACTAAATCAATAGATAGTAATTAGCCATAGTGTGTATAATTTTATGCCACCAGTAAAAACTATTTAAATACATAACAAAAACATTACAGTATATTTTATGTACTTGACCAGATTCAACGTTGTTTAACGTTGAGCTTAGCAACTTTGTTTCAAGTATATTGAAATTTGGACTCGGACCATCACTAATAGTATAACTTAAGTAATTTGTTTTGGAAGAAACGTGGAAATCTTTGAAATTTAACCAAATATGGATAAATTATTTCTAACTAGCAGTCTAATGATATTTTGAGTCAGGCAAATTATGAAGAATACTTATAGTCGCATTTTTATTACAAGCAAAATAAAAATCTTCTATGGCCAATATTGTGGCAAAAAACATGCGTGCCTCAAAATGTTTTTGAAAAATGCCTAATGCGCCAAAAAGACGCAACTTGACTAAATTAAAAATTTTCTGCAAAAAATGTGTTAAATAGAATAAGACCAGCCAGACCGTATTTTTTACCGTTTAATTAGTATTCTGCAAAATATTGATGAATGACTACAGATGCTGTTTTGTTCTTTGGTGATTCGGACATCTTTTTATGACGCAAATATTCAATAAATCGGACATAGTATAAGTTAATGTATACTTAAAAAAATGAGCTAATTTACCATTTGACAGATTGTGTAGATATTGGAACTACTTTTAAACGGCAGTCAATAATCCGAACAAAAAGTTTTATGCGTGTATTTATTACCGAAACTGTAGCATGTAGTTCTAAACGTTGTTAGAACGCCTTCTTGTTCCAGATTAATCTAGAGACACTAAAAAGGAATAAATGAACGTCTAGAGACACTAAAAAGGTATAAATGAACGTCTAGCCAACATTGTCTGACTAACTGACAATAACGTTCGATTTACTGACGTTGAGTAATCATTGGTTCGATCGATTTAAAATTCAATGTCGGATTAAGTTATGGACTGTTATTGCCGGTGAACGTTATTGCAAACAACTAAATAATACCGAACACAAACGTTGAATAATGCTGTATTTTCATTAAATTGTCTCATATTTTCAAAATAAGTGTAACATCTCAACCCTAGTGAATATAATATGTGAGTCCGTTTACATGTGTATCTATTGTGTAATAAATCTGAAATAGTACACTAACATTTGGTAGATACAAAAATGGTGACAATCGTTTGTATTTAGGGAGCACAAAAGCAGGTAGAGTATTTTTGTGAATGTCCGAACATATGTAAAGACCTTTTTGTATGAAAAGAGACACAATAGGAGACTGGCAAGCGTAAAATTATACAAAAACGCACAATTTAGTAGTTTTGTCGAATAACAGGAAATACATTAGTAATTAAAATCTGAAAGAACTTCCTGCTCTTTAAAAACAATTAAGATATCTTCACACGTCTGGAATAAAATTGAATTTAAAAAAAAAACTTAATTTCTTTTTTAAAAGACGGCCAAAGTGAAACAAGATATATGATGACTTTGATAAAGCGGAAAAGTGTGTTGTGACAGCTCAAAAATTATTCAGACTATTTCGTTTGACATGACGCGTCGAGCAGAGGCGTAGAATTTTTTTAAAATACTTATGAAGACAACAAAAAAATGCTGAAGTTCTAAGACGATTTAAAAAAATATAATTTGAAACTATTTAAAACAGATAACGATGGAATTTTACTTATAAAATGAGTAGCTGCCCAAAAATTTCTTCAATGTTAGTTAGAATGTATGGTGTTAGAAAGTCAAAATTACACCTCGGAAAACTAGAAAAGGGTTTTTGAGTTATCCGTGGACATCTTGTTTCCGAAATAACAATAGTTATCAATTTTATACCAAGTCTTTGAGAATTTGCTTAATCCGACTCCGACAATACTAAATTGTAAAAGTAAATTCAGTTAACATTTCTGAGAAGAAGGCGGGTTAGATTTGTAACGCAACATATTTTCGAATTTATTGAAATATTTGAATTCTCGAAGAAGCTTTAAATCCGAACACTTTATTGCCAATGCCTAGTTTGAAGACGTTTCGAAAACCAAACAGCTGCTTCTTTCTGTCGTTTATAGAAAACAATCTCGCTGTCGTCTTACACTGAACAATGTTATAACTCGCGAGTAAGATGAAGAAATATAAGTGACATGTGACAGCTGTACAATTTTATTTATAGCCTGTTACAATAAAATTAAATATATTCAATTACTTGTCTCTATTTTATAGATTTAATGTTATTTTGTCAGATATCGACGTAATTTATAGATATAAATACCAAAAGTATTTAATATTGTTAAATCATTTATTTCATACTGTCCGGTAAATGACATATTAATATTATTCGATACACATCGACTAGAAACGGACTAGTAACGAATATTACTATTATTGAGGGGACTGAAACACCCTTTTGGGGGCCTGAACCCTTTTGAGGTATCAGCTCCAATGTAATATTGGAAGAAATTGGCAAAACCGAAAAAAAGAAGATCTAGTAGGACTTAGACAATCAAATATTGTTCTGGGTGACTACAACCTGTTGAGATCAAATCAATGCATAAGTCAAAGTAAAACTGCACCAAGAGTTTTAACAGGGATCCTAATGGGACATTGTCGCCTGAATGGGCACCTGAAGTAGCTCAAAATAGTGGGGGAAGAAAAATGTAGATTCTGTAGTATGGAAGAGGAAACCTCCATCCACATCCTTCAGAATCATAGGGCACAACACCTAGGAGATTACTGGATAGAAGAAGACATTTACCTAAGTTAAAGACTGCAGATATCCTAAAATTCCTCCGGGAAATAGGACTAAAGGAGCTGCTAGTCTCTGAGACTTTCCTCAGGAACTAAGTAGAAGTAAGGAGGCACAATAGATCTTTTAGGTCTCAGAGAATGTCACCCCAATATACATAGGTACATACTATTATTGAACCAAATACTGCTTATTCTTTCCCTGACAACAATGAATTTTACTAAATAAACTGGATTTTAAATAAATGAACACAGCGTCCACAAATCTGCCATAAATTCATTTCTAGAAAACATAATGGGGCGGAGTTTTTTTTTTGATACTTATGATATTATAATTAATGAAACAGTTATTAATTATAGAGTTCACCCATGAAAAGAGGGATTAAGTTATTTTATTGAAGTTATACTTCTTATGCGACTTCCAACAAGATTGCGTTAAACGTCTATCGCAAGAAAGAAAGATACACAAAGGTAGAAAGTAGGAGAGAGAAAGAGAGTGAGTCCTTCGGTATTCGATAACAGATGGCAGTGTAAGTACTCTTTTTATTATTTAAAAAGTAACTTATTAAAAAAATTGTAATTTTGAAATTTCCTCCACATGACCAAAATCTTCGGCATTTATCAAAAAAAGATAGTGTAAGTAAACTTTTTTTTAAAATAAGGTAACTTTTAAAATTTAATTCACTAAAAAATTCCTTTTTTGGAATTTTCTTCATATTATGACCAAAACCTTCGGCATTCTATGACAGATGGCAGTGTAAGTATTATTTTCAAGGGATACTTCTAATGCGACTTCCAACAAGGTCGCGTTAAACGTTAAAGAGAGAAAGAGGGTGAGTCGGTAGATCCCAAGCACATGCGCGTGGTATTCTTGCTATGCTATGTTAATAAAGTTTGTCTTAAAGAAACAATATGATTACACTAAAAATCAATCTCTACCCCTTCCTATTTTCATTTCCACATTACGAAGTATAACTTCTTCCGCGCGCAGGGACTACACGCACTAATTTTTATTTACAAAATAATTGATGACGAATAACTTTTACAAAAACTAACCAAAAAAAAATTACAGCAGATGTTTAAATTGTTCTCCATTGACCCCTAAACAATTACTTAACCTGGTATATCAAATTCCTCTTAAGGCAGTTCACTAGTAAAACGACTTTTCTTAATAATTGAATGAAATTTGAATATAAAGTTATTAAAAGTGTTATTTTTATGTAACTAAAAAGATAATAACAATTAAAATTTGCATAATTAACATTGTCGATATCTGTCATGTATGAAAGCCATGCACTCATTTCGGAATATCTCCGAAACTGTTCTTACGATATTTTTTGAAAACTAATACAATATAAAACAAAGTGAAAAAAGCCCTGAATTTTTTGAACGATTTGTTAAAAAGATATAAATTTTTATAGCTGTATATACATAATAAGCTTACATGAGTTGTGTACAGTCTTCTACAAAATAGTGTATTACAGACCTACTACCTTATTATTTTTTGTCCTTCGCCCGGAAAGCCTCAAGTTTCGGGCCGCCGCGCTAAACGAAGTTGCCGCTTTCCGGCTCCGTCGAACAGAAAAATAGTATACACACCTCGGCCAGTAAATAAGAAATTACATACCTAGGCCAGTAAAGTAAGAAATGTCTCAGATCCTTTTATGTGATCTGAGACATTTCTTACTTCACTGGCCTAGGTCAGATCACATATAATTGTCGGCCGAAACGAAGCTGAAGTCGACAAACAGGTGATCTGAGACATTTCTTACTTTACTCCTCATACCCGGTCGAGAGTATGTAGTAGTTTCGGCTCCGATTATACGGCGGAAAGTTTTATGTTTTGATCAAGATATATGCGCGCTCCTCGTTAGGTTACTTTGAGCATATTTCACTTCGAGATGATGTATGTCGAGATTAATAAGAAATTTTGCACACTTGTCAAGGACCGACAATCATTTTAATTAAATAAAAAATAATAAGTATTAATTCCTTTTATTATGTGATGAAACGTCACTTTTTTTACGTTTGACATATATCATAATATAGTCTATATACAACATCTTGGTTGACAAATTATTATTTCTTTATAGCCGAACGGTATAGGGTTTGGATGCCGAGAATTATGAATTGTAGGCGTAAGGTTCGAATCCTGGAAACGGTGATAATTTTTTTTTGTTATATTGTGACCTTTGTAAATGAATAACCTTCAATATAGTTCCTACCTTCTGGCTTTCAACTTACATATCGCTTTAATTATATTATTCTGCAAAACCGTGATAATTGATGTTAAATCATTGAAAAAAAATTAATAAAACGTACAGTAATGTCGGTAGGACTTGAACCGACGACCCTCACTGTGGAAGGCACGCGCTTACTCATCGCACCAATAAGGACAACTATAACGGATGTCAAGCTCCGCTGTATTGTCGCTAATATAACCTCAAAATTTGTTTACAAGTAGCTAATGCCAATGTTGGTTAATTGTTTTCGTACTTTTCACCGAGGTAGTAAGAAAAATAGTATACACTACATGGGCATAAAGAAGAGATTCCTATAATTATGACGGCTTTTAACGTTAAATAAAAAAAACTAATGGCAAAAAAAACTTTTCTGTTTAGTCGAGCGGACAATGTTGAAATGAGAAACATATTTTGCGTTCTTGTTCACCCTATACCAATTTGAATCAACTTGTGATACCTTTTTGGAATCAGCTCAGAAGGAATATCCACAAACTAAAAAAGGGAGGAGTTTAATTTAGAAAAAACTAGTGCTGATGTTTTTCGCCTAGTATGATAGATGATTCTTTTGAAAAACATCAAACTCAAATTAAAAATTGACCTGATTTTTTTTATATTACTGTTCATTTAATGAATTTATGCGTTACTTAATGTATACCAAATATAAATCTAGGATTGTAAAAAAATATCTCAAATCCAGTCTAAATTCAAAAATTATTGGAATTATTGGAATGTCCTGGTTGTTTACCTTATCCGAATCCATATCTAACTCAACTAAGTTGAATGGAACCGTTGGCGATACTCGACACTGAAAACAGTTTACACTACCACTACACCAACACTCACACTTTACACTAACCAACGCGCGTTTAGATAACCAAGTTATAATCTTCAGAGACTGAAGGTAAACTGAGTGTTGGTGTAAAGGTGGTGTAAACTGTGTTCAATATCTAACTCAATTAGATATCTTTATTTTGATATTTTGGGCAAAATTTTTCATAGTTTTTTTGTGAAAATTAATTAATTATTTTAATAACATCATTATAACAGTTTTACTTTCATATCACCGACTCTCACGACCTTCTTGGCACCTATATGGGGTTTTGTAATGAAGATCTCAGAAAATATGTTAATAACCAAAGAACCGAGGTTAGCTGAAATGATTCAATGAAGAAAACTCGCTTTATAACCACTCGGGCGTCTCCTAGGGGGGCTTCTGCAATAAAATTATCGACTACAATGCAGGTGTTGTTTTATATCATACGGCGATTTATAATACAGACTCATTGTTACAGAATATTGTTCTTTCGTTTAATTAGAAGTCTTAGGTGGATAAAAAAATGATTGTATTTTAATTTAATTTCTGTCAAGAGTTGAATATGTAATATGATTTTTTATTATAAAGAAGTTCATTAATATGCATGTTTTGTTGGGTTTATCAATGGTATAAAAATCGTTCGAAACAATGAAACGTTCTGTCAATTAAATCTCTTGTTTTGATATGTGGAATGAGATGATCTACAGATTTACACACCATCACGTGTAAGCCAATACAAAGATCTGTGATATTGGTGTCGAAGTTTACAAATACCAACCTATTTTTCTCAAATTAAAAATTTAAGTGGATTAAATTGATAGTACGTCAATGCGTTTTCACCTGTTAACATCTCCGAATTCTATAGAACTAATCGAAGTGGTTCTGGTAAAATACGAAACACGCTAAGACCATCCATCTTGTTTTGACTATACGTTCAGTGAACACAACTTCTTCTCATTCTTCTTCTATTCTTGTTGGTACGCTTTGATTATGAAAATATTACGTTTTTTGAACCGATGCGGTAGATTACAACTTTTTAAACCACAACGTTTGATTTTTGGTATAAAAATTAGTTCACAATTTACAGAAAAACATTTTTTCATTATAAATAGAGTAAGAGTTACATTGTGATATTATTAAGCGTGACGAAAACAGATGTATAATTCCAATCGATTTTAACAATTTATTGGCTACAAGGAATGTTACTTGTATCAATAATAACGATACATTTTGGTGATGTTTTGTAAAAATTCACTTCACCCCAATGCAGAAAATACTCAAATAGTTCATTTTCACTATAGGCAAAAGCAAATATAAAAAATAAATATAAAATTTAATAATGAACAAACAGAACACGCTTCTTCAGTGAAGTTCTTAGGTTTACTTATTGATGAATTGACTTGAATTCAATTAATTATCAGTTTAGAAATCTTCGATCGGTTCTAACAATTAAACAGCTCATAATGTTGTACTATGCTCAGGCGGAGTCGCGCCTACGGTATGGTTTATGTTTTTGGGGAATGATAATAATATTAATAATAATAATATTAAAAGTAATAATAATCTTTTTCTACTCCTGTTTTATAATATACTTACTAAAAGACTAAAATCTGTATCATAATGATATTCATTATGATACAGATTTTTAAGCCAATAGGAATGCGACATTCGCACAATATTTAATATAGCCATGGATACTTGGTTGACATTTCTGAAATTAATTATATTAGGTGACACTTAATTTGACAGCTGTCAAATAATTTTGATTTTCAAAAGTAACTATATATGATAATTATTAATTAAATAATTCTTATTAATCGGAGTAGAAAAAATATTGTATGCAACTTTCATGTAATGGCCATTAATACACTCGCATATTATATACGAAACTCGCCTGCGGCTCGTTTCGTATCCTACAACATGCTCGTGTCTTAATGGCTATCATTACATGATCGTTGCATAAAATACTATTATTTCAAAAAATGTTGACAGATATACAATATAACTATAACCATACAATTTTTTAGGATAAATGATGATTTAAGTAATCATTTATATTATAAGGTTCTAACTGAACCAAGAACTCTTTTACTTTTTTTTAAATATATTAATCGATTGTGAGTTTTTGATATGACGTGGTAATTTATTAAAGAATTTTATTGCCGTATAAGAGCTGTATTACACAGCAAAGAATTATGCCGAAAATTACTCTGAAATTTACCACGAAAATTTTCGTCAATAAAATATGCTGTATGACACGACCAAAAATTCTTGCGAAAATTTTCGGACTAAAAATATAAAACATGTTCTATATTCTCTAGACAAAATTTTATAAAGTGCGCGAGAATCGGCGCTGAACCACATAATCGGATTGCTTGACATTACACTCTTTAATTTGCTTTTAGATAATTTATAAACGAACAAACAACAAATTTCTGCAACATCTAACATTACAAGTTTTTTCTTGTTCACTATTTTTGAGAAGAAAATGAATCTTATTATTGAAAATAAATAAAATTAGGTTAATGAAAGTATGTTTGTTTACTGTTTGCATACATCAGCTGTAACAAAATAACCCGACTGCGCATGAGTATCGTATGAATTACTCCGAAAATTTTTGGAAGATTTATTGCCTGTGTAATACAGATTTTAAGAAAATGTTATAAAATTTTAGGAGAAATTTCTGACAGAATTTTCGTGGTAAATTTCAGAGTAATTTTCGGCATAATTCTTTGCTGTGTAATACGGCTCTAATAAGGAGATTTTTCAGTGACTGTTAACCTGTGATGTGGATAATACAATTCCTGTTTTCTTGTGTTGTAATTGTGTGACATGTGACATTACACTATTTGTAAAATGATTAACTTTGTTTTCATAAAAATACATTAAACACTCAAAAATATATAAACCATACATGGTTAAAATGTTGTTAGATTTAAATTCAGTTCTATATTCCATATAATTTATTATTCTAATTGCTTTTTGGGGGCATCCATTAATTACGTGAGCTCATAATAGGGGGGGGAGGGGCCCAATGAAATCTCACCAAATATCATTTAAATCGAGGGGGGATAATCGAAAATCTCAGGTTAAATTCAAAAAATATAAAATATTGCGGATATTAAAAAAAAATTATTACGAGTGTTCATTTTAGCCCGCTACAATAAATCTCATGGCTATTAATATCATTTAGTACGAGAGTATTTATTTAATTTAAATAAATTAAGTATAGTATACCTGAACAATTTATTATTTTCCCGAATAATGAAAATAAATTAAGTTTAAAACATTTTAACGTCAATCTCACGTAAGGGGAGGGGGGCCCAGGCAATTCTCACTAAATCTCACCTAAGGGGGGGGTTAGAGTCTAAACTGACCGAAAAAGAGCTCACGTAATTAATGGATGCCCCCTTTTCTGTATAACAAATAATTTTTCAGCGGTACTTTATTTTTATAGCCCAAAAGAAGATCATTCGTTGTATTGCTGGTATTTCTCGACGCACTAGCTGCCATGAATATTTTAAAAAGTTAGAAATTTTAACATTGCCATGTTTGTATATTTTTGAGTTGTGTGTCTTTACATTAAAATAAAATATCTAAAGACTAATGAACAAGTACATAGATTTAATACAAGACGTTGTAATGATCTACATGTACCTTTATCTAAGGGAAATATTCGTTTTTAAATCTCCGGCTATATAAGGACAACGGTTTTATAATAAATTACCTTCAACTATCAAAAACTGTACTACTCTAATACAATTCAAGAAAGTTTTAAAAATATTTTTAATTAAACATTGTTTTTACTCCACACAAGAATTTTTAAACTTGTGAATGTTGTAAGAATAATTATTCATTAATTTATTTATTTTATTCGATTTAACGTGCTTGAGACAGATATGGCCATTAGCACGAGGTACAGTAAATTACAATAAATTATAAATATAACATAACAAACAATAATGAAAAGTCTTTAAATTTTATTCAGAAGGTTTTCTTCTTTTAGAAACTGGGTGGCGATGGTGATTTGGTGTGCACTAGTTAGGATATCCTTAGTGTTGGTTTTGATTCCAAGTTGCTGACGTCTTTTAGTATAGTAGGGGCAATCTACCAGAATGTGTTGAATGTCAATTGAAGATTGGCAGTGTTGGCAGCTTGGCTGGGGGGAACAGGTCATAAGGTGGCCATGAGTGAATCGGGTATGACCAATACGCAGTCTTCTTGCGACGACCTTCATGTTTCTTCGAAGATCGGGGATGTCAAACTGTTCAACGGTCGGATGTATTTTCCTTAAAAATGTTACGGAATTGTTCCACTGGTTTTGCCATTTCTTCCGTATAAGTTTTTTCATAGTGAATTTTAGGTCATTAGAGATTTGCGAATAGAATATGTGAGGAAATCGATATAATGGTGATGGTTATATCAAGTGGAATAAGGGTTAGATAGGTATCGTGGATGCGTTGAACGAGGGGATGATTTGTGAATAAGTTGTTGATTGATTGAATAGATGAGAGAGAGTCCGTGCAAATAGCAACTTGTTGATGGGGGCTTACGCAGAAATTGAAGGCTTGTAGAATAGCGAATAGTTCTCCGGTGTGAATGCTACAAGAGGCTGGGATTCGGTATGATCCCACGGCTGATGGCGAAGAAGTAACAGCACATCCAATACCAGTCTTGTTTTTGGAGGCGTCAGTGAAGAGGATCCGGTCATATTTCTTTGAATTTAGGATTTCTAGGAAGGATTTCCTTATGAGTTCATGACTGGTTTCTTCTTTGCTGAACTTGGTGAGGGAGATATTACATCTTGGGAGTCTAATTATTTATTTGTTTGTTTGTATTATGAATTAAAAATTTTATCAGATATTGCTTAGTTAGAATTTACATGTCAATTTTAGATTAGGATTAATTTTTCAAATTTTGTTGTTTGTTAGAAAGAAAATAAAGAATTATTATTATTATTAATATTATTATTATGATTTGTTGAACTTTATTTGACATTATCTGATAAAGTGTAATTCTGAGTCAATGAATTCAATCAAATAGTCTCGCGAACCGTGCTTTATATTGCTCAAGGACCGGACTTGCTCAAAATCCCACAAGCCCTCCTTTGTCGTAATCCAGGTTTGGATTGCTCCAGCAGCGCATCCACCAATATTCCAGAAACTTTAGTTTTACAGAAAATCATATTCTCGAACAGATGTTACTATAAATCAAAGAACAGCGACGACCGGTGGCAGTTTTTCAGTTAGTTCGGTGTGAATGGTCGATCTGCAATTATACTAGATTTCCTATTGCATAGGAGCACAAGAAAGGGTCGATAGCCATAAAGCGGTAATAAACCATTGGCGTTACATTTTTCGGTAAAGACCTAAATAGTTTCATTTGTCGGGTTTATTTAATAGTGCAAGTGTAAGACAATTTTTTTTTTCTCACCCTGTTATTCTTAAAATAGTTTTCGTTCCAAGTAAAACGAATTAAATCATGGGTATACCCTAATATTTCAGAAATCCATTTCTCGACAAAACAACCAATTGTCTGAAACAGAAAAGCAAAATATCAAAATGTCACGTAGTCTTCGAGGTCACGAAAGGGGAAAGAAAGGTTTTAAGAACGATTTGGGTTTTAGTTGCTAGAAGATAACTAAAGTGTTCACTTGAGTCGGATAAATTTAAATATATAAAATATAGTGTGTATTGTGGTGCATGTCAGAAATTAAATAGGTGAGTCTACCTCACAGAGTAATTCATTTTTGCCTGTTATTTGATATTTGAATTTAAA
This sequence comes from Lochmaea crataegi, assembly GCA_947563755.1. NCBI lineage: Eukaryota > Metazoa > Arthropoda > Insecta > Coleoptera > Chrysomelidae > Lochmaea > Lochmaea crataegi. The sequence goes on from OX387432.1 coordinate 2,320,608, forward strand.
AGATATTTTATCACATAGGGTATGTATATTTGCTAATTATTTTTAATAATAACGTTGTTTAAAGTTCTTTAATATTCAACGTTATCAAGAACATTAATTTATTGTTGCATTTCCTATTCATCCAATCCTACTGTACTGTGGAGAGTTTGTGCCACTTGCAGTTTAACTCACATACCTATACTGTATTGTGGAGAGTTTGCGCCACTTGCGGTTTGTCCATTCCTGATACAGGGTGACTTCTCACGTCACCCATATCTCCTTCCACCCCCCTGTATTGTGGAGAGCTTGAGCCACTTGCAGTGTAACCTTATTTAGCTGTACTGTGGAGAGTTTGTGCCACTTGCAGTCTAACTCATATACCTATACTGTACTGTGGAGAGTTTGCGCCACTTGCGGTTTGTCCATTCCTGATACAGGGTGACTTCTCACGTCACCCATATCTCCTTCCACCCCCCTGTATTGTGGAGAGCTTGAGCCACTTGCAGTGTAACCTTATTTAGCTGTACTGTGGAGAGTTTGTGCCACTTGCAGTGTATTATTATTTTGCTGTACTGTGGAGAGTTTGTGCCACTTGCAGTGTTTTATTATTTTGCTGTACTGTGGAGAGTTTGTGCCACTTGCAGTTTAACTCACATACCTATACTGTATTGTGGAGAGTTTGCGCCACTTGCGGTTTGTCCATTCCTGATACAGGGTGACTTCTCACGTCACCTTTATCTCCTTCCACCCCCCTGTATTGTGGAGAGCTTGAGCCACTTGCAGTGTAACCTTATTTAGCTGTACTGTGGAGAGTTTGTGCCACTTGCAGTCTAACTCATATACCTATACTGTACTGTGGAGAGTTTGCGCCACTTGCGGTTTGTCCATTCCTGATACAGGGTGACTTCTCACGTCACCCATATCTCCTTCCACCACCCTGTATTGTGGAGAGCTTGAGCCACTTGCAGTGTAACCTTATTTAGCTGTACTGTGGAGAGTTTGTGCCACTTGCAGTGTATTATTATTTTGCTGTACTGTGGAGAGTTTGTGCCACTTGCAGTGTTTTATTATTTTGCTGTACTGTGGAGAGTTTGTGCCACTTGCAGTGTATTATTATTTTGCTGTACTGTGGAGAGTTTGTGCCACTTGCAGTAGTTATAATATTGTTTGTGGAGAGTTTGTGCCACATATTCCTTACATGCACTGGAGAGAGTTTGCGCCCCTTGCACCTTTCCTAATAACCCTAAATACTTACTATTAGGCATTTATTTTTGATCAAGTGAAGTTTTAACTTTACTTTAGTACTGATATACATAATCACAGTTCAAACACATAAGATGCACCTTGTATATTATTAATACTTTCATTAATTTTGGGGATTTCAACTATACTAATCGTTAGTTAAATAATTAATCATTATTTATGGCAAATTGAATACTCAGAGTGTTTTTCTATCTAATTCCAGGTACGTCATCTCGGTTGTTCAACCTACTTGGACCATGTCCACATGGACTGTTCAATTAAATCCAGGCATCACGTCCAGTGTCTTGTAAATAGTTATTTTCAACATTTAGATTTGTTTTATTATCTATATTATAAACAATTGAATGTAAGTACACAGTAAGTAATTAAAAGTTAAATTCTAATTAAATATATCAATCTTTACAAATTACTCATTCTCCTCAAGTCAAGTTTTTTTTATTGCTTACACAAGAGTTAGGCAAAAAACTGTAAGACCCATTCCTACTCGGCAAAACCCTGGACCTGGCCACCGGCTTATCATGTTAATGAATCCTTAACCATTGTGCCGAATTTTACGACCCAATTGTAGTTGAGACGATACAGGACGTGTCGATTTAATTTTGGTAAAACCGACATGTTTTATCATTTTATTCCACATAGAAAAAAAGAGAGACTCACCCTATATTTATAGTACTTTTGAATAAATAATGAGACACTTTGCTCCTACGGGAAAAGTAATATAGTATAATACACATGATAAATAGATACTTAAAATTTAATGAAATAAATGTTACAGTATCTATTTTGACCTTAATTATACTTTTATATTTTTTATTAGAATTAAGAATTCCTGATCGCCATACTTTAGGGAACTTTTTATCGGCCATCCATTATTGATTTGGTCTCGAGTAAGATGTCACTCTCACACTTTGGAAATAAAATGTGTGGTAAACGTTTTTCGACGCTTGAAAAAGCTGTTAGGGCATTCAGAATGCATCTCTCAATTGGATTGCTTCAAAAAGTGTATTGATTTTCACGGAGAATAGTTTGAAAAACAACAAAGCTATTTTTTATGATAAACATCTGTTTTTGTTCTTTCCATGACCGCCACAAAAATAGTCTGTTTATGAAAATAAGATGGTATTTATCACTTCCAAATGGGAGACTTCCTATTACTGTTGATTAAACTACCTGTTTTTTTTCTTAATTACTCTTTGCTTTTTAGTGCGAATTGCTATAAAAATTCAAAACAATTTCTTTTAATTTTAATTGAATATAAAAAAGTAATAAGAATGAGTAAATGATTAAATTACCCGCACACTATGGTCTATTTATTATCCTTTGGGCTCCCGCCATTATTTATTAGTCACCAGTCAGTTTTTAATGAATGTTAAAAATTCCAAAGTTTGAGTGGGTCAAAATTAATTACAGATACAGCAGACGGATCTTCATGGGGCCGGCCAGAAATACCGCCCCTAGAGATGCGCACGAAGTTCGTACTGTATTTGTAGACTGGCGTTATAGTCCAGTAAATGAATGATGAAAATTAGGTAAAGTGTACAAAAATCCTGCCGGTCCATGAATTTTAGAGTTTGACTAGTAATTGAACATCCAGAAATTTCACACACCTCATCGCCATTTGGGGGGGGGGGGGGGGGGATATTCCCAGCCCCAAAGTTCCAAAAATTGGTTTTCCTCCAATATCTCCTAAAATATGGCATTTAGAAAAATTTTATATAGGGGAAAAATGAAGAGTAGTTTATTATCTACAAAAATGGTCGTGATAATTTTTTTCGCAACATTGATATTTTTCGCAAAAACCGATGTTGAATAATCCATAATTTTGAGGTCCAGAAAAAATGGCTGTTTCTTGCACAACCAAAAAGGAGAAATTCCCAGGTTTAAAATGACGTATCTTGGAAGACAATCCGATAATGTACAAACTTTTAGACAGTGATTGTTCGCAAAATATTCCCAACCTCGAAAAACAGCAAAAATTTGGAAATGAAAACACCAACTGAAAAATCAATGAGCAAGAAAGATGGCTAATAAAAATTTCTGAGATCAATAAAGACCTTTAAAGGACCCGTAATAACAAAAAAATCGAGAGTGAGTAGAAAAATATGAGTAATTTCCCGACACTCGAAAAAAAAGTTATTACAAAATTTTTGACCCATTTTATAAATATGGTGGAAATATAAAAATGGGCCTTGAATCATCGGATATGATAGCTGTGGATTTCCCTTTCATCTGAATTTAGAATCGTAAAAAAATATGCACTTTTACCCGAGATATTGAATAATTTGTTCGCCCGGTCATGAGTAAGTGCAAAGAACCGGAGCGGGAGCTTAACATAAGGATCCCGCTTGATGGCCATTATCTCGAAAACTATCAAGTTTTCGGAAAAAATCATAGGAACCATTTTTGTAGATAATGACCTGATCTTCATTATAATTCGCGAATCTCAAAGTATTTTGAAGACATTCAGGGAATTTTAAGCAATATTAAGGACTTTAAAGAAATTTAGACAAATTTGAGGGAATTTTTAGATGTTTTTACAGGAATTTCAAGGGATATTCAGGACTTTTGAGAATTTTAAGGAAATTTTCAGGAGTTCTTAAAGGAGTCTAGAAGAAATTTAATTCAGGTAATTTTAAGGACATTTTAATTGCTTTAAAAACTTCTAAAAATTTCCTTAAATTTGTCTAAATTTCTTAAAAGTCCGGAATACCGCTTAAAATTCCCTGAAAGTCTTTAAAATGCGTTGAGATTCGTTTAAAAACTCCTAAAAATTCCTTTAAAATCCTCAAAACTCCTTAAAATGTCTTTAAAATTACCTGAATTAAATTTCTTCGAGATTCCTTTGAGAACTCCTAAAAATTTATTTAAAATTCTCAAAATTCCTCAAAAGTTCTGAATATACCTTTAAAGCTACTTAAAATTCACTAAAACTCCTTGAGTCCTAAGAATTCTTTGAAATTCCTTTAAAAACTTCTAAAAATTCCCTTAAATTTGTCTAAATTTCTTTAAAGTCCGGAATATTGCTTAAAATTCCCTGAAAGTCTTTAAAATGCTTCGAGATTCGCCTTAAAACTCCTAAAAATTCCTTTAAAATTCTCAAAACTGCTTAAAAATCCCGAATATTCCTCAAAACCCCTTTAAATTACCTGAAAGTCCGGCAGGTATAATCGCTTCTGAGACCATTTATTTACTGGACTATTAGTATTTAATCCCGTTTCAAGCGGCATCTAAATACAGTGCCATTTAAAGGTATCAATAGAGTTTGTTGAAACCATACGTTCAACAATTTGTATATTTATATTTTAGTTCCTTTATATTTTCATGTAGTTATATTTTAGTCCTTTTATTTTCATTAGAAACTCCCACTGCCTCCAAAATACTTCTACCTTAGTTCAAAATCGCGTTTTGTTTTCTTTCCCTGGCGGCTGACCGGCGCCTTGCAATATTTACTATTATTCTTCGGCAGTTGAAGTAGGCGTGACCAAACGCACACTTCGCGCCTAAATGCAATATCTCCCTGGTTTTTACGAGGCTACCTCAGCTAGTAAGAGTCGATGTTGAGTTTCCAACCCGATTGGTCTCCCAGCTAAGACCTACCACTTCTTTACCGGTATAAAACCGATATTTTCAGACCAAATGGGTCAAGTTTCAGCTGGCGCATAAGTCATTTATTGTAAGGATGAATATGGTGGGACTTAATACGGATCCCTGCGGGACATCATTATTTTGGGAGCGAGGCTAGGGAAATTTACCATTTGCAGAGAGTCTAGATGATCTTGCAGTTAAAAAGTTTTGTGTGAAAAAGAGAATGTTGCCATCAAGATTATTTTGTAACAGGTTATTCATTATTGCATTTCTGGAAATTGTATCAAAAGCACCTTCGATATCAAAGATAGTTGTTACGAGATCCTGTTGATTATTGATTGCTGAGGAGATGGGGGTTGCAATAAGACAAAGTTATCATGAGTAGATCGATGATGTCGCAATCCAGATTGGTCACTAAGAATAATTTTGTACTTTTCTAGGAACCATATAAGTATTTTATTGATCATTTTTTACAGAAGTTTGCAGGTAGTACATATGTGAGTGAAATGGGGCGAAAATATTTTACCTCAGTGGGGAATTAATCAGGTTTTTTAATTGGAATGATAATAGCGTTGCGCCACGATTCAGGAAATTGATGTGTATTCCAGATAAGGTTGAATATTTCAGGGAGTTTGAGTAGAGAAGGATTTGAGAGTTTTTTTAAAAAAGATATATGGGATGTCATTGTGACCGGGATATGATTCCATATGTGCAGAAATTATAGCCTGTATATTTATAAATAATACATAATTAATATTAACTTGATTAAGTAGGATTCTGATTGATCATCTGGTTTAATATGTACGTTAAGTTAAGTTATTTGACGTTTTTAAATAATATTTTTTAATTGTTATTGGATTTTTTATTTCACTGTAGAAAAATGTCAAAAATAAATAAAGATATTTTAACAGGTGGAATAAATAATGTCCAAAAATAGTTTATGGAATACTTCTGGGAATTCGAAGTTGGAAAACAATTTTCCATTCCTCTTCTCATTGGACAAAAGTCCTGAGAGTCCAAAGGGTAAAAATAAGAAACTTAAACTTACTGATACATTTTGTTTCGGATTGAGAATTTCCACAATTCCTGAAACTTAAAAATTATTGGATAGATCAAAAGTGGAGACGCCATATAAAATTTAAATTTGAAATGATTCCGAAGTTTCAGGTGCTGTAGTAAAAGTTTTTATCCTTAAAGTCATAAGAAATTTTTTTTTGTTTTATGGTTTTTTCTAGATTGTCTAGTGGAGAATTTTCGTACCATTTTAAACTGATTTTAAAAGATCGGAATATTTTTAAGACTTTTTCATTTTAGATTAAAATTGGATAAATACTACTTTTTTCGTTTTTTTCCATTTTACAGTATGATAATTAGACACAGCTCTGAATTATAGAAAAAAACACATGAATAAATTCCAGCACGGTACGTAACAGAGAGTTGTTTAATCGAAGTGAGTTGTGTTGATTTTACGGTAAATGAATAATTTTTGGGAAAAACGCATGAATTTTTGATAAAATGCAGCTCGCAGTCGGTTTATTATTATTATCAGCCGCAACGGTGTGTTAATATTTAATTTCCTCGTGTTGGATTTCCCATGGGTTCCAATAACGTTTCATATGTAAATATTTCGTTTTAAAATACCATAAACTGTTAGATTTTAGTTGGGTTGGAAATCTAATTTTGAATTTTGTATCACTAATTTTGGCCTAACGACGCTATTAACGCAGTATGCTGTTTATAATATTGATTCAGAGCGTAATTTGCATCATATTGTGGTTTTATATACAAATAATTGGTATAATTCCAAAATTAGGAGTTTTTTCACTTCGCTAGCAATATTTCCCAGAGATCAAACATTCTTATAATTCCTTATAATTAAACTCTTTACCACGCTAGTGATTGAAGGTATTATTTATTAATTATTCTATATCCAGGTCTCATAAACTTTTACTAGAAGAGGTAATTAAGGTATTAAAAGAACTACAGTTGGACAGCAATAAATAATACTGATGGTAAGGGACAACTTAAAAATTTACAATACAAGTCCTCTGTGAATCATTGAGGGGTAAGGTCGAATTCCGAACAAGCCCCTGACATTTTTTTTTACTATTGAAAATATTTAAATCGATAATTTTAAAAATTTATAAATTCGATCTTACCCCGTATAAAGGAATAAATGCAATAAAAAGCCATAATAGAGGCAACAAACTTTATTTTTATTAAGTACTTATAGCGAAAAACAAAATAAAAATGTTACGCAATATTTACTCCCTTAAATTTTACATTGAATTTCATATAATTTTGTTCAACGTCTATTGGATCGGGTAAAAATATTTCTATGTTTTCATAGATTATATTGTCAATATTATCTTTTGTAGGCCAAAAAAATTTATTAACTTCTTCATTAAATTTTAAAAATTTCACAACACATTCGCGCTGTACTGGTGTAGCTGTTACCCCTTTCGGATTTTCTTTTATAGTTTCTAAGGGGGCGTCCATTAATTACGTGAGGTGTTCAAGGGGGGAGGGGTCGAGTAAAATCTTTCAAAATCTCACTTGGGGGAGAGGGGGGATTTTAACAAATATCACGTAATTTTTTTTTCAATAGAAAACCATGTAAAATTACGTGAAAGTAAAGTTAAATTAAAGTAAAAAAAATTTCTAGCGTAAAAATATGGCAAATTTCGACACAATAGTGTTTGTCGTATTCGCCCGAACCCCGCAACTACTCTTTGCTAGTCTCAAATTAAAGTAATAGAACAAATTGTTTTTTTTTCTGAATTTTTTTTTAAATCCAACGGGTTTACAGCCAAAAAGCATTTTAAAAAATCTCACGTGAGAAAAGAAAATCTTACGAAATCTCACCAGGGGGGGGCGGAGGAGTCGAAAAATCCTAAAAAATGTCTCACGTAATTTATGGACGCCCTCTAACCATGTTCAAACCTATAAATATCAAAATTTGCGCTGTAAATATATTGGGGCAAGACCGGAAAAAATTCATTCGATCTTGCCTCTTACATAAACAAGCGGGGTAAGATTGAATAACTTATAATTTCGGTTTTATTAGAGGATATATTATAATAATCCACTCTGTTATCAAAGGTGGCATTCACAACAAAAAAACACCTAATAATATATTAATATTTTACCTTTTAAGACAAAGTTTAATGTGTGCGGCAAGTTCGAATTTACAAAATAAACTAAAAATCACACAAATCTATGTAGTTTCGGTAACCAAAATTCAAATGAGACGCCATGTATTTCAGCACTTTAACCTCCTCGCTCCAGCGGCCCAGCCGGCTGGACATTATTCTAATATATTTCAAATCAACACAAAACAGATAATATAAAAATTTACTACGCCACTGGAATTTTTGATGTTAACAGTAAGAAACAGTAACTTCAAATGAGCTCTCGGTGTCGATGGGCGGGGTTTGTCAAAGCGCGTCTTATGGTCGAGTGCCAACCTAGGATGGTATAGTTATACTATTATCAAAGTCAAATCGCATAGATATTGTCCCACAGTCCAGTAGACTAGACGTTCCTTTAATACTGTGATTAATGAGGTTCCTTAATTTATGCAACCAACAGTGCAAACGTTCATTTTTTGTTGTGCAGTAAGGTTAGGAGGATGTCTCGTCAAAATTTCGGTAAGTTTTGAAAAAATACCTGATATTAATTAGTAAATCATGTTTATTTGTTTAGATAACCATACTTTCTTGTGTATTAGATAAGATGATGGGGCTTCAAATTTAATGATCTAAGAAAGGATTTTTAAGCTGTCCAGCACAATGGATATCAGGATTAAATTTGGTAACTGCAGCTATTAATGACTTCTATGATATTGAAGACGAGGATGATAATTTTCCTGTTGGGGAAATTCAAATTCAAATTATATGTAGGCCGAACTTTTGCTCTTGGGGGTAAAGTAGTTCCAAATGACGAGTTGGAAGCAGAAGAAGTAGCGGCTGCTCAGCGAAAGAGAAGAAAAGTTGTTGATTTGCCTTCGATTGATGTAAGAAAAACGTCTAACAAACATCTGCCTATATGTCGAATCAACGACAAAAATAATTTTATGAGATGCCGGAATGAGGGGTGTACGAAAAAAACAAGATTTTATTGTGTAAAATGCAATCTTTATTTATGCATTAATCCAGATGGACAATGTTTTTTTGAATTCCATACTTAGTATAATCGAATTTGTTTTTTACTTTCTATGTTACTAGTGTCCGGTTGTCCAATATACTAAACATATATTTTTTTTCTGAATAAATATTGTTTCTTTTGATGTAGGTACTTAATGTCCTATATGACCCTAAAATAACTTATATTCGTTAAAAACTATATAAATTTATATCTTTTTTTTCCTCGGGACTGAAGAGGATATGCACCTGTTTGTTTTACGCTGCGAGTGACTTACACGCTGTTGTCACACGTATAGCGTTCTAGAGCCAGCGTTCGGTCTTACCGTTGATTGATAATCAATCAACGGTCTTACCCTGCGTTCGAACTTTCTCCAACCTACCTTACGTGTGTTTGAATATAGAAAATTCTGATAATGCGGTTATCGCGAGAATTCACGAATTAACGAAAATCGGGTTTACAACGATTTATAAAATAATTAAACTAGGCACTGTTACGGCCAAATCGAAAACTGAATAAGGTTGAATAAGATTAATTATTTCTACATGAATCACTCTTTATTTTTGTATTCGACTAACATTTTCTTCTCTAACAATTATAATAACTGAACATTTAATCCAATTCTCTAAAATAAATTTTTTTTAATATTATTCCTTAATTTTATTAAACTTACTTAGCTTATTCCTTTGTACAAGAATTTTTAATATCCTTTAAGGATTTAAGTTAAGGTTGACACTGCTACCTACGAAAAATTGTATTCAACGGATTGTTTACGGGTTTTACAAGGCCAATGTAGTACCAACTTTAGAACTGATTCGTGCTAAATTGCGGGATATTCCTGAATGTAATTATTTTGTTAAATTGTGGATTTCATTAAAAGAAGTTAGACAATCGAATTCAGATTGTCTGGCTAAATGAGCATTATTTACAGAAAATTATATTACAAATTTTATGAGTTTTGTATGCAGGTTAATTTTAATCTACTATATTAATTTGAATAAAAAACATTTAACAATATTCGAATTTATAAAAAATGTATATACATGCCATTGGGCGGCATTTGCCATCAATTGAATTAAAAATATGGGTCATTACATTAGGTTTAGTTGACAAAATTGTTTAAAATTTTCAAATTTAACACCTTAAACCTTTTTTTATGATCACTTCTGTACATAGGTAAGTGAGATTCAATCGACTTATTTTTGACTACAAATCAAGTAGTATGGCCAATCATTTTGTTGCTGCCTGTAGATCGAACCAATTGTTATTAAAAACACATCAAAAAGTGAGCAATAATTCAGAATGACAATTTTGTATTTATGTATATAATTAATTATAACCCGTAAATCAGATTCAGTTCATTAATTATGAATTTTGCGTTGGCAAATTATAAATGTATGTCTAGTTATATGCATATAAGTACGCAATTAGGTTAGTGAACATTTTTAATTTCCATAGTTGACAAATAATTTATACAATTAGCAATAAATTGACATTTTAATCGGTTTACCTTCACAGATTTGTTTGTTATTGACGTTTTATTGCAACTATTACGAAAACAATATTTATTTTCATGCTAATTAGATATTTCAACTACTAATAGTTGATACAAGAGTTAAACCTGTGCGTTTTATTCAATTTTTTTCATAAAAAATTGGGATCACTCTAAGCACGGTTTTTAATGTTGAATTATGAAGATGAAATTCCCTTGACTTGAAATGCGGGCAATTGAATCAATGACTGATTTTTATTACAGAAAATAATCGCGATGAATTATTTATAACAAAATTGATGGTGTAGGTTTAGAACTTTCAAAAGTAATATACCGTTAATAAAAATTTCATTACTTTCGATACGACTAGAAAGCAATAAATTTATAATAGTAAATTCCTAAATAAATTTTGGGGAATATACGGTTTTTGGCAGAAGTTTTTCGAAGCATTCGACCTGGAATTACGGAAAGAGCTACTATATCAAATTACGATGTGATATATCGGCAGCAACCCGCATATTTTCTAACACAAAATATGTTAAAAGTGTATTCGGTAATTCACAAAATGTAAAATATATCTGATATAACTTCTTATCGCTTACTAGATCAACAGATATTTATACAATGCCGCATTGCGCCATTTATATAACGACTATGGATACTTTATATAACAGGACCGTCTTTGAAGTCATCAGTTTTAAAGACAGTAAACATTAAGGTTTATTGTGACTCGTGACAAATGATACAATTCCAGATCTAAGAAAAATAGGCCGATAGTGAGGCTAGACGCGAGCAGAAAAGTTTAGAATTCCAGTCACTCAAACAAACCTACGAATTCGGTACATATTCACAAAAGTTGTTATTTAGAAGATTTTTTTTGTCATAAGGAAGGTTTTAGAATTTATTTCATTCGAGACTATTGTTCCAGTTTTCTGGTTTTTTTTTTGGTCACTAAATATTAATACATTTTTCCTCAATAAGTACGTAATCGTTTAGAGTTCGACAAAATTATACTTATAAAATATTTGTCTAGTTATAAACGCGGATAGTCAAGCAGCCATTGAAGCACTGAGTTCTTGTGTAATTAGTTCCAAAATGGTGTGGTAATGCCTAGGCAAACTCAATGAACTAGGCGAGAACAATATAGTCACCTAACTGTGGATTCCCGGACACACTGGAATAGAAGGAAATGAAATAGCAAAGAGGGGGACTGAAACACCCTTTTGGTGGCCGGAACCTTTTTGCGGTATCAGCTCCAATGTAATATTGGAAGAAATAGGCAAAGCCGAAAAAAAGAGAAGATCTGACCATTGGAAAGATCTAGTAGGACTTGGACAATCAAATATTTTTCTGGGTGACTACAGCTTATTGAGATCAAAAAAATGCATAAGTCAAATTAAAACTGTACTAAGAGTTTTAACAGAGATCCTAACGGGACATTTTCGCCGTAGAAGTAATGGGACACAATAGATCTTTCAGGTCTCAGTGAATGTCACCCCATTATACATACATTGACAGGCCTAAAATAGTTCCATTTAAATCCGAAAGAAACCCATTATGGTTTTGGTCGAATGGAAACGTGTCACATGATGAGAAAAACTATATATATATATATATATATATATATATATATATATATATATAGAAGAAATTCACAGTTTTAAATGAATAAAAACCAGGTAGAAATAATACCAGGGGTTGAATGACTTTTAATAATTTAAGTGTAAAGTGTTAATTTCTACAGAAATACTGAAAAACTATTATCGAAACTAATAAACACTTTTAGCAAAAAATCTACAGAAAAAAAGGTGAGCGGTCGTCGGACCGCCAACAGAAGCTTGCTTCTTATGCACAATAGAATGACCATTTTTCGAAAATTTTGAAAATTTTTCAAAAATTTTGACTATTTTTCGAAAATTTTGAATATTTTTCGAAAATTTTGAATATTTTTCGAAAATTTTTATAATTTTTGATCATATTTGACAATTTTTCAAAAAATTTGACCATTTTAGACCATTTTTCCAAATTTCAACAATCATTGACAATTTTCTAGCATTTTTGACAGGTTCTGACAATTATTGACCATTTTTGACAATTTTTTGAAAATTTTTACAAATTTTGACAATTAATGACCATTTTTTCAAAATGTTTGACAATTTTTGACCATTTTTTCAAATTTTAACAATTATTGACCAATTTTGACAGTTTAGATAATTATTGATTATTTTTGACCATTTTTCAGAATTTTTTACCATATTTCAAAAATTTTGACAATTTTTAACAATTATTGACCATTTTTGACAGTTTCTGACAATTATTGACAATTTTCAACAATTAGTGGCCATTTTTGGCAGTTTTTCATAATTGTTGACCATTTTTTCAAAATTTTAACAATTTTTGACCATTTTTCAAAATTTTAACAATTATTGACCATTTTTGACAGTTTCTGATAATTATTGACCATTTTCGACAACTTTCAAAATTTTTGACAATTTTCAACAATTATTGACCATTTTTGACAGTTTTTTATGATTATTGACCATTTTTTCAAAATTTTAACAATTTTTGATCATTTTTCAAAATTTTAACAATTATTGACCATTTTTGACAATTTTTCAAAAATTTTTGACAATCATTGACCATTTTTTTAAATATTTAACAATTTCTGACCATTTTTCACGACACTCTGAAAAAAATTGTAAACTGTACTTTTTCACTTTTCTTTTTTGTACCAAATTCAACAGTTAGATCATGTTTACGTATTTTTTTTTGAAGAGATGAATATTGAAAAAGTTCAACCAATTCTGGTCAATGACACCGTTAACAAACTACTGCATTTCTTATAAAAAGAATTCTGATAATGTGAAATAGGAGCGCTGTTTGTAGTACTCTTTCAACCAATATTAGTTTATACTTAATCAACGTTTACTCTCTCTAAGACAAAGAACACGTACTTGGTAGTGGTGTCTATATTAAGATTGTATATACTGAACTGTCAGCTATGTTAATATTTGTCTACGTTGAATTTTATTGCAGTATGTACTGCTGCTATATGATGCGTTGTTCTGCTTTTGACAACGCGGAGAACATGTGTATACTCATTATTAATAACTCGACTTGTTAAACACATGATTTGCGGTTGTGTATTCTAGCCCTATTCTAGACAGTGTCTCCAGATTCACAGACACTTAGCAGATAATGTTATTTACAGGGGCCACATATACAACACGATGTAGCAATAAGAAAATTTTAAATCTATAAATTGCATAGATGCCATATTTTCCAAGCGACCAAACTTCAGAAATTTGTATAATGTTTTGGGTAAAAAGGCTTTCAAGACCTATAAAGTAGATTGTCTCTGTTATATTATTTCTAAAGTCAATGTGAAGAGAGATATTTTTAATCCCAGTGATTGTAGAACCCGTCCAATGGCGTGCATATATATTTTACAAATTATTAGATTCCCAGATCTATTGTGGTCCTCTGAATCTAGATTACAATGTCCAGCCCAACTATTTTTAAATATCCAATCAGCATCTATACTGAATCTTTCATGTAATTTCTTGCCTTGCCTAGTACAAGAAACCGCACATTCCCCAGGCAGTCGCACTGGTGTCGCTGCTCTGCAGTTTCCTGCTCCAGGTGACAGAATCTGCACATGGCTTCGTCTGTCAACCCCATTAGTGCTACACACATCTAAACACAACACAAGTCACGGCGCCACTGTCGGGAATAACTTATGTTGTTAATCATTTTAACGATGATTTGTTTTAGCAGAAATGTTGGCATGTTGCCGGCTCTTCAAACGGTCTTAAGTATAGTAATATACATAAATTTGTTTTAATTAATTATTTTACACAACAATTTTAAATGCTTAATTTTTATGCTAACAAATAAGTTCCAACCTAGAATTTTAAAATTTTTTAACTATCCCCTGGGGATTTGGGGTTAAGAATTGATTACAGGTATGGTCTGCCTGTCGTAAAAGGCGACTAAAAGGTGGAGGGAATCGTGCCGATAGCTGAGTGGCTGCAGGGTCGAATATGCAGTCCCAAATGATCCCCTGGGGGCAACAGGTGGTACCCCCTTGTATCCACACCTTACTGCGACATGCGGGGCTCTGTCGCGGTGGACCAGCTTTCCCTAGCTTCTCGTGGGATTCATATGGATCAGAGGAAAAAAACAAAATGTGTAAGGACGGAGGCAAACTCGCCCAATCCAGATCAAAAGGCAAAACTGCCTGGTGCTAAGGCTTCTCAGCAAGTACCAAAACCGAAAAATAAGGTTCTTGTATCTTTTCTAGGGGATGTAGAACTACTTACAGATGAGGAAGTAAAATCCGCTCATCTAGGGGGAGATTCTAGAACGAAGCTCAAAACAAAATTAGAAAGAGATCTCGACTACATAGCTGCTAAGAAGCTAGTCAAAAGGGAAAACTTTCTTAAAAACCAAAAACCGCAAAAGGCTTCAAAGCAGGTTACAACGAGGGGAATAGGAAGAGAGACTAAAAAAAGTACGAAAGAGGCTGGAAAAAGCACAAATAAGGCTGTCGCAAGCACTTCCACGAAACGCTCCCGTTCTAGCAGCAGCACTCCGTCACAGCATAACCTGCTGAGGAAGGTACCAAGGCAAGAGGGTGTTTCCTTCAAATATGCCCTAGCCTCAGTAAAAGTTGCGGTGGTAGACGATGGGAATGGAAAATAAACTTAACATACGTTTACTTTATCAAGTTAATTCCGAAATTCGAACCAAAAGAACCGTCGCATTAGCATCGCTCAGGAGCTGTTGAATGACTTCAACAACGATCCAAATTTGCTCAAAGGGATCGTAACTGGGTACGAAGCATGGGTATAATATGGCTATGACGTCGATAGTCGAAACCAAATTCCAATCATCCCATGGAAAAAGCCAGGAGATCCATGACGGAAATCAGCACACCAAGACAATACTTTGCATAAATATTATGCACCCCTCCCATATAAATGATTATTCATGATTTTTTACCAAAATCGGCACTGTGGTCATTCCTCAGTAACCGTATTCACAGGACTTGGTCCTCTGCGATTATTCCGGTTACTATGAATGAAAAGACCAATGAAAGGATGGAGGAAAGGGAATACTAAAAGTGCATACCCGAAGTGCTTTGGGAATTTGAAAATATTCTAGTACAAGTGTATTAAACCTGGGGGAATACTTTGAAGGACGCAAGTAGATATTGATGAATAAATAAATACTTCCTCAGAAAGATAGTCATGTATGTAAAAGGGTTTTTGATGAAGTTTCATCATCAAACGTCTAATATACTGTTGTTGATATACTGTACGTCGATAGATGTGAAAAAACTACTACGTTGAATTCAATTCATTCTGGTCGAGATACACTTGATTGTTGCAAATTCCTGAAATAAAAATGGCATCACATCATTAACGCCCCAAATTTGTGTATTTTCTTCGATTTCAACTGAATTATACTATATTTCCTATTGCATAGGAGCACAAGAAAGGGTCGATAGCCATAAAGCGGCAATAAACCATTGGCGTTATATTTTTCGGTAATGACGTGAATGGTTTCATTTGCCGGGATTATTTAATAGTGCAAAAGGTAGGCAAGTATCATATTAGTAGTAAGTAATTATTACCGATTTTACGGAGACCATTCAATTGGGCCAAAATACCTGCTATAATCCGTTACTATAATCTCTCCTTGGCAAAACCTTTAAACTGATTGCACGACACTGGCCACCGGCTTATCATATCAATGAATCCTTAAGCATTGTGCCGATTTTGCGACCCTATAGTATTTGAGGCGATACAGGACATGTCGATTTCATTTTGATAAAACCGATCTGTTTTATAATTTTATTCCACATAGAAAAAAGAAAGACTTACCCTATATTTATATTACTTTTGAATAAATAATGAGGCACTCTGCTCCAACGGAAAAAGAAATATGGTATAATCGAAATCGTTTTTATGTTGGCAAAAACAAATGACCTGAAAAATACTTATAGATATTTCTGACAAACTTAACTTGTAACGAAATTTGTAAAGGTGCTCGAAACTTGTTCAATTCTTCTAAATTAAAGTTTCAGCGATTTCATTTTGAATGAAATTGAGCTTTTTTGTCGGTATGAAAAGAAAGGAGAAACTTTTACATAATCCTCGCACTGAAAGATATGTTTTCTTAGTATGACATGAAATTTTTAATATACAATCCTTGAAAAATCATTTTTTATTAGTATGGAAATTACTTCCGCTTTCGGAGGCTTATGAGATTTTAATAGGGTCAGAGGCCCTATTCTTGACTGAGAGAGGGAAGCTCTCCGAAAGAACAGATATTTTGTCTTTGTCACTGCAGTGACAAAGTTACCAAGAAAAATAAAGACAAAATATGTGTTCTCTCGAGAAGATCTACTCCCCAGTCAAGAATCAGGACCCGTGAGCGGATTGTTTTTTTTTTATTATAACTTTCTGGTTTCAGTTATAAATTTACTTTTTCTCCGATCTCCCCTACTAACATATTATGAAAACGTATATGTCGTTATTAAGCAAACATAAGAACTCAATAAAGTGTTTTTAAGGAGATTGTAATTACAATTAATTAAAACGGTCAACATTCTATGGTCGAGCTTCGTTAAAACATTTTTCTTCTTTTAATTGGTCTCAGCCGGTCATATCAGACGAGTATTTTCATGTCGGTGAACTACTTTTACTAAATAATTTCTGTATATACCAAATTGTTTTTTGTAAAACGAATTCAGAAAATTATTTCACTTTTATACCTACAAAAATTAAGAAATTAATGACTTCATTACTCTCTTTGAATTAATAGCTTTTGTTTAAATGAATAGCAATGAAGAAGTTTAAAAACTTCGCGTATAAGGCAGTTTTAAACGTTTCTATTGCTTGCTCGTGACAATTCGGTCGTCATTTAACACAAAAATAAGCAAACCAAAGTATTAATTTAAAAAATACTCTCTTTATATATTTTGCATAGCAAAACTAAACAACACTTGTGTTGATACAGTAGTAGCTTTTTAAGAGTATATTACATAACGAGTAGGAATCGAGGACTCTCGATGGTCTATCGATATTTTTGACTATCGAAAAAAATCGATAGTTATCGGTACTATCGATAGATAAGATGTTAGATGAAGAACATATTTTGAAAGCTGATATGGAGTAAAAAGGCGATCAATTTGATGCTGTACCATTGCACGAGCAGCTGACAGCTGAAGGCGTTAAATTAAGAAGATTAAGAGGAAGAATCCTAATGTCAAACTGGAGATGGAGAACTATCGATAGTTTTCGATAGTAAGGAAACTAATTCTTGCATTCATCACGAAAGTATTCTAAATTGAGTATTAAATAATGATCAAATATACATACTTCTGATTGACTACTGACTAGTGACAAGTGAAGTGACGAAGTGAAAGGACCACAGAATAATAAATATTCTGTGACAGGGCACTAACAGTCTACGTCATGTTAACGTATACATAGGAGAAACGTATTCCGTCGCAGAAATCCACTCTAACCTAACTTTAGCCCAGTAATGGGTGATACAGTAAACTATCGATATATTTCGATAGTCAAAACTATCGATAGTTCTCCACCTCTACGTCAAACGATCAGATAATTATCAAACGACATGCATGAGAACACTGTCACACGGCCTGCTTGGTGCCAACTAACCCCAAAAGTGACATTATTTCCTTGTTTATATATATATTGACGGATGTTGAATTGATGAAAGTTGATACGTTGTTTTGAAATAAATATAAATGTATCTTTTTAACATTTTGACAAAAATTGTACAATGATGTTACTGATATAAAACTATCGAAAATTATCGATAATAATCGAGAAATATCGATAGTTCCCCATTCCTAATAACGAGAGTTGTGAGAACCTTATAACATGCGAGTAGAAAAGTTTCGCGAGAGGCGTGTAGCGGCGAGCGCAGAAATTTTACAAGCATGTAATAAGCTTACAACTCAAGTTGTGTATTATACTTTTTCTACGATTATTTTCATTTAATTTATAAAAATAAAAAATTCGGGAACAATTTAAATTAAACATTTATTTATAATAAATAATTATAAAATGTTGGCAATTACTTATAACTATACCCTTATCCGTGTTTGGAGGCTGTTCAATAATACGCGGTGAGTGGTGGGATGAAGTAAACTGTACGGTGTGTTCTTTTTGGGTATTTTCAGTGTATGTTAAGGTCTGTAAATTACTTTCAATTGAATTAATAATTTTATTGGCTGTTGACGTCTTATTATTTATTGACTCATCGACTTATCCTTCGGCTGTTGTACCAAAAACCAAAAGAGTAGCAGAAGTTCGTCTTAAACAGTGACCTGTGTACATTTTGGGATGTAGTAACTTTAAATATTCGGCTATTTGTTTAGGAACACCGCCTATTTTGTTTAATCCTACCACTTGTTTTATTTGCGGATAAGTAGGTACATTTATGTTATACTTTTAAATAACATACCTTTATTAATAAGTACTGTACATCAGGAGCTTTTAAAAAAAGTTTTATTTGATCAGGGTGTAAAATTTTTGATTCTTTGTTTTTAAAACCTTCTGAATGCCTTTTTAAATAAACTCGCAATTTCTAGTAATTTTCAATATTAACAGTAACAAGTTATAATGAGGGTGGTTTTAATTTCTTAGCGATTTCTCCAAAATAAGCAAAGCGTACGTTTGCAGAAAATGAATTTACATTATTTGCTGTATAATACGACCAGAACAGCTAGAGTGTTGGATGTGCGCGAAGAAAGAGGGTGAAAGATGCAAAAATGAAAGATTCTGAAAAATATTTATAAATGCAAATGTTGATCTTTTCGAAGGCCTAATAGTTAATCTCCTTACTAGAATGATAATTAGTTCTAGAAAGTACCTAATGGGGTCAGAAATCATACTATACGCTAAACAAATTGACTCCCTGTAGAATAAAATTTCACATTTAAATAAATTATTGATTATATTTAGATTAGTTGCATTAACAGTATTATCCGATTTTAGGGAAAATTTCTTTCTATTTAAATAACATTAGCAATTATCATGTATCTCATTATCGGTACTTATAGCACATTTGTTTAATTTTAACTAGCTTAATTAATATTTTTGTAGTTCGACATTTAACACTTTTTCATTTTGTTGTCAAATAGATTTTTCTGCTTCATTGTTACACCTTGTATAATTATGACTTAGACCGTTGGAAAGCATTTTCTACGGGCTTTTTGCCGACGTATCACAAGTAGGGGGTTGCCATTTAAATTTTTGTAGGTGGGGCATAGGGGGTTTAAGGGGGTGCGTTCTCTCTCATGTCATTTTAGTTCCCCTCTTTACCCTAGAAACAGTTTTGAAATTTTTTTGAAATCTATTTTCATTCAAGAGTGTAAGTTTTAAAATTGACACCCTGTATATTTTTTATAAAATGAAATAATAAGTAACACTTTTAAATAATCAAAAGTTTTATTTTATATATTTACAAATCTGTGTAGTTTATTATTGATGAAGGACTGGCGCCTATTTCTACAATATTTTTCAGGTTGTCTGAAACACCCTCAATTTCTTCAAAATTTTAAAATTTTTTGGTGGTTTCGTAATGCTGATCGTTTCCTTCGCTGGAATCATCTGCTAAATTTTTTAAATGTATCCTTCATTACACGTCCAAAAATCGAAACGCGTGTAAGATAGTGTAAAGTGTTATTGTTGATGTAGTGGAAGTGTAAACAGTGTTCAGTGTCAATTATCGCCAACGGTTCCAGAATTCCCAACTTGGTCGGAAAATATTGACATTTCGGAAAATGTTCATGGGAAACTTTTTGCTTAAAATTTTTTTCTTTATCCAGTTTTTGTAACTATTTTAAAGATTATGCTTTTCTCCCACTAGAAGAGCAACGGCATATATTAGCACAAAAGTTTTGATTATTGAGTTGTTTTCCACTTATAGTCAGCGAGACCATCCGTCCAGAAAACAGAGGGAAAACCCCTCGTTTACTGGACTAATGCTGCATTTGAGTATTCAGTATTCTTTTATATTTTATCTATTGTGTAAGTTATTTTGATTCAAGCTAATTTAATTAAGTTTTTTTAACTGAGTTTTTTTAGTAGTATATATTTAGGGTCTGCGGACAGACCAATTGTCAGGATGGCCGAATGTTATATTTCATATTTCCAAAGTACTATATTTATTGGTCAAGACCCATTAACAAACATGTCACTTGAATGTTGAACCCAGTTTTGTTTATATCATCTCCTGAAACATATACACATGGCCAAGGGTCGAGGGGATCTGAAAAGGAAGGAAAGTGATCTGGAATATGCAATCGGTGTGTAACCGTGACGTTGAAGAGAATAAATTCAGATAGTTGTATTATTATCGAGTTTTATTATACCTACTTTATCCTTTTTGAGTCTTACAATTATTTCATTACTGCGATGCATTTTTTGCTTAACTACGATTTTCATAAAATTCCACAATTTGTTTTGTTTCGTTCTTTTAATATATGAACATTGTTTATTCTATGTCCGAGTATTTTTCTATTTCTCCACTATGTTTTATTATTAAGTATAGTAAATATTTATCAAGCAATTATAAAGTACTAAAACCAAACATAAGTCTAAAGTTACTTTTGTGGGGTGTATAAGTGGAATCCATTATATCATAAAAAGTTTCACGAAATTATATCAATTTCCCAAGGCAATTAATATTTAACGACGTATTGGTGTAAAACGACTCAAAAGTTTTGACATTATTCTTGAAATATTTAATTTACGACTAATGAGGGTCATAAAAGTTTCAAATACAATGGAAAATTTGTCTTCAATTACCAGTTTTCGAATAGTTAACAGCCTTATTCAAAAACTTGGCTAAAATTTATGGTTCTCAAGTAGCTGTTATAAGATAGACCGTTTGTTAAAACCCTTAAAAACTTTAGATGCCCAGCTAAATATGGGTAGGTATACAGGATTGGATCAGGGTATAATAGTTAAAATAATAAATTGAGAAATTGAAAGCCAGCAGTTTCTTGGGAGAAAGTGAGATCCAAATTAATATTTGCGTCTACTAATGCTGAAATGGTTGATAAGCATTTTTGTATACCCACCATTATCCAAATAATCATTTATAAACTAACTTCAAAATTTGAAGTAGATTGGACCAAAGAATCACGTTGTCCCATACAAACTTTGCCCCCGTTTTTCACCCCCTTAGGGGTAGAATTTCGGAAAATTCTTTCTTATCGGATGCCTACGTCATACAGCGAACACACCCTCCAAGTTTCAGGTCTCTCCGATTAGCGGTTTAGGTTGTGCGTTGATCGATCAGTCAGTCATTCAGAACAAAGTATTTTATTTGTATTGTTGCCAGGTCACCAACTCAAAGCCGGCCCTGTCTCTCGATTATAAATTTTGGTGAATGCGCTTTCGAGAACATTCTCGAGAACATTTAGTTCAGAATTAGTGAAACGGACAGTAAAGAGTTAGTTCACAGAAGTTCTTAGTAATCAGACAATGAATGAAATAATGAAGATAAATAGTGTAATATTCAAGTAGTAAAAATAAATTAGAACTATTATACCGAGTGTAAATAAATTAGTAGACATTAAGTAGAGTGTGCATATGAATTAAGTTGATACAGTGTGTATTTCTTTAAATAAATAAATAGTAATTAGCAATAGTAGTGTGTATAATTTTATCCCACAAGTAAAAACTATTTAAATAAATAAGAAAAACATTACAGTATAGAAGATTACATCTTCGTTCACAAGAAATGATCATCAAGTATTATGGAACGAACTAGAATTGCGAGAATTCTACAACTTGAAGATCAAGTTCTTCAAATTATTGACGAACATCCAGAAACGAGAAAAAGTGCTCAACAAGTAAATGTGAGCCACAAAACTGTTTGGAATAATGTGAAAGATCAACGTAGTCAAGATTTGCTATCTAAAGAGTATAACTTTAAAATGGAATATCGAATCCCCCAAAATAATATTTACTTTGGAAGCATCCGGTATACAGAGTGATGCGAAGTTTGAATTTTTTTCAAATTTTGGGAGTGGGATGTTTTATTTTATAAAATTCTAACAACTCTTATTTTGTACATAAAGTGGAAAGATTGTGAAGGTTATTTCAACTGAAAATGAATAAATAATTAAAAAAATACTTGTTCCAGTAGAGTCCGAGATAGGGGGTGAACGTGGCCACCAACCCTTATACCACGTACTGGCTAATTTTATCAGCCAAAAAATGGTCTGGTTATCAAATAAAATATATACACTGTGGCCCGAAATTGAGGTATACATTTTTTTAATTCAAACTTAATTGTTTTTTGGCGATACTCATTTTCTTTTCACAGAAATAATATTACCCAACCAAAGCTGGGAGTGGCGAAACAAAAACATGACTAGTAATTTTGTTACTAATTGGAATGGTCGAAAAGTAACCGCAACTGCGTTACTTCTACAAAGTAACTTGAAATCCTTGCTTCGTTACTACTAAAGTAACGCGTTACTGCAATAGTTGGGTGCGTATCGTGAAAGCACTTTGAAGCGGTCGTCGGACCGCCGACAGAAGCTTGCTTCTTATGCACAATCGAATGCGAGGTTGGGAAAACCATCAATAAAAATACGCGCAATAGAATGCGATGTTTGACCAATTATATTGACCATTTTTTCAAAATTTTTACAAATATTGACCATTTTTGACAATTTTCGACCATTTTTCCAAATTTTTGACAATTTTTGGAAATATTTGTCAATTATTAACCATTTTTTCAATATTTTGACAGTTTTTGACAATTATTGACCATTTTTCCAAATTTTTGACAATTTTTGACTAGCCTTTCCAAAAGTCCTATGTCGTGCAATAAGAAGCAAGCTTCAATTTAAATTTCATTGGATTAGTGGATTATTCAGAAATCTGGCAACACTGTTGCGTGACGATCGCTTTTTCGTAACATGACACGTTGCGTGGCAACACTGTTGCGTGACGAACCCTTTTTCGTAACGTTACACGTTTAACGAGTTCATTAGCCTTCTCAAAAGTCCTATGTCGTGCAATAAGAAGCAAGCTTCAAAAATTGTTTCGCGAATCCTGTAAATTTTATTGTTGCTGATATATTCTGGATAGTTCACTTACCACGAAGGCATATTAGTTCAAATTCACCTAAAACAGGTTTTATTTGCAACGAGCTTAATAGCACCATTGAAAAATATATTTATTCAAGTCCGGTCCTGTGATTGATTGATTGATTAGTTCGGCACCACCAGAGGCTTAGGACCTCGGTACCTCATCCTTTAGGCTTTTTGTGCTCTTTCATACCGTTTATGTGAAGATACCAGTAGGTAGCCCTTATCAGGCTCAAAAGTCTTTTCACTAAGTCCCTCTTGGAGAAATCCTCCCTTGGATACTCTAGTCCTAGGAGTCTATATCTCCAATGAGACAGAGCTTCACATTCGAAGATAATGTGAGGTGTTTCCTCCTATTCCATGCACAACCAACAGATAGGTTTGTATATGCCAATTGTATGCATGTGCTTCCTTAGGGTACAGTGACCGGTGAGTAATCCCGTCACTTTCATTATCTGGCCCCTGCTGAGGTTTAATATTTCGTTAGTCAGCGACTTCGAGGGTTTTTTGACCTGTT
The DNA here is from genome assembly GCA_947563755.1 of Lochmaea crataegi. Taxonomy (NCBI): domain Eukaryota; kingdom Metazoa; phylum Arthropoda; class Insecta; order Coleoptera; family Chrysomelidae; genus Lochmaea; species Lochmaea crataegi. Next base: position 2,344,740 of record OX387432.1, read on the forward strand.
TCGGCACGTTTGGCACCAAGATATACAACCACGTGCAGCAGATTTTGATATTCCAAATACTGGTTCAGGACCAGTGAATGCAGTTTCAGACCCTAGCGGTGTCTACAATACCCACTTAAGAGTTACTCTATTGTGGTTTGCCAGGGTTAAAAGTTTTTGTAGGCAGTCCCAGACCAGTCTAGATCTGATCTGGGGACATGCTAAATATTTCAGTGCTGCCTGACTATATGACAGTATGAGGTTTTTTTGATTTGGCCTCTATACCCCTTTTCGATGTTCATTTGCAAACACGTGTCGATAACGTAGATTTTTGCCTGGAATACAGATGCAAACTTCCCCAACGATGCGTGGACATTGCACCCCAGCACTACAGCTCCTGTTCCTATGTCAGTTTTAGATCCGTCTGTGTACCACTGTGTACAACTTTCAACACCCTATATATCTCTGTAGCTAAACTCTTGAATGATCATCTTCCTATATTAAATTTAATCAATTCACGTGAGCTCTCTGTGGTAGATTGTTGTCCTTCGAATATCACAACACTCTGTATATACAAAATAAGTAAAATTAGTTTTAGCAAATTCAAAATTTAGTTTCATAAAAATTTCGAGAACATAATTTCATTTAAAAACTATTTGTTCTCGAGACTCAAAACTAATTTTCAATTTCAAATGTATCCTGCACCTAACGATTTTCCTCATTTTCTTAGTATTTTAAACGGTACAATTCCACTTCGCGCACTTAAAAGCAGAAACTTTGATAACCATCCAGGTAGTCAAGTTTCACTGCAAATAGGTTTAATGTTCCATCATATAAAAAACGTATTTCTTCTGCTTTTCTCCAGTTTGTTCAAGAGCTCTAGCTCCATTCACGAGCTGAGCGTATTTACGATATACAGTTTTCCTTGTTGCTACGTATTTTAAAAAGAGAACGATTTATTTCTCAGAAGTCATTTTCTCAAGATTCAATATTAGATTATTTTTATATACAGGGTGTCCCAAGATTTTTTTACAGGCTGTATCTCAGGAATTAACGAATAGGTTTATTTGAAAATTGGGTTTGCGTCATCGCAATCAAAAAAATTCAATGGAATCAAACTTAGCTCAAATGAGAGGGCTTTTTATTTCAAATTCAACGGTGTATCACAGTGAGGGTACTCAAGTGGATAATTACACGATCTTTTCAATTTAATGTTTATTTGCAATTCATAATGGTGGATAACAAGATGGCCGTCGTACCAATTTTAAAGAGTTATAATTTGGCATAAATCATTAGAAGGCGGGCAAACGACCAGTCAACAAAGACGCTTTAAATGAAATGAACAGGATAAGACACATTTAGATACAATAGCACAGCTTAGTTGTTATACTCTGTTTTAGAGTGGGAATAAAATATTTGCTTTTATTTAACTCGTTCCTAAGCTAATTCAGCGCTTCCCAACCGGTGGGTCGCGGGAGACATTTGGGGGTCACCACTAGGCTCCCAAAAATAAAAAATAATTAAGGTCTCTAAAAAATATTTCTTTATTCCTTAATTATAAGGCTTAACAAAATTATTATTTAACAATTTAGGTACATTGCCGCTCTCTCAACGTCGGCAGTGAAATGAAAATGCGTAATATATCTTTGTCTTACTATACAATACAGAGACGCATTTCGGATATGTCAGCAGATGTATTGGAGCAAATTTTGTCTGAAGCAAGAGCATCTCCTCTGTTTTCTATCCAACTTAACGAGTCGACTTTTATTCATAAAATAAGTTCACTTGGACAATACTAAAAAAGAGTTTTTGTTTTGCAAAGCCTTAAAAACCTCAACCAAGAGTGAAGATGTGATAAAAATGATACGATCTTTCTTTGAAATTAATGATCTAAAATGGGGGAATTTGTGTGGAGTTTGAACTTTCAGAAAAAACTGGAGAGCTTGCACCTCAAGCAAAGGATCTGCACTGCATGATTCACCGTTTCGCTCTTACTATTAAAACTCTACCGAGGCAAATGCAAGAGGTGCTTAACTCATTAATTAAAATTGTTAACCATATAAAATATACAGCTCTCAATACCGGTCTTTTCAAAGAACTCTGTAAATACATGAACTCAGATTACGAGACTCTTCTGTTTTGCTGCAGTTCGATGGTTGTCAAAAGGCAATGTTAGTGAACGTATCTTTGAGCTAAAAGAAAAACTTAAAGTTTTTTTGGAAATGCAAGGAAAGCAGAATTTTTTGCAAAATCTTATTGATCCAGCTTGGATCCAAAGAGTCGTATCTTTGGTCAGTTAAACAAATTAAATTTAAAACTCCAGGAAAAGGACTTTCTGTATTTTGGAGATAATCTTCAAGCATTTGTTTGTAAGGTTGAAAACTGGCAATGAAAAATAATGCTTGGAAACATTTCAATGTTTGAAAACCTGAGCTGCATAGTTGAAGCCTCTATAACAGGAATTGAGGAGGATCTAAAACGGGAAATTAATCACCACCTTCAATTTCTGGAAAATGGTATTCATCACTACTTTCCTGATGTGTCTGAGCAAGAAACCTCAGGTGTAAGGAACCCATTCCATACCCATTTAGATATTGCCGAAATTCCAGATGAATTTTTAGATCTTAAAAATGATTCTACAGCTCGTACTCCAGGCTATTCCATGCCTTGTTTTCTCTCCGGGTACTAGTACAATTTGCTTCCACCCCTATCTTTGTGAAAGTGGTTTTTCAACTGTTTTGCAAATTAAAACAAAGGCCAGAAATAAACTTAATGTTGAGGATGACATTAGACTAGCTTTGACTCGCATTAAACCAAGGATTTTCAAACTTGTTACGCAGATGCAAGCACAGTCGTCACTTGAGCATTATACTATTGTACCAAATAAAATAAATAAATAATACTAAATACTAAATTGTCTTTTTTTATATTTGTTAAACTATGAAACATCAATATTTATTTATTGGGGTCGCCAGCTTTTAAGCAAATCCAAAAGGGGTCGTGACTAAAAAAAGGTTGGAAACCACTGCGTTAATTGATGGCTGTAGCGGGAATGAGTGACATGAAAAGTTAAGTCAAGTGAGAGTTAACATCGAACAGATATTGAGGATTATAGATTAAGGGTCTACATCCATTACAGTTTGCTAATGTGAGAATGAATAAATGTAAATTAGCGATGACTGGACCCATTGAACAGGGTGGACAACTTAAAGATTGAATTGTAAACTTGCAATGAAAGTTTTTTAAATTCCGTAAATCAGGTATTTACTACCTACACCTATAATTGGTCCTAAATTAGAGTAACAGTAATTTGCATACTCTAGAAATACCTACGAGTTGGGTGAATGAAACTTTGACATTGTCGTTAGGTTCCTACCTGAAGTGGATAAAACTTTATGTCGAAGTAAGAATGGCATGAGATTAGATAAATTGGAATAAATGTTTATAAAAAAGTCTACTAAGTATTTCCAGTACCACTCAATTTTCAAATATTAGTCATTATATTCCTAGTAATCCAAAAGTAAGAGAGACCTTCGCAGATCTATTGTGCTAGACCCGTCCGTATTACCGACTCCGTCGTGGGTCTTTGACAATTATTGACCATTTTTGACAATTTTTGATTGGTTTTGACAATTATTGACCGTCTTTGACAATTATTGACCATTTCTTCAAAAATTTTACAAATATTGACCATTTTTGACAATTATAGACCATTTTTCCAAATGTTTGACAATTTTTGAAAATATTTGGCAATTATTAACCATTTTTTCAATATTTTAACAGTTTTTGACAATTTTTGGCTATTATTAACGATTTTTTCAATATTTTGACAGTTTTTGACAATTTTTGACAATTTTTGACAATTATTGACCATTTTTCCAAATTTTTGACTAGCCTTCACAAAAGTCCTATGTCGTGCAATAAGAAGCAAGCTTCAATTTAAAGTTCATTGGATTAGTGGATTATTCATAGATCTGGCAACACTGTTGCGTGACGAACGCTTTTTCGCAACATTACACGTTGCGTGGCAACACTGTTGCGTGACGAACCCTTTTTCGTAACGTTACACGTTTTACGAGTTCACTAGCCTTCTCAAAAGTCCTATGTCGTGCAATAAGAAGCAAGCTTAAAAAAAAAGGGAAAAATTTCCGTTTATTTCTACGTCTCCACAAATGCTGGAATTTTTTAATAAGAAATTGAATTCCAAAAAGGAAATGGAGAGGCAAAAGGAAGAACGGAAATTAATTAGAGCAGAGAGAAAAATGAATATAGAACAAAAAAAGGGAAGAATCTAAGCAAAAGACCAAAAAGGCTAAAATTACAAAAAAAAGACGTCTCTCACCATCTTCAAGTTCTTCAAATGATTCCTCTACGCAATAAAAATTGCGTCTTTTTTGACATTTGATAGGTAAATTATATGTAGTGAAGCCGGAGAATCCAAATATGTAAAAATATACAGGGTGTTCCGCTGAAATTTTAATACCATTTCTGGTTAAACCGGAAGTCGGCCATATTGATTTTAGAAGTGGAAATTTGAAAAACAGTTTACCAAAAATTTTAATAAACTATTTACCCATTTTAAAGTTAAAGGGGTGGCCAAAATTCATTTACCCCTATAGGATGGGGCGCTATTATAATCCCATAAGTTGCTAATTCTATTTTGAGAATTGGTCATAAAAATAGAGTCTGTTGAATCTTCGTTGGAATCTCATTCGGAAAATGTGTGCGCACACGTCACTGAGCTCATCGAGTTACAGAATTTATAATTTTCTACTATACATTAAAAAATAACTTTTCCTACGATCACTACCCAAAGTAGGCTTTTGCACTCTCAAATCTAACCGCAAAGTTGATGTTTTCCGCGAGCTGTCATAATTTGACATTATTGGCGCTCTTAAGCAGAAAGTAACTTTGGCGCACGCCTAATTTTATTTATAGATAAAAGAGAGCTAGTAGTTATTTTAATATAAACTGTAGAATAAATAAATATTTTAGTTGATTTTCTAATATGTTAAAGCATCCAACAGTATTTTCCGTAATAATTTAATGAGAAATAGGGAAATCTAAAAAATATCTGACATTAATGTAATAAGTGTTGCCTACGTACATAGGTACACGAAACTGCAATCTGGAAACTGCTAAGTACAAACAATGACAATAGGTAGGCAACACAACATACTTGCAAATAACTTAGGGATTATAAGAATCAAGTATGTCTAAGTCAAAGAAAGAACCTATTGCATTGACACTGAAATATTTTTTGAGATAGTTCTGTGCTGTGTAATTGTATTAATATTTTACTATAAGTCAGTAAGTACTTAAAAAAACAAGAAAAATGGATACAAGTGATACTGATTTTTCAAATACACCGCCAGATATTGTCGAGGCGGCCAAAAAAGTCACTTTAAATCTACTTCCGGAGCAATCCAAATTAAAGTACGAAAATGAGTCTATTTATAAGTTGGTGCAGATCCAAAAAAATTAAAAGATATTCAGAAAATGTGTTATTAACATATTTTGGGGAAAAAGCAGCAACATTAAAGTCATCAACCCTGTGGTCCAAGTATTCAATGCTAAGGCAAACATTGAAAATAAAAAACATTGACATTAGTCAATATGCAAAATTAATTGCATTATTAAAAAAAAATCTGTCGGTTATAAAGCAAAAAAATAAACTTCCAATATTGTAATGAAAGTAACACGTTTTTATTAAAAAATTAATTTTATTTTGGTGTGATCGTAGAAAAAATCTTGTGTGTATTTCGAGCAGAAAGTCCTTTGGTAGTCTCGACAGATTGCCGCGCTCCGCTGACGCGTCGCGCGGCAACTTTCTGTCTCGACTGCCAAAATACTACTTTAGCTATTGTTTCTCCACGACTATATAATAATGCTCACATTTACATATTTAGCTGAATAATGAAAAAGAATTCACTCTCGTTAGCCAATCACATTCTATGATTATCAGAAATCACGCTAAAATTAACCAATCAAATCGTCTCTTTCAAAACGTCAAATGTCTAACTACACAAAATAAGCAATTGTAATAACTTTACCATAAATTTTGCAAAAGAATGAATCTAAATTAAGTACCAATATTTATGGTATCTCTATTATTATTCCTAATAATGTTATAATTTCATTTAAAAATGTAAATACAATATATTATATTAAAAATATGAGTTACCTGTATTTATGTTCTTTACATTTTAATAATTAAATGTGGTTGATAGCTCAGTGGTACTTGACTCCTACACGGGCGATCAGGGTTCGATTCCCATTGGATTTTTTTAATGCACAGTCGTGGAGAAAGTATAGTCTTTTACTTGTGTAGAACGGGTATTATTCACTTGGATGATTCCAAAACTCACTCGCTGCGCTCGCTCGTTTTGGAAACTTCATCCGCGTGAATAATAGCCATCATTCTAGACTCGTTGAAGAATATACTATTCTTGAATATTTCATTTCATTATCATCTGTTGATGAATACCTAAGTTTTAGTGATAACTTACCGGTAGAGCGTCACATGTTTCTATTGGTAACGGATCCTCAGAGCAATACATGGAATCTGCTGGCTGAAGGATGGGCGGCCGAGGTGGCGGCGGTAGTAGGAACTCCGGTGGCGGTCCAGGACAATCACATTCCGCACCGGCAGCATCCATACTCCACATGGTGTCTATATCGTCGCCAGGTGGATCGTCGTAATCTGCAGGTCTTGCCATAAGACCTTACGCCACCGTTACTGGAAACAAATACAATTAACATTTTAAAAGTATTTTAAAAAAATCAGTAAAAAATTGGAAATTACCATACCTACATTGTAGATATTTTCAAGCAAACAAAACTAATTCGATTTCATTTTTCAAAAATGGCGAATGCGCTTTGCTGATAGTGGTGGGCGCTACAAATAGTACCTTAATAATCAATTTTCACATAAAATATCCACTACGTTCAACTAATTCTACTCCTCTAGATTTTTTCTTATGACCAGATAAAATTTTCGCTGGGGGACTCCGAAACAGTGTTGTACCAGATGTAACCGGAGGTTTCCAGAATTGTGTTAACCAGTAGATGATTTAAAAGTTTAACAGACTACGACAAGGTGAGATGGCATAGGTCAGTATAGGTCTGCACTAACAGTCAAGATAGGTATTCTAACAGAACACTGCCGCAAGAATGGGCACCGCAACTCAAACTAGTGGAGAAGAAGAATGTGATTATGTACCATGGTTGTCGCTGGGAAACAACTGGATAGAAGAAGAAGACTTGCTTAAACTGACTGTGGATATCCTATATCCCTTCAAAGAACAGGACTAATAGAATTACTAGTTTATGAGATTTTCCTCGTGAGCTGAGTAGAGGATGAGGACACAAAACGGGAAGGGATTTCGCCTTAGCGAGATTTGGATGGTTCCAATGAGTTTTGTTGTTTGATCCTTTCCTTCCCGACACGTTTTTTGCTTGCCGTTGGGAATAAAGGTATAATAAAAATACGGGGCACTCACAACCCATCTATTTAAATTTTTGCAGCCAGAACAATAATAAAGTACCAAACTTTAATGGCGGATAAGGCAACAGCGTTGACTATCATGAAAAACACGGTCTTGGAGACCACGCGGAATACAAATAATCGTACTTAGAAATTTAATACTGATTTACTGATAGTTATCGGGTGAACACTTTACACTTGATTCACATTTTTATTTGTTACAGTTACAAGGAATTAATTAATAAGATGAAGTGTTTATATGGATGAACAGATTAATTTACATTGATCATGTCGCCTCAAGAGTTGAGCTAAAAACTGACTAACTGCCTTTCGTTGGAGCTGTTTTTCACAAGAGACTAATCCGCTCAAACCATACCGATGTTGCCACATTTATAAAAGTATAAAATGTCAATTTCTTCAAAATCATAACCTCATTTTTTCTTTGTTAAAACAGATCATTTGGTTTATTTATCGAGAAGGGCAAGGAAAATGATTGAAGAAGCCATTTTCACTCTTCCCCTTCTTGAATAACTTGATGTGCGCGTTACAAAGTATTGGATATTTTTCAAGAAAGGGAAGGGTGAATGCATGCATTTAAAAATAAGGTTATAATTTTGAAGAAATTGACAGTTTATACTTTTATAAATGTGGCAACGTCAGTATGGTTTGGACGGATCAGTCTCTCGTCTATTTTCGCGGCAATTAGTTCGGGCGGTACCGATTGGTTCCGTGAGCATTACAAAAGGCACGGAGATTTGAATGTCGAACCTTTGTCTTAATGATGAGTTAAGGTACATTGTAGGAATTTATGGGAAATTCCTACAATAAATATTTTAAGTCTAAGTGAATGTTCACCTCAAAAAAACATACAAGATACAACAGAGGTTTAACTGTCCCTCATGTTATGTGAGTGATGGCTACAGTGGACGGAACAAATTTGTTGAGTTTGTTGGTTGTGGCGGTAATAGTGAGTGTCAGTTGCATTCGGAAACAGTATCATATATATATATATCATATATAATGAATTGATGTGAAGTATTTCTCATGATGATAACGATAATCTTTTTTAATCAACGTGCCATAGTAATATGTGTCGCAAATATTGAATTTATAGTCATTCAGTTAATCATCAATCATTTATATCAGGGCACAGGTTATGGCGTGTTGGCGCTGCACGTCGACTATAAATCTATCAAATAAATTTGAATCAACATTACATGTACCATGTACCCTAATGCGACGCGTAATTTCATTGAACTACCAAAGTAAATATTGAATTAAACGCCGACGGACAGATACGTTTATTTGTTTTTCGGCGAAAAAATTGTTTTCATTTTCAAATTACTAGTTTATTAACCTTGTACACATTATAAAGAAACTTAATATGTTTCCACTCTAGTAATTTAAATAATTTCTAATAGGAATAATATTGTACGCGATGAGTCTCTGGATTTATAATAAACTAGCTTTTGCCCGCTTAGAAGTAAAAAATGGTTCTAATAGGAATTTTAATTAGTTTTTTACGTTATTAATTTTGTTATAACATATAAATTATTATTTTAAACTGTTAAGGTAAGTTTTCCATTCAATAAAATTGAAATTTCGAATTCTAATCACATTTAAATATTCTTTAATATTTGACATTCTAATTTTAAAGAATATTACATTGCACCAAGCTTTTAAATGAGTTCAACGTTTTTTGAATAAAATCGCTAACTAAATATACCTACCTATTAGGATTGCTATGTATGTATCACACCTATCTAACCAACTAACGTAACTGTATTAAAAAAATTTGTAATTAACAGAAATGCCTACTTAACAACAAATCTCATATAATGTGAACTCAATCAATAACAAAATTCAAATTCTTATAAATCGCATACAACCGTCAATGACGTCTGCCCTAACGCGTCTGCCGCGTTCCGGTTGAATACCTGAACGGTGGCGCGGCGCGGTGATGGGTCGTGATGAAAACATACTTAACTTACCTACCTATAGATACCTAAAAAACCCTAAAATTTGTAACCATTTGTGTAAGTAAGTTGTTTGTATCTAATCAAGAGTAGAACATTACTTTTCTTTACACCTAGTAGGTATAATACAAAACAAATTTTTTTAATTTCGAAAAATCCTTCTCTACGTCATAATAGGAAAACGTGTGCGAAATTTCAATTTTCTAGCCTTAACGGTTTGACCTGTGCGTTGATACATCAGTCAATCACTTTTGCCTTTTATATACACTATGTTCATTTGGAAAGGACCCACCCTTAATATTTCGGAAATGCGACATATTAGAAAGAAATGCCGAAACACGTCAACTTTTAACTTGAGGGGGACACTTTTAGGCGCCAATGTCATAAACGTCAGATTCACCCCCTCCCTTCTGGAGATACCCCTTGAATTTTTTCAAATGGCATTAGGTATCAAGTCATACCTCATTTAAAAGGTCTGGTAAATCTCTATTCAATCATTTTGTTTTGCCTTTGATTCCAGCCTTCCATTGTTACTTAATCGTTGTTTAAAATTGGCGCTCTTTCAACTTTTCGTATGCCGTAGGTTATGACCGAAAGACTCTTTAAAGAATAAAAAATGTACAAATAGTGAAAAGACAACTGTTAACAAGACATAAGTGTTATTTAATCATGTGTACAAAGTGACCACCGTTAACATTCAGGCAATAAAAGTTGAAAGAGAGCAATTTTTAAACAACAAATAAATTAGAACTATTATTTCGAATGTAAATAAATTAGTAACCATAGTGTGTATAATTTTATCCTACAAGTAAAAACGATTTAAAAAAATAACAAAAACATTACAATACTAATATAATAATTCCAAGTAATTAAAAGAAAAAGTAACTATATTTTAAACGAAAGTTCCAAAATCAAACACTTATGTAATTCTATTGAAAACATTTAAATAAAGATCATATAAATGGCACCTATCAAAACACAGCGTACATAATATATTGCTCAAATATTTTTCCATTCATTGAAATTTAATCGATATGATAATATAACAGTAGCATTGTGGTTTAATAAAATGTTTACAATTTTAAGTGGACCTGTGATCAATATAGAATGATATTTTACAGAATATGTCCGTAGGTTCTTCGAGGAATATGTGTACATGTCAAAACGGTGCCAAAAAATCGAGTCTGTTTCCAATCCAACTAATTGAATGCAAACAAAGTTCAATTACTCCTATATACAGTAATAGTGCAGTTTGAATACCGAATGAACATCATATTCCAAGGGAACAGAGTGTTATGGATTAGATCGGTGTTTCGTTGAATTTACAGCAGTTTTTAAAAATCACCCTTTCCTGCGATGTAAGCATAAAAAAAGCGAGTATCAATTCGCGATTACAACTAAAAGAGCTATTGAAACCACACGTTCAACAATTTGTATATTTATATTTTATAGTTTATTTCAGAAAGGTATAGAGTAATAAAACCTCATTAGGTATGCAAAGGGAGCCAACGAATATTTAAGCCACTTTCATAGTTTGGCATTGATTTCATTGTAAAATTCTTTCTTTTTATAAAGTGCAGGTAGTACCACCCGGGTTGGGGTCAATATATGGGTTTAGCCTATTGTTATCCATTCACAAACACTGAAAATAGTGTGCCAAAGGCGTGCCGGTAGGATACTCGTAAAAAGGAAAGAATTTTATTTTAACAGAATAAAAATTAGGCATTATGTACATAGTATTAGGTACACTTATTTTTTATTGAACATTATACAAAAAATACATTATACAGAAATTAAATTATAAAAAAATCATAATATTCTTCGTCATCTGAGGAACTGTCATCTCCTCTTGACGTTATAATTAACGGTTCGACGGTCCGATCGATCAAGTAGTCAAGATCCCACATTTTCTCCTCTTCTTTAATGACATGCTGGACTGCTTTTCGCCAGTTCTCTGGTGTCACCTCCTTAATGGCTTGATAAAACAGAAGCTTAACGTCTTTCATTTTGAATGTCGTGTTGTGTCTTGCTACAAATCCTTTCACTTGCGCCCAGGGAACACTTGCGCAGCACAGTTACACTATGTTTTTCTGCTATATCTTCCACGGCGTATTTCATAAAACGATGTTTGTGTAAATTTGCTATAGCTAATAGTTCTTTTTTTATCAAATTATCTTCAAATTCAATACTTTTGGTGGTTAACCAGTCAATAATTTCTTGTTTTCTCCAAGATGAAGTTGGAGTCTTCTCTATGCGTCGAGAATGATAACTCGCGTTATCCATAACTACTTCATTCATTTCACCAAAATAGTCTTCAAAAACATCCGAATCCATGTCCTCGTGGTAATCTCCCGTATGGCACGACTGAAAGGTTAGCAAACCTTCTTTTAAAAATCCCTCTTCGCTTCCAATATGGACGATTATTAGTCTTTTCCCTTTACCTGAAGGCACCTTAATACCCGTTGACAGGCCTTCCATGAAAGCTTGGCGAGCACTGGTTATATTTTTGTCTTGCCACATTTTTGGTACTGTATAACCTTCATTGATCCACGTCTCATCAAGATAGAAGATTTTCTTCTGCTCTGTTCTGTACTGCTTTATACTTCTTAAGTATTTTCGTCGCCAGCAAACAATTTCATCGCTTTCCAGTAAAAGTGCTTTACGGTTATGCTTTTCCCAGGCAAAATCCATATTTCTCAAAGTGGTCCATAAAAGTTTTTTAGTTATCAACGGAATACTGTCATCCTGGCCAAGCTCCATTAAAATCTTATCGAGGGTGGGTATTTCTTTTTTAAAATAAAAAGAGTGAACTTTTCTTCGAATTACACTTTTGGTGTCTTCATCAAGGACTTTTACTGGTCTGCCTGGACTTTTCTTGGGAGGCTCCACTTGGCCTGCTATCTTTCTCCCCCGCAATAATTTAAAAACGGTGGACTTTCCAACTCCAGTCATTCGGGAACATCGGTCGACAGTTTCTTGTACAGTAAATTTCGGGTAATCGTATTTTATGCAATCGTGTACATTTAAAATAATAAGTTTTTCATTCACTGATAGTGGAGAATTATTGGAACATCTTTTCGTTGGTGTAAATGTCTCCATTTTATTACTAATCTTATAATACTGTGAACACTATTTACGGCTTAACAGCAAATACTGATGCGTTAAACTAAACAAATATACTTATAAAGGTCTAAAAATTTTGGGTAAGGCACCTTGCGGCGCATGGTTGAGCCGAATCTGAAACAGGGTTGGAATTAGGCAGAGGCACTAATAGAAGGTTAAACGGTACCTGTTAAACGCAAAACGTAACTGTATAATCTACTACCTAAGTAATCCCTACACAATATTTCGATATTGACACTTCAGGCCAGAAAACATACTTTTCCTAATTCTCTTACGCAATTACTTGAAATTTTAATATTACAAACAATACTATTTCAAGACCTACGCCTATGGCCGACACCGAAATTGAGCCGAACTGGACGGAATTCCCCATTTTATTACTCTATACCTTTCTGAAATAGACTATAGTTCCTTTGTATATTCATGTAGAGTTATATTTTAGTTCTTTTATTTTTATTCGATACTCCTACCGGCGCGCCACTGCCTCCAAAACACTTCTACCTTAGTTCAAAATCGCGTTTTGTTTTCTTTTCCCTGGCGTGACCAAACGCACACTTCGCGCCTAAATGCATTATCTCCCTGGTTTTTAAGAGGCTAGCTCAGCTAGTAACAGTTGAGTATCCAACCCTATCGGACTCCCAGCTAAGACCTACCACTCCTTTACCGGTATAGAACCGATATTTTCAGACCAAATGGGTCAGGTTTCATAGTAATTAATTTAATTCCTTTATTTCCTTTGCTTTGAAAACCACAAAGGAAAGAGTAAGATAGTACCAATAATTACTATTTCATACTGAAAGGTTTGTATATATTCATCGTTCCATCTATATGTATTTTCGACGTTAAAGTTTATTAAAGTTTATTGAATTGTTAACGAAATACAGTTATTATTTATGCGAGAGAATCAGTCATCCTATAGCATTCCAGTCCACTAAATCGAAGGCATCCTATTTTTTACGAAAGCAAAAAAATTGTTTTCATTTCAACTGATGTGGCATCAACGGCCACATCAAGAGTATATAAAAAATAATAACTTAATAAAGACCTGTTGCACCGACCTCTATGTATGTATGTAATTGTGGTGACATTCACTGAGACCTAAAAGATCTATCAAACCAAGTTTAAGCCAAAACCTGGTTTAAATGTAAATTTAGTGTTGCACGGTATTGTTAAGCCAGTTTAATGCCGGTGGAAACCATAGAAACTCGTTTAAGATTATAAACCTGGATTAGTTAAACCACGCTAACTTAGTATGTTGTTGCAACGACCCCTAAACTACATTAAACATATTAAGTGGTTCAAAAAATAATTAAGATAGCAAAAAATTTCTGTTTCAAAATTATAATAAATTCTTCAAACACAAAATCTAAAACAAGATGGGATTTAATTTCACATTTTAACAAAATGACAAAACAAATAAAAATATATGTATTGAAAAAGAAAATAGTTATTTATGTACCAAGGAAAAAAACTGTCTATTATAGTCCAGCCTGCAAATTGAGCAAGCCGGCGAGACACTAGAGAGTTCTTCGCCGAGGTGCATATTAAATTTTTTCGTCGACCTTTACAAAAAATTACTAATTTCCGCAAACTCTTTTCGCCCGCTGTGCAAAAGATAAGTTTCATCTGGGGCAGCACGAAGAAATCTGTTCATTTTATCTTGACGGAATACTCTAGAATCGGAAATTTGTATATGTTAACTTTTTAGCGGACGAAAGTGTCTGCAGACGAAAAATACTTACCTTCAATAATAGTCGATTTTTCATTCGGAAATTAGTACGTAAAATGTCATTTTTTGTAAAGGTCGACGAAAAATGATGAGTCCAACCGAAGTTACAGAAGAGTTTAAATCTTATTTTCAGCATATTGCATCTAAGAATATCCACAAATTAACAGTAGAAATTCAAGAGGATAATTACATGCGACAATTATTACTAATAATCATTCTTTGTTTTCAATACCCTTTCGTCTCTGTGGTTGAAATCACAATTTATTATACATGTATGTTTGTTTCTGTAAATTGTAGTGTCAAATTGTGATTTTCATGGAATATCACTATCTATCTAAAAAAACAATTGACCTATAAACATTTTTTTTCAGTAACAGCTACCGAGTGACAAACAAGGCTATTTATTATTCTTCCCGGTAATATTTAGTATTATTATGAACTTCTACTATAAACTCATTTTTAGAGCAGGACAAGTGTTATAATCGGCCTACGCGTAAAATTTGCTTGACAAATTTGACATTAGCTATATTTTCATTAGACTCACCAACTAGATATATAAAGTGAGAGAACTTGTCTTATCTTACACTCAAGTTAGCACAACTCCTTTAATTATCATCCGATTTCAATAGAACCATTGTTGTTCTTTTGTCCACGTTATGTGTACTAATTATGATTTTTGTGCAATTATGTGCAATTTCTGTCTTCGGTTTGTCCATTTAATTTTTTTTGAGTATCATATATTTTCGAGTATATTTTTGATTGATTAAAAAGGTGAGCGGTCGTCGAACCACTGACAGAAGCTTGCTTCTTATGCACAATAGAATGCGAGGTTGGGAAAACCTCGGGGAAAACCTCGGGGAAAACCATCAATAAAAATACGCGCAATAGAATGCAAGAATATCATTATCTTCACTTCTAAAAGGAATGTGCAACAAAACCATTTCTCGTCGATAGTCATCGAAATTATTGGCCATATCGTAATTGCGATATCTTATGACCTTTTTTCAAATTTTTGACAATCATTGATAATTTTGACAGTTTTGACAATTATTGATCATTTTTGACAATTTTTCAAAAATCTTGACCATTTTAGACCATTTTTCCAAATTTTAACATTTATTGACCATTTTTGACAGGTTCTGATAATAATTCACCATTTTTGACAATTTTTCAAAAATTTTCAACAATTATTGACCATTTTTGAAAGTCTTTTATAATTATTGACCATTTTTTCAAAATTTTGACCATTTTTCAAAATTTTAACAATTATTGACCATTTTTGAAAGTCTTTTATAATTATTGACCATTTTTTCAAAATTTTGACAATTTTTGACCATTTTTCAAAATTTTAACAATTATTGACCATTTTTGACAATTTCTGACAATTATTGACCATTTTTGACAGGTTCTGACAATAATTGATCATTTTTAACAATTTTTCACAAATTTTGACAATTTTCAACAATTATTGATCACACAGTTTTCTATAATTATTGACGATTTTTTCAAAATTTTGACAGCCTCTCTCTCTGCACTGAACGTACACTATGGCCTGCGTCTCTCTCTCTCTCTCTCTCTCTCTCTCTCTCTTTCTAATGAGTCATCGCGTGACGAACGCTTTTTCGTAACGTTACACGTTTTACGAGTTCACTAGCCTTTCCAAAAGTCCTATTTCGTGCAATAAGAAGCTAGCTTCAATAAATTTCCTCATGATCGCCAAGCTGTTTGATAAACTCGAAGATACTAACACTAATGGTTTTATTGAAATCGGATGAGTTAAGCTAACTTCATTAATTGAAAGAGTTATGTTAACTTCATTGGTAGCACTAATGGTGGTGCTCACTTAATACATCTTCACGAGCTCAGTGACGAACTCAGATGAAGAAAGTTTTTAGTTTCACAACTTTTCTCTAGCTAAGGTATAATGTTAAAATATACATGTTTTTATCCCTCAAAAGTATATTTTGTGAAATTACGAGTGAAATTCGTGTTTTAAACAATATTAAGACGTTTCAAAGTACAAACTTACTTATTTCAAATTAATTACATTATTAAACAAAGCACAGACAATAAATAATTCCAAGTCCCGTTTGCCTTTTAACTTGATTAATGGATGATTAGATAAATTAATGTGGGTTTGATATCTTTATTTACAGTAGATAAAACTAACAAAGATATCTGTTTCTTTTCCCATTAATATTTCACCAAAAAAACTAATAAATTAAAAGACAATTTTGAATTTTATATACAAATCAACTTCTACTGAAATACATTCCGTCATAAAAATACCGGGAACTTTTCATTTAAAAAGCCATATCTAAAAGAGATTGTCAGAATTATTTTTTTTATAGGTTGATTATAACTATCTTCTCTACCTATACTAATGCGGTTTTTGACACCAGTATCTACTTGGAAATGGTAACAAACGCTCAGTGAAACTACTCCTTAGGCTAGAAGGCCCAATTTATTATGTTGAAACGATTCGATTTGGAAAGGCTAGACCAGGGGTGGCCAAATAGCGGACCGCCGACCCATTTTGTGCGGACCGCGAGAACACAGCAACTGGCACTACAGAGTACGTAATTTAATAAAAGTGTATCCCCCGCATTATCTTTGTTGACGTCAATTCAAAAACGGCCAGGCGATGTAACGAGCAAATTGAGAATGTTGTAGAAATCCTCAGCAGCATTTACTCTCTGCATCCTGATGGCGAATGGAGCAACGTTTTCGGGAGTGATAAAGCTACTCTACTGATGGAAATGATCGATTTCCAAGAAAACACAGTTTTAAAACTCAAAAAAATTTGTGTGTGGTAATAAATATACAGAACTACAAATATTAGCTTTGAAACTTCTTACTTTGTTTGGGTTAACTTATATTTGTAAAGCAGCATTTTCGAAGATGAATTTAATTAAGAATAAATTTCGATCTCGACTTACTAATGAACATCTCCAGGATTTAATGGCACCAATTCTACTCCAAACTTCAGATAGATAGTCCGCAACAAAAAATGTCATTTTTCTCAATGATATGTAAAAAAATACCTTCGTTATTTCCGTAATTACATTTGTATTTGTATTTTTTTCTATAAAATGTTGCGCGGACCGCGAGGGTCATTTCATTTCTTAAAACGGACCCCGAGCGTAACTAATTGGTGACCACTGGGCTAGAAGCTTGTGCGTTTGACCTAGTGATGAGCGATATCGTGATTTTTAATCACGTTGTGAAATGATATCGTGATTTTTAATCACGTTGTGAAATGATATCGTGATTTTTTAATATCAGTTATTTTCAAAATGTGACGTGATCACATCTATTTTCATTTCGTAAGATTATCTATTTTTGCTATTTGCACAGTCTCTTTATAATCCTATGATAATGAATAAAACAAAATTCGATCTTGTTGACAAAATTTTAGTCGAATGAGAGAGCGATGAAGGAAATCGCAATAATGTTTTTCCCACTCCCCCCCCCCCTGCCAAAAAGTGTATTTACCGAAAAAGCGTCAAAATTCTAAAAAAATTCAATATTTTTATTTGGAAATTTTTTTCATGGTTTGTTTCATCAAAATCGAACAATTTTTGACGAAACTAAAAATAAAAAACGAAAAATGCAGTTTTTTGCGTTTTTAGAACTAATTTTGAGGTTATGTGAAAAAGTCATTAATGAAAAAGTTGTAGATTTTTCCAAGTTCTACAACTTTTATATTCAACTTTTTTTCTAGGACCTCATTTATGGCCGGAAATCGCAATAATGTCTTTTCCCACCTCCCAAAAAAAGTGTTTTTTATCGAAAAAGCGTCAAATTTCGAAAAAATTTCAATATTTCAATTTGGAAAATATTTCCAAAATTTGTGACTATAAAAACTACCTTTTACCAAATTTTCATCGAAATCGAACAATTTTTGACGAAACTAAAAATAAAATACGAAAAATGCAGTTTTTTGTCTTTTTCGAACTAATTTTGAGGTTATGTGAAAAAGTCTCTAATGAAAAAGTTGTAGATTTCTCCAAGATCTACAACTTTTATATTCAACTTTTCAATGTATGTTCGATTTCGATTCATTGTTGTTTTCGTTGGCTGTGATCACGTCACGCTTTAGATTTGCTTATAGGAACTGTGACTGACTGTGATTTGTTCGTATCAGTGAAAAAGTAACAGTTCGTGAAATATCTCTGATCACTAGTTTCACCGCCACTTAACATTTAGTTTTCTTACAGTCTTTCATTTTGTCAGTTCATCTCATGATGTTATGCGGTTTTTACAATGGATAAAAATATCGAACAAAGAACCTGTCTCAACGACGGAAACAATATCAATTAATTTGGCGAGATTCGAACAATATTTAGTTTTAAGTTTTATTGAATTCGAAAATTCGTGGTGATTTCGATTATTTGAATGTATTTATTGCAAATATTCAGTTTCTAGCTTTAGCACGAACTTCGCTTGGTTAAACCATTCTCTATAGGGGGATTGTGCGATCAAAACAGTTTCAACTAGATGGGAGTTAATAAATTAAATAGGAAGTTTAAAACTTTCAACTCTAAAAGCGGATTACAACTACAATTTTTGACTTTTGTATAGAATATTAGGTTTATTTAATTGGATCGGATCCAAGTTAATCAAAATATTGAGATAAACATTTTTCCGCTTTTTCATTTCAATGGTTTTGTACAATAGGTCGCAGAAATTGGTAGAAAACACTTTGATTGTCTGTGAAATATATCGTAGAGTTTGACAGGTTTGACGTACCTAAACGTTTTTTTTTCGGAACGTAAATTATCTCAAAAAAATCGAAAAATGTGTCAATTAACTTGCATGCTAGGGCAATGCCGAGGGCAATGCATACAAATATACAATTAATGTTATAAATGAAACTAACTGTTTCTAATTAATTCCACTATTTAATGAAAAAATTATGAAAATTATGAAAGGATATTGATAATTATTTCGATATTGACATATCATCGTCAGAATGACAGAAGTTACATTTTATGTGATACCTACTTGATGTTCAATATTTTGGCTAGACCAAATAGTAAGTGACCTATCTTGTGATTGACCTAATATATATGAATAGAAAAAAGAAGAAGATATGATTTTACAAATATTAAAGCTTAGGTATTATTAGCCCTATGGGGATATCCTGGATATCTTTTTCCCATTTAAGATCAGTATAACTGTGCAATGATATAGGAAACCAAGGAAAACTATATCTGCTGATCTTTACAATTGTTACTTAAGAAGACAATTTATTAGTGGAGAGCTCCTAGATTTATTTATAACATTAATATGAGTAGATTCCACGAAGTAAGGGTCCAAACAGTAAATTCAAATATACAATTATTTATTTGCCAGTAGTTCTTGGTGCCATACTTAAGCAAAAATAATTTCTAACTCACAATTAGATCAGTCCCCTCTACCAAAAGAGGTGGGCGTGTGTTCATTATCCTTTTTACTTTTAACCGTTATGTTGCCATATGTATTTATCTGTAAAAGTTATTTCCTATTTTTGTGTCACACAAAGAACAATTCTTGTCTCTCTCTCTTTCAAGTAGTGTTGTTCATATTATCCTCGTCGTACTTGTAAATCATATGATCTATAAAACTTTTTCGCAATCTGTATGTATTAGTGGTTTCAATCCTAGATATCTCATCAACTAAGTTGTTGGCAGACCTAGTAGAGTAATTATGTAAATTCGAATGAGTCATACATTTTTCACGATGCTGATGAATGAATTTTGCTACTTCAAAGACATACATACACAAGATAGGGGTAGAATTTTGTACTTTGAAAACAGGGGTTTACAGTGCGCATCCCACTTTGCTCCATCAATGATTTGCAGAGCAGATTATTGCAGTCGGAATGCTGCTTCATCACCAGCTGCATTGCCCCATAATAATATTGTTGCGAGGTCACCAACTCAAAGCCAGCCCTGTTCCTCGACTGTAAATTTTGGTTGCTGCGCCGGGATTCTCTCTCGAACATTCTGGAATAAGGTTTTGTTTGTGCATAGCACAAGCGCGAGAGGCACTAGAGATTTCGAGAGTCGAGAAGGACTATATATACGCGGGTTTTTAAGCGAGTTAACAGTTAGTTAGTTCGACAGAATTAGTGAAACGGACAGTAAGGACTTAGTTTACCGAAGTTCTTAGTAGTCGGACAGTGAATTAAATAGTGCGGATAAATACTGTAATATTCGAGTGATGAAAATAAATTAGAACTATTATACCGAGTGTAAATAAGTTAGTAGACATTAAGTAGAGCGTGTATATAAATTAAGTTTAATACAGTGTGTGTGTTTCTTTAAATAAATAGATAGTAATTAGCCATAGTGTGTATAATTTTATCCCACAAGTAAAAACTATTTAAATAAATAACAAAAACATTAGAATATACCATAATTTAGGTGGCAATGAACAATTGCAAAGTACACAGTACTTAGAATATTGGATGATAAAGATGATCTCAGTTGTCGCTGTGCAAAAACTTGAGACGCCAATTTTGAACATAAAGAATTCAGATGAGGTTATTCAGATGAGTATCTAAGATTAAACCTAAATATACCACAGGATCTGACCTCTCAACTAATCTACTAGAACTTACTAATAAAGATTGAGTTTTAGTTTCATTAAGCTTAAGATGATTTGCTGAGAACCAATTTTTCACGGATTTCATACTTTCCCTACACTCCAGTAGGTATATTCGTGCGGGAGCTAATTGTTGTATCATATGCAAACAAAATAATACTCCACTGCGGCTGGCAGGTCATTTATGTATAAAATAAATAATACAGGTCCCACAACTGAGCCCTGCGGAACACCTCCATCAACAGAAAGGATACTCGAATTAATACCATCACAATGGAATATTGTCTTCTGTTTGAGAGATAGGAGCTAAATAAGAGTAATTCTTTGGATCTTATCCCGTAATATTCCATTTTTTATTAGCATGACCGGATCGACACAGTCAAATGCTTTGTTGAGATCACAAAATGTAATATCAACACTTGTTTTCATGTCAAGTGCCTCAGTAGCAGACCCCATCAGATCCAATAATGCGTTAGTTGTGGATCAATTCGTGCGAAATCCAAATTGCGCAGGTGAAAAAATATTACTATGTTCACTCACAGTAGCTAACTAACTTCTGCTTGATAAATATTTCCAAAATTTTATCTCCGTTAAGAATTTTTAGAAAAACAAAAAACTCATTCATTTATTGATAACGACTAATAATACATAAAAAAGAATTCAAATTAGGTACTCAAGGAACTGGTATGGTTAGTTTTACGTATTTAAAATATTTTTATAAAAACAAACGTTGTTCCCACTATCAGAAGTGGTGTCGTTTAACTCTCTCAAGATCTCTGTTTAAAATATAATTTTTTATGAGAGACTATATTTCTTTTACAAGATTTATATCAGAGACGAATGTCTGGGACAAACAAAGTTAATACAGTCATCATGTTGGTCGTAAAACGTTACTTGTGATCCATAAGAACATAAGCTTTTTTCCATAAAACCCCAGATATTTTGTTGTTAGTGTTTTATATTTTTTGCGTTATTAAATATAAAAATTTGTTGGTTTATTAGGTTTTTATTCCCAAAATCCACAACAAATTCCGCATAATAACGACCACAATAACTATTTTTGTTGTTAGGCCTCAACTATTATGTATAAATTGTTTAATTCTTTTTAATAAAATGTTACTTCATTGTTGTATTGATCACATCTGTAATTTTGTTAAATAAATCAAATTATAAAAGTTCACTAGGTATGACTAATTGAACACGGTTGATATGAAAATAGAGACATTTTAATGTCTGTAGCACATAAAAAAAATAATGGGTACACGACTGGAAGGTACTTGAGAGAAGAAAAAGTGTCACAAGAAAAACAAATTTTTCTACAAATAATAATAATAGGTGGGAAGATCTTTTATCAGGAAAGTAAAAAGGGAGATAAAAACATTACAGCAAACAAATTTAGAATAGAAAGAAGAAAAAGCAGATTGGCCAATTTCATTTTTATATTTATACTCCCAGTTTGAGC
This sequence comes from Lochmaea crataegi, assembly GCA_947563755.1. NCBI lineage: Eukaryota > Metazoa > Arthropoda > Insecta > Coleoptera > Chrysomelidae > Lochmaea > Lochmaea crataegi. The sequence continues at coordinate 2,367,086 of OX387432.1, forward strand.
GAAATTTTCTCTAAAACGGAAAGATTTGCTGGCGTTTGTTTGCACCTAGTTATAGATAGAATATTTTTTCAGTGGAAATTAGTTTTGTGGAATAAATAATATGATTAGGAGAATTATTTATTCAGTCACACCTCGAATCTAATTAAATTTGCATTAAAAAATATATAGGGTAGTTGGGGGCAAAACACGCACGGGGCAAGAGAACGCATCTCATTTAAATTTGCCGCTATAATGTCCAGTTTTATTTATTTTAGTTACAAAGGTTTGGCAACAGTGTGCCATATGTGTTGTTCCAAGATTAAAGCTGATCCACGGCGTTGTTTACAAACTATGAGGTAAATATTATTTTTTACCATTACACTGTAATATTGGCATAACAAAATTAATTTGTTATAAAATCAAATTGGCAGTTTATTCGGGTGTTTTCTTGGCTTGATTGTGGGTTATTATCATGGAGGCTATACAAGCGTTGTTAAAAATTGCATTAAATATTAAATATTCAATTGATCTAAATCTTGGTTTCTGTTTTCCAGAAACTACAAAAAGAAAATCAGAGCGCAAGCCTTTGACAGAAGTTATTTTGTGGGAAGCTCGTGAACTTATCAATAATGGCGTTTCTATACGTCAGGCAGTAAAATCTGTGGGATTTCATGAAGCGTCCAGTCTTTAGGCAGATTTGAAGCAGTTCTAACCAAGATCCAAGAAAACGAAATAGTTCAGCATAGCAAAGAACTCAACAAACGATTTTGTGGAATGACGCTAAAGTCATTGCGTTTTTTAATTTACTCTTATTGTGTAAGAAACCGTGTATTGAGCATCCATTTTCACCTTCACTAGATCTTTCATGAAAAGGAACCGACAATCTTTACGATTCCACGAAAAACAAGTATTGCTAGAACTATGGGCTTCAATAGAGAGCAACTAGCTCAGTAGGTCGAAATTATGGAGAACACTATAAAAAAATATATTACCTCCCAACCGTATCTATAACGTCGATGAAACGGGCATTCAGACAGTCTCTGACCGTCTGCCCAAACATGTTGCCCCAGTTGGAAAGAGAGATATGTAGCAAAAGCAGTAGCTGCCGAGCAAGGACAAACAATTACGGATGCTTGCTGTATGAGTGCAACTGGTCACCATGTCCCTCCATTTTTCTTATTTTCTCGAAAACGGATAAATCTTCTTCTAATCAAAGACGGGCCCACTGCCTGCGACATGGCTGTTACTGATAGTGGTTACATGAAAACTCCCACCTTCAAAGTCCAACAGAGGAGAACCCCGTTCTCTTGTTTCTAGATTATCATGTATCACACACAAGTCTTCAAGCAGTAACATTTGCAATAGATATTTATTAAGTCTGCCACCACATAGCAGCCATAAGACCCAGCCACTCGATCGGGCATTTTTCAAACCATTAAAAGTTGACAGCTGGACCAGTTCCCATCCAGGACAGGTTCTCTCCATTTACCATGTGGCTGGTCTCTTTTCCAGAGCATTTGCAAAAACTGCTACTGTAGATATAGCAAGAGAGGGCTTTCGTTCAACAGGAATCTACCCACTTGATAAAAATATTTTTTCGGACGTAGATTTCATGCCAGACGAAGTAACAGAGCAAGATTTAGGTGACGATTTAGACGATGAAGGTCATATTTTCATCCAGTTTCAGCAAGAAGAAGAACCTGTTACTGATGCGATAGAGCCCCAGCCGTCATCAAAATCGAAACAGTCAGTAATTTCTGTACCTGATCTTTCAAATATTTTACCTGATGACTTTGTAGTAGTGAAGGTTTTTGGAAAAAAGTCATATATATTATTTGTCGTCAAAGTCTGCCAAGTAAATGATGACGGTTATGAAGGCGTATTTTTAAGCGACTGCCCACGACAATTCGTTTTCGTAAGACAACGGAAGATGCCTTTTTTTCGAAAGCACCATATTGTTTTAAAGGTTTCAAAGCCAATAAAAACCAGTTCTTTCAGTTTTTCTGACGACCTCGCCAAATACAGTTCTCCCTTAGATTAACGTTTTGTATTTCACGTTTGATTTTTTTTAATAAGGATCCGTTTTTTTTAAACGCCTACCATCTCTTTTATTTGGGTTTTTATACATTTTAATTTTGGGGCAAAAATACGCACTTGCGTACTACTGCCCCATTTGTAGGGGCAAGAGTACGCAAATGCAGATTTTAAAAAAACATGTTTTTCATTTTTTAGTGATTTTATAGAACTTCTGTCGATACTTAAAATGGAAATAATAATATTTGAAAAGTTCTAAACTATCATAATTTCTGAAGACGACAGGAGATAACTGCGTGTTTTTGCCCCCAACTACCCTAACCTATATAGTTTTTATATTATACAATACACTAGGTAATTGCACACTCTGTTGTTGAAGACTCTAAAATTTAATATAGATAGTCATTATAGTATGTCGTAAAACTTTATATTCGACCTAAAAAGACAGTCGGTGCTGTTTATTACCAGAACACAAGATATTTTGTTACGTTAGTCTAAACAATTTGGGAATTATTTACTTAAACTGTCCTAAATATATCTGAAAAAGTTATTTCCAACTCAGACAATGTTAGCCGGGCCAACTTCAAAGCTATTGTATAAATACATGTATGATACAAAAAACATATTCATTAAAACCAAAGATTACAAATTAATTTTGTTATATTTGTTAAAACTATGGAATAGGGTGTTCAACTAAAAATAGATTCCTGCTTATGCCTACCAGAGAGTTAATTCTAGAGAAATAAATTATATCGCGCCATATTTAATCAAATTTAATAGTATAAGCTACATATTCCGAAAATTGAATAAGCGAAACCGTCGGAGAATCGAAACCGTCGGAGAATCGAACCCGGGACCCCTCGGTTAGAAGCCCTTACGCTAAGCCCAGCGCTACGACGGTTCCTACCTATAGATGTTCGGATCGGTATTATAAGTTACCATTAACCGCGACTGCGTCTTACAATAGTGTAGTTTTGTTTTTATCTCCAATTAAAAAATCGTATTTCAAAAATTTTTAAAAATCCGCCTTTTAGATGATTACAACACTAGTATAAATTGAAGTTAGGCACAAATTTTGACATGGAACATAATTATCATAAGATTGTGTAGCCTACAAATTTGAAGAAGAAAAAAAGAAGTTTTTTATTTATATTAAAATGATCTTGACAAAAAAAATAATTTGTTGAAGTTTTTACAAAATGCATTTCTTGCAGTTTCAAACCTACTTTTCCTACTTTCATATCTGTTTTCAGCGCAGTAATGAATTTTGTATTCGATGTTCTTCATGTATTAGTAGAATATGGTGCAAAACACGATCTATCCAAATAATAATTCAAAAAATTAAGACATGGAAAATAATCCTTCAACCAACCAAATACAGACTCTTACTATATTCGTTGCTGTTAAGATATTTAGTTGTAGTAGATTTATGTTGTTGGCAACACTGTTGCAGTTTTAAGATGTCATGTGTCTATGTCATAAATATAGTTCGTTACTTGCACATGGTTGTATATAGATGATGCAACAATAAATGGTTTGTCTTACAAGTGTTAAGTTCATTTAAAGTATTTATCTATAACAGTTGCTTCAACTTTAATAAGTAAACGACAGTGATAGATGTCAAAATAATGTCAACATATTATTATTTATTTGTCATGAACAAGCTGAAACATAGAACAACAAACGAAGATTATCGACAACTTCACATTCCAACTAGTGACGTATCTGCATTATAAGTTGCATAATTTCGGTAAATTTTTGTTTTCATTTTATTCTGTTAATCAGCATCGAGATCAGCATAGAAAATATAAAATAATTTTATTTTTGAACAACCCATTTACCACTTATTCATATTACCTAAAAAATATGGGGTCAAAATTTTAAGTTGAACACCCTATTAAACTAGAAAAATATCAAAAAATAGAAGCTAATTAATTGTTAGGAAGCTTTAAAGTTAACAACTATCTATCGGTTGACAGACCCCTCGACAAACCCTCACAGGAATACGCTTTAATGCAAGAGTTTGAAATAGTTTTTCGGTGAAGTGGTTATTTGGAGAGCATTTAACAAGCCCGAAAAGAAGAAAAGCAAAAAATATTTTATCTTGATAAATGTATAGCATTTTTACAGATACAAGGAATTTACTTAATGGAGACAATTTGGATAAGTGGTACGGTTATTCCTTGTACAGAATTTTTATGGTAAGTACTTTCAAGGTTATCAGTCGTTGCTCCAAAGTAGAAGTATTAAATTAACTGGCTCAATCGAAAAAACATTGAATTAAGAAGTCCAGAGCTTTATGCAATTTCTAAGAATCCCTGATCATTCTGTAAATTGATATATTATATAACTAGAGAAAATATTATTTGTAAAATAAAGGACTTGAAAACTTTAGTGAACGTAACATCGTTGGAAGGATTGCATTAAGAATATAGCTAAAAAATTTACTGTATTGAACCCCCATTAACCTAGCAGAACCATTTCGGAAATTTGAATTTTTGATTATGCCATAATTTGTCGCTAATTTATTACCATAATTGAAAATTTGTCGCTGACCGTTTAAAAAAAACCATGGTTCTGCTAGGTTGATGTTAAGCTAGAAGAACCACTTTTTACCTAATCAACTTTTAGAAAAAGCTGATATTACCATAATTTGTCGCTAATTTATCGCTCTTTTATTATCATAATTGAAAATTTTTCGCTCGGCGCTTTTTCAAAAAAATCCAAGAATTTGCTAAGCTTATACGAGTTTACATCTACCGATGCACTTCATATTTACCTTCTTTTCTAATTTCTAGTAACTTCTCAAATTCGTCCTGTTCAGTTTCAAAACACAAAAGCTCACAATTGTCAGAAAAAGAAATAGATGACTCTAATTGACAATTATCAATATTGTCTTAAAGTTTATCGCAATCTATCTCTCTGTAATCAACTGATTCGTTGAGGGCTTTAAATGGAGTAAAAATCTTCTCTATTTCCCTACAAGCTATACCTAGAATATGGGGAACTAGACGATATTTTTGAGTGTAAATAGGTCTTGGAAATTTTATCCACGAGGCAACTTGAAATTAAATGTTTTTCTATATTAGGTAGGCGTCCCACCCTCTGTTGCTCGGTATTTTCTAGAGATGCATCAAGTCAAACTAGTTTGATTTTACTCAACAAACTTGACTTGACTTGAAAATCAAACTTTTCATGTAAAAAAGTTTGAATTGACTTGATTTCTGTATCTTTAGGTTTGACTTGAAATCAAACTTCTTCAAACAGTTTGAAGTTTGAATATCATATTGCGCAACGTGTTTATTTCCAATTCTAATAAAATAAGAAGAAGAAAAATTAATTTATGGATCTATATTAGTGGAGTACACTGTAAGAAAATATTTGCCATTTGACTTCTTTGAACATGATAGGTATAACCCACTACCAATTATACAACTACATTAATCCAAACTTAATTGTCCCTTCAAGAAAACAGTTGAAGTCACGAATATTTTCCAAATTTGATGTTTTGAAAAATTCAGTAAAGATACTTTTAAATGCTTGTGACTCAAAAATTTCGTTTACGATTGATGGATGGTCTTCCCATTCGATTCGATGAAGGGCTATTATGGAGTAGCCGTTCATTTTATTGATAGTAACTGGACATTACATTCTTTTTTATTAGATTTCGTACCCGCAAAAGGACAACATACTGGCGTTTCAATGGCAACTTTGTTTTTAAAATAACGGCTGAATTCAATATTACACACTCTATTCCAGGTATTACTGCTGACAGCACTAGTAGTAATTTCACTTTTTTAAAAGAATTGGGAAACATAATAGAATATTTTGATGGTGCGAATAAGCATTACGTGTGTTTTGCACATATTATTGACTTAGCTGATCGAGATTTAATGAAAATGTTTGAGTTAACGTCTGAAGAAAACGAAAACGAAGACTCTGATACTAGTGATAACGAAAGTACAATATTTGAAAATACTGCAACAATTGCAAAGGTTAAGGTAATTTGTGAAAAACTTAATAACTCCGAAATGTTAAGAAAAAACTTCGCAAAATTTTGCGACTCATTAAATTTACTCATACTTAACCATTCCCATACTGGAGGTAAAAACCAGATGGAACTCTACATTGGAAATGCGATGAAATATTCTACCCTTCCTATGCTGGTCATTGGGATCAATATGCTACTCGACAAACTAGAACGATGGGCGCATGAACTAGATAATAAAGAAAATAGAGACGATCTTGATGCAAAAATAATTCTTGCCAGGCAGCCCGCGATAAAATTGTTAAACATTACAGAAGGACTAACTGGATGTATTGTATCGTTTTGATTTTGGATCCTCGTCATAAAATTGAAAAGTTTTCTTTAATGACATGGGGACAATCCTTAAAAGATGAAGCCATCAAGAAATTTGAAGACATTTAGAAAGAAAATTATTGTTCACCTTACACTGACAAAGAGTCACCCCAAACCCAAACTGAATGTACAGTCAGTGTGTTCGACGAAAAGTCTGATGAAGTTACCGATTTTGATTTAGACTTGTTTGGACTTTTCCAATCATCTCCAAAAATAAATAGAAACGAAAATTCATGGAGATACGAAATCGACAAATACGCAGCTGAATCACGAGCTGACAGTACCGAGGACATACTAAAGTGGTGGAAACGACACGAAACTGTATTTCCAACATTATCAAAAATGGCGAGAGATTTTCTTGCCACTCCAGCAACATCAGCCTGCATAGAATGCTATTTTTAAATTAGCGGCTTCAACAAGAATCCTTAACAAATATCACACAAGGATCGCAGGCAGAGGTTACTATCTAATATATTGTTGCTTTCACTTCATTTGTAAGAACTTTACTTTTCACGAAGAATTTTGAGGTGACAAGTTGGAGTTGATTAAAAAAAATGTCTAAAAAAATGTTTTTTCTTTTTGTTTTAAATAAATGTATTTGTTGTGCCTACTTACTATATTTAACATAAATATTTTACCCATTTAAGGTATATCTACTGAATAAATTATTTTTCAAACTCTTTCAAACTAGTTTGACAAACAGTTTGAATTTTCCGAAGAATTTTCAAACCTGTAATCATTGTCCAGTTTGATTTGACTTGAATTATTTGTCAGAAAGATCGACTTGAGTTTGACTTAATTTCAAGTCAAACTCAAGTCAATCTCAAACATAAGTCAATCTCAAACATTCAAGTCAAACTTGTGCAACTCTAATATTATCTTTCTCCATTATTTGATTTGTTTTTAAAATCCAACTAGCTGCACGTGTTATTGTTATAACAAAACCAAGTGATGTGTGATGCGACGCGTTCCACTCATTATTCCCCCTCTTACTATACAGTTTTTCTAAACAACATAAAAACACTGCTAAAGCCCATTAAAGAGACCGGCTATTTTCTAAAATCTATTTTTTTGGATTGTTCCAATTGTCGGTCGCCAAAAACGCCAACAAGGGGACCTTTGATCTCGTATGAACTATCTGTGGTTAAGACTGAGCAGTAATTTTTTTCAGATTACAAATAATTTTTCAAAAGTATCAGTTGTGTGCATCCTAAGTAAAGAGTAAAACGATAATTCATGAAATTAATAAGTTGTAATATTCTGAAAACTTTCCAAATTTTTACGAAATACTCATGCACGCCACTGGACGGCTTTTATGATCATCAATGGGATTGATTACAAAGCCGACAGTACCAAAAGTATTGTGTGTTGCATAAAAGTGTGGCGAATGACGAAAAGTATCGTGTGATGCATATTCCACTAGTGTGGAATTAATTAGAAACACTTAGTTTCATTTGAAAAAGTAATAGAAATTAAGAATTTTCACACTAAGTTTTATGAACTTAAAAACAAAATTTATCAGGATAATTTTATTTTAAATTATTGCAAAACTATACCGGTGAAGCGCCAGAGGCCTAAAAATCTGAAACACAGCGCAAAATATTTCAAACACAGTTATATGTCTGAGTCAACAAAAAAAATGATTCCAGTCTGTAAAACTTCTTTTATGGCCATTTTTGGAATTACAAGAAGGAGGATTGATACAGTCACAAATAATTATTATTTTAAAACTTCGCTTCCGCCACAGGAAAATCGTGGTGGTGATACGAAATAAAAAAAAATATGAGGGTAAGAAGCAATCGGTTATGAATGTTATAAACAAATTTAAGGCCATTGAGGGTCATTACTGCAGAGGAAAAAGTGATAGGCTCTACCTTGATTCTTCTTTAAATATTACAAAAATGTGGACAATGTACCAAACTGAGAATGATGAGCAACCAGTCAAAGAAAGTTATTTCAGAAATATTTTAATACCCAATATAATTTGGGTTTTGGTACACATCGCACTGACGTATGTTCAACGTGTTTGCAATTAACAGAAAAGATCAAAAGTTGCAAAGAGGAAAATATTAAGGCCAATCTAATAATAGAACAAAGACTACACAAGCTAAGGGCTAAAGCATATTTCAGCCTTCTACGAGAAGCAGAGGATGGCTTGGTAATTTACTCTTTCGATTGTTCAAAGTCCCTGATCAACAAGCATACTACTCAAGACAGTTGTATATTTATAATTTCACTGTTGTTAGAGGCAATTCGAAGTCTAAACTAAACAGTTCTACAGTTACAAGGTTTTGTTGGACTGAAAATGAATATAACAAGGGATCAAATGAGATTTCCTCTTGTATTCACCACATATTGAATAATTCTGTCTTTACCGGCAATCACACTATAAGGCTGATGTGTGATGGGTGTGGGGGCCAAAATAAAAATACAACTCTTATCGCAATGTGCTGTAACTAGCTTTCCAAACAGAACGTAATAACGAGTATTGAAGTGATTTTTCCGGTAAGAGGACATTCATTTATACCCCCAGGCAAAGTGTTTGGTCACATTGAAGGAGATATTCGCAAGAAGGAGGTAATTATAGAGCCAGAGGAATATATCAATATCTTCTCGAAGTACGCAACTGTGCTCAAGGCAGGAAAGGACGTTGAAGTTAAAAACTGGAAGGAAGAAACAAGCAAATTAATAAAGTTGCCAGATCAATGGCATTTTGCTTTTTCCAAAATGAAGCGAATGATATTAACGAAGAATTCAAATGGGGTAGGAGGAGTCCGGGGAGAAAGTGATTTTAGAGTAGATCTGGGCGGGGCAAAATCAATTGCAAAAACAGGAAAAAGCATACTTAATATGAATCCGGCTATCCTCATTACGAAGAATGAAACAGCTGAAAATAAAAAAGTTGATGTCGATAACCTTCTGAGTTCACATTATGGAGAAGACTGGAAATGTAACCCTAGATTAAAATTTTATAAATTTGTGCTGGAAGGAGAGAGCCAAAATGAATCTAAAGAGGACATGGTACTATGTGAAGCAAAAGAGGAAAAATATGATTCTTCTTTGACAATCTAACTTTTTGTGAGATTCTAGGTACCAGGTTCCAGTTGTAGCGTTTAAATTTTTAAAGAAAAAACTTTTTTATTATACTCATTTTTATTAATAATATGGAGTCACATAGGTATTACAGGCAATGAAATAGTTGACCAGTTGGCTAAGGATGCTATAATTAATGGGGTACAAATAAATTATGCTACTCAGTCGGATGTTAAACAGCTCTAAAACAAGAGACTATACAGAAATGGAAAGTAAAATGGATTAAACTTGCCCAAAATTCCACAAATCCATATTTTTTGCTACACCCTCAACTACCATTGCTACAGTCATATATAAATGATTATAATGTTTCTAAATTTTATGTATCCACAATTGTAAGATTGAAATCTGAACATGGGAAATATCCATTTCATCTGGCTATATAAGGTATTGTTAATACGGATGCTTGTAGTTGTGATAATGTTTCTGTTGCAGATATTAATCATATAATATTTAATTGTAATAAATATAAAAAAGTAACAGAAAATCTTCCTAATTCCCTTAGTAAATAAAACATACAGTTCCCCGTAAATTAAAAAAAAAAGAAAAAAAATCTGTGGCTGAAGGATCTATTTCCAAGCCAGTTCCCCTCATAAAAAATATTTTAATTAAGTCCAAATAAAAATATCTAATTGAACTAAAAAATATTGTTTCACTTACTTTCATAACGTACAATCTCCATAATTTTCTTGGAAGTATTTTTGCAAAGACAATCATTTTTTCCCACAATTTTGTGTAATATCTTCTTATCTTGCCTATTTTCTAATAAAATAATCAAATTTCAAAAAAAATCCTTTAGATTCATCTTACAGGTTTTTCATGTTTTCTGAACAAATGTGAACTGGTGATTGTACACTTTCGAATTATGCCCCTCATTTATTAAATCACTTTTTCAACAGTTACCCTATACATATCTATTTACATCATATTCCTTGCAGTCCTTTGCTAATAACAACGATCGACCAATTTTTAATTATGATAATAAATTAGCAACAAATTATGGTAGTATTAGTATTATTGCCCAAAAGCTAAATATGAAGTGCATCGGCAGATGTAAACCTCGATGTAAACTGGTATAAGCTTAGCAAATTCTTGGATTTTTTTGAAAACGCGACTAGCGACAAATTTTTAATTTTGGTAATAAAAGAGATAAATTAACGACAAATTATGGGAAGTAGTGTTAGTTTTTTCGAAAAGTTGATTAGGTAAAAAGGGGTTCTGCTAGCTTAATATCAACCTAGCAGAATCATGTGTTTTTTTTAAAAACGACGAGCGATAAATTTTGAATTATGATAATAAAAGAGCGATAAATTAGCGACAAATTATGGTAATATCAGTTTTTTTCTAAAAGTTTATAGATAGAAAGTGATTCTGCTAGCTTAACATCAACCTAGCAGAACCATGGTTTTTTGAAAAAAACGACGAGCGACAAATTTTCAATTAAGAATGGTAAAAAATTAGCGACAAATTATGGCATAATCAAAAATTCAAATTTCCAAAATGGTTCTGCTAGGTTAATGGGGATCTGAATTGAGATGTTTTTCTATACCTAGTTGCCCAACGTTAAATACATCAACAAAATCTTTATGGTGAAAACGAATAAATGAGTTGTACCTACTGCAATATATTGAGGTAAAATTATTTATTGTTGTCTAAACAAATACCAAATTATCACAAACTAATCGTCGAATTTAAATGTTCAGACTCATAATGATCTGAGATAAAATTGGGTCTTACAATTTTTTTATCGGTCTTCAGAGGTAGAGGTAGTTGTGTAAAGTACCAATTTTTTTCAAAATGATTAAAGCACGATTATTAACTGTTTAATAAAATTCTTAGCGTCGTCGAATCGAATATTTGTAAAGAACATATATTTAACAAATAACACACCTTCAAATCCATTTAGGAAAACTCACTGAACTCCCAATTCCATCACTTCCACACAAACACCGTACACTAACAAAAAATATTCTTTTCAGTAAAAGAAAATAATCAAACAACAGAAGCACAAAATCACTAAGAAGAAATAATCCAATTTGTGCAAATGAAAAACAAAAAATATTACGACGAACAACGAAAACAACCACGTTCGTCGTATACCGAATCCGATGTAAGCAACATGTCAACTCATTGAAAGTTGAGAACGGACTGAACATCGAAGCATTCGAAGTTCGAAGCAACGCGTAAACGTACCGCTAGACGGAGCCGAGTCACCGCCAAACTTGATTCAGTTGATCCTCAGACAGCTGCATGTTTACACCTATGACTTGCACCCCCACTATGCCGATATGACCAATGGAATCCCGATTCGAAGTAGGGATAATAATGTCATTATTTTGTAATTTACAGTTGGCCATGTTGATAGTCAGGTAGGCAGATATTTTGTGGGGGGAATTGTGGTTGTCGGATATTGATATTAGTCTCGCCTGATGGATCTTGGGATTTTATTATAATAGTCGTTTTTACTTGAAAGGAAGTTATTATTCTAACGTCTCGAATTTTAACAAATCGTGGACTATTTGCAATTTAAATATTATCAATAAAAATGTTTTCGCTATAAACATAAATTTTTATTCAATTCCTTATTTACTTTACTCTTTTCTCTAATGTTTTGGTATTATACTTTGATAGCTCATTACTCTATATCAATCGGTTGCATTATAAACACGAATGATATGGATTTAGTGGAATACTGTACAAATGGCTGGAAAATTACCTGACATAAAGACACCAGATTACAAAGGTTAATGGTATAGTCTCTAACCCAGAATTAAATAGCGTTGGAGTACCACAAGGCAGTGTACTGGGGCCACTACTGTTCATTCTGTATGTTAATGATTTGGGGAATGTTTTAAATAAGTGTAAAATCCATCTTTTTGCCGACGATACATTAATATATTATTATGGTGATGACTTACATGAAGAAGATGATACTGTGAATAGTGAACTGCAGTTGCTTTCTGAAATGTTTGAAATGAATAAGCTAAAGGTAAATGAAACAAAATCAAAATATATGTTTATTGGTAACTTGAAGGTGCAGAAAGAGTTTAAGACCTTAAATTTATCAATTAAAATAAATAATAATGTAATAGAGAATATAAGTGAAATAAAATATTCAGGATTTATATTAGATCAAGTTTAATAATCATGTAAATTATATTTGTAGAAAAATTGGCAAAAAAGTTGGTTTTCTACGTCGAATATCGTCTTACTTATCAATATCGACAAAAATTATAATCTACAACACACTTATATTACCACATTTTCATTATTGTTCTTCTCTTATACAGAGTTCGGCAAAAGTCCTGGACCGGACAATTATTGAAGACAATATGAAATTTTTGAAAAATCTTTTTTCTACAGTCGCGCGTAAAATAACTAATTACTATATTCAAATGAAATCGTAAAGTCGACAAATGCTGAGGATTGTTACTTTATGCTCTAGCGCAAAAAAGGAATCTCCGAATTAACTTGGTGAATATTTAACAATTTATCAGATTAAAAATCAAATAAGTAAAATTATATGAAAATTGTCAAAAATTTTGAAATATGGTCAATAATTGTCAATTATCGTCAAAAAGATTAAAAATGGACAATTTTTGGCAAAAATGGTCAAAAATTGTTAAAATTGTCAAAAATGGTCGATATAATTGTCAAAAACTTTTAAAAAAATTTAAAAAATGGTCAAACATTTTCAAAAATTGTCAAAAATGGTCAATTGTCAAAAATTTTGAAAAATGGTCAAACATGGTCAAAAATTGTCAAAAACTGTCTAAAAAACGACAATTATTGTCAAAATTGGTCAATAATTGTTAAAATTTTGAAAAATGGTCGACAATTGTAAAAATTTTGAAAAATAGTCAATAAATAATACGAGCCGTTTCCGAAAATCGATTTAAACACGTAATTTATAAAATCGATTTACAGAAAATCGATTAATATTAATGTAAAAATCGATTATAAGAAAATAATAATCGATTTATATAAAAATCGAATATTTTTTAACATCCCTAGTCAGTAGATCTTTTTAAGGTATATCATGATCAATAGCGAAAATGACGATTAGGTATTCTAGCACTCCTATTATAACCTAAGATAATAAAAAAAACTGTTTTAATTATTAAAAGGGCGACTGTAGAAAAACTTATGTGTATTTTTCGAGCGTAAAGTGAAATTGCCGCTTTCGAAAGATCGGCGATCGATTCTTTCTCAAGCGGCAATCTGTTACTTTACGCTCTAAATACACAAATAACTATTTATACCACAAATTTTACTTCAACTTAAACTATAATTTGAAAATATGTTAAAATATACAAGGTGTTCCAGTTTTGCCTACCGAACTAAACTTTTTTTTTCAAATGGATCTTTGGCTATCTAATGGCAGATTTAAAAAGATCCTCCAGAAAATATAGTGTTTTGCTATCCTATACCGAGTGGTTAAAAGTCACTTTCACAGAAAAATCACTATCCACTTAGAGACATTTTATAAAATAACAAAAAACAAAAAGTATGTTTTAAACATTCAAAAACCTTAAAAAAAAGATATCTAGTATTAATTTTAATAACCTAATAGACCTTATCTCTTAATAATAATAATTAATTATTATTTCGCAATTAATACAAACTATTAGTGTGTAACAATAATGTGAATACATTTAAAATAATGATTAACATACATAATTATCCTCTGGTGAATTATTAAGATATTTAGTAGCCATGGAACTGTCATTATTAAAACGTCAAACATGAGTTTCGTTCTGGTGTATTGTTAAAATTTTTAGTAGCCGTTAATTAGTTTTGGCAGTAAAATTTTAAGTATTGTTGCCCAAGTTATTTTAGCGTAAAATAGCTTTTTTATCAAAAACAGAAAGAATTACAATTTTGATGATGATAGGTTATGGAGATCGAAGACGATCGTATCAAGATGTATCAAGATGTAATTTATTTATAGATACTTATCCAAATAGAAATCCTATATCAAAATCAACTGTAATTAGAATTAAACAGAAATTTGAGGAGACCGGGATTGTTAAGGACAGACAAAAATCTGGTTGACCAAAAACTGCCACAGATAACAATACCTCTCTGAATGTGTTATTAAACGTTCGTGACACTCCAAAAACTTCAACAACTGAATTGGCTCTGAACCATGAAATAAGTGATAGATTCGTCAGAAGAATATTAAAAGTAAACAAATATCACCTTTACAAAGTTCGGCTTGTTCAGGAGTTGAATGAGGATGACCCAGATAGAAGATTAGAATTTTCTGAAACAATGATGGCACGAATTGATGCAAACCCCAATTTTTTACATTCCATTGTTTATTCTGATGAAGCCACGTTTTCTTTAAATGGTTTTGTTAACACCCATAATACAAGATATTGGTCTGATGAAAATCCGCATTGGATGGAGGAACATCATACACAATATCCACAAAAATTGAACCTTTGGGTTGGAATAGTCAGTACTAATATCGTTCTTTCTTTATACGAGGTAATTTAAATGGTGAGACGTATTTGGATCTTCTCCGAACTCAAATTATACCGGCCATTTGTAATATTTTTCCCAACAACAGAAACCCCCAATTGCCAGCAGAAAACATATGGTATCAGCAGGATGGAGCATCTCCCCATCATGCAAGAATAGTTTGTGAATATCTAAATGATGTTTTTCCAAATCGATGGATAGGCAGAAGAGGTGAAATTGAATGGTCACCTCGGTCACCCGAATATAATCCATTGGATTATTTTTTGTGGGGTTACCTAAAATCTAATGTGTATAAAGATAAACCGAATAATTTGAATGAATTTGAATTAAAAATCCGAAGATGCATCGAAGAAATCCGGAGGGACTCATTAGCGAATGTTATTAACGCCTTTTATACAGGGTTAGGACATTGCCAACAAACACAAGGCTTACAATTTGAGCATTTACTGTAGTAAAGAGGATCTTGCAGCTTTCGCGTTTCGTGAAATGGAGTTTATTACTTTTAGTTGTTGTTGTTCGTTTTTGTTCATGTTGTATTTTAATGTTCTAAATCATAATAATTAAACCAATTTTCAACATAACACTCGTATTGTTTTAAACTTTTTTGTTTATTGTTATTTCATAAAATGTCTCTAAGTGGATAGAGATTTTTCTGTGAAAGTGGCTATATCTTTTTAACCACTCGGTATAGGATAGCAAAACCCTATATTTTCTGAAGGATCTTTTTAAATCTGCCATTAGATAGCCAAAGATCCATTTGAAAAAAAAAGTTTAGTTCGGTACACAAAATTGGAACACCCTGTATATTTTAAAATATTTTCAAATTATAGTTTAAGTTGAAGGAAAAATTTGTGGTATAAAGAGATTTTTCAAAAATTTCATATTTTCTTCAATACTTGTCCGGTCCAGGACTTTTGCCGAACTCTGTATATTGTAATGCGTGTGATGGGGTAATGGGGTTTATTATTTTTTTTATTTATTAAATTGATTATTGAATTGTGATTTTATTGTATTGTATAGTTGGGTGCCAAAATTTATTTTAAAATAAAATAAATATGAAGTATTGAATACAGTTAATGATCTTTTTATTTCTATATATAATTCCACCTATTAAAATTTTATTAAATTTACCTGACCTTTCTTTCTCAGTACAACTTTGTAACTTACTCTGATAAAGCACAAAACTACCTATCTCAGTCGGATTCGTTAGTTGTGTTTGGATTCGACGCTCTACGCACTCTTATTAATTATCTCCAAAATGGCTGTTCAATAATAGACAAGTTGTTGAATTAAACGAAGAAATATCATATTTTTTATTGAGAAACAAAATCTAACACAGTGGCAAATTATGTATGATGTATTAACATCCCTTCCACACTTGAAGAATAGTAAAATAATTGCTAAATTCAAGAAATCAGTACTAGGAGAATGACTAATTCATTGAACAGTTTGTTCCATAAAGGATTGGTACAGTTCAATCATCTACCTCATGAAATAAAATCAATTAAGAGTTTAAACAGCTTCAAGAGAATCCTCATCAATTACGTAAAACGAAACAGCTCCTGTAAGTAACCGATGTCTTTGTGTTACCTTTCTATTTTATATTTGTTTATTTTATATTATTTTTTTGTTTTTTAGCTCTTATGTGCTTTTGTCTTAGATTATTTTTTATCTTGCAATAAATATATAAAACATCGTCTAGTATTCTATATATATCGACGATTTTTTTTCTCTGTTGATACACATGGAGTACAGATGTTTGAAGGATGTAATTATTTGATTATAATATTATAATGATTTGTGTATTATTTTTGATGAATAAATGATATTATTATTATATTATAATTTTAACCAGTTATTGAAGGAAGGATGATAAAGAGAGATTTTTAGTGGCATGAGATCTACAGTGAATGAATGTTGCAAAAAAAGTAAGACGTGATTAGGGTAAGGTTGCCCAATTTGGACCAGTTCTGACGTTTTTTGTTAGAGCGATTACAAATTTTAGAAAATTATAGTTTACATTGCTCCATAATTTTCACTACCGTTTTGAAAAACATATATTTTTTTCAAAATTTTAGAATAATGTCTTTTGGTTCAAATTTAACTTTTTTAAAACCTTTACAAGTGGTACAATTAAGGCAACCGGTTGCCTAATTTGTACCAGATGGTTTCCTAAATTGGACGTAGTTATGCAAAAAGGAACCAAGCGACAAACATGTAGTTCTGAGTAATTGAGGGTCAAAGTTTTTCCAGGATAATAAAATCGGTATAAAAGAAATGACTGTTTTAGTTGCACTATCACGCACTTTACTGCTTGGGATTTATAATCCGTCAATTAGTTCGTTATTTTGTATTAAAAATGTTTTTATTTTGAGAAAAATGTCGCTTGGTTCTTTTTTGCCAATTGTGTTTTTGAAGAAATAAGTTGAAACCAGTAAATCAATCTTCTAGAAACTAATTTATTTAAACAAAATAATACATCTTCATGTATCCGTATAATAAATAATATCTTCAAGTATCCTCCTCAAAGTCTGGAACACCTCCGAATCCTTCCAGATCGTCTTCAACCGACTGCATAAAGTCCTGAATAAAATCCTTGACAGTCTTGAGGAATTAGATGCCAGATTAATTTCAGGTCCTTTAGTTTTTCTTCGGCAATTGGTTTTCCATTAGGCCACAGCTCATTTAGTTCGGAATGTTTGAAATAAAAGCCTGGACGCCAACGGGTTTTCTTGGAATTATCTACATCACCAAAAGAATCGTCGTTGAAACTTCTTTTAATGAAGGTTGAGAATGGGGCCTCTTTCACTATTCTTATTTCCCTTGTGTTCAGCCAACTTACATTCTCCCCATTTACTCCCTTCTTCCTGTTGGTTATTTGTTTTTGTATTTTTTCTGTGATTCCGACAAAAGAATCCTTTTTCATGGGAACAACCGAAAGAGGATTTTTCTTTCGCCATGTTCTCATTATATCAAAATCATCTTCAGGAATGTAAATTCGCTGTTGCCCCTTCAGTGCGGCCTCAATTTTTCCGAAGTCATCGTCATTGGGTAAATAACTATGCCCAAAAACCAAGTATCTAAGTGTGATCTTCTGTAAAGATGGATGTTTGTTTAAGGCACATTTTAACATTAAAATAATTTTAATGTTCCGGTTCTGGCCACCGCAACAGTCACTCCATAACACTAACTCTGTCACTCTATCAGTTATTTCTTTGTCAATATGTTTCAATAAACATGAGCACACTTCCTGAGCACCTCGCCCTGCAGTCCCTTCCACCCAAGGGTAACAAAATCCTTTGGTATCGATTTTTTCAGTGTTAGCGTCGTCAGCTGCTCTGTGAACATCCACCAAAACTTGAATTTGTGGTGGCTCTCTAATATTGGAATTTTCTTCCAAAATTTCGATTGGCATCGTCTCAATTGAAATATTTTTTTTATCAGTCAATAGTTCTGAAGGAGCGAAATCAGCATCAGAAAAAGCATCTCTATTTACAGGCCACATCCCACATTTGCGAAAACCGTTCGTAGCATTTACTATAGCAGCTTCATTAAGGAGAGAAGCAACATGAAATTGCGTAACTCCCATTTCAGCATGCTGTCTTAACCACTTTTCAATGGCTTGGTTATAGTATGTTTTTAAAGGCTTGAAAACCGAAACATCTAGGGGTTGAAGCCGATGGGTCGTATGGCCTGGTAATTGTAAAATAATTACACCATTGTCACGGGCCAAAGCTGTAGCAACATAATTTTTAGAATGGGTAGTATCACAGTCCAATACCAAAAGAACTTTATTTTCCTTTGTATGCTTAACCAAGTTACAAATAGCTCGGAGTTAATGTTAAGATCTCCACCAAACAGCCAGGTGGTGCTCCAATGGTCAGTGCTGCTGACATTCGTTTTCTCTTAAATATAATCATTGGTGCGACAAATTGACCTGAGGCACTTGCGCAAACAACCATCGTACTATTGACACCTCTTTCTTCGCTGGCAATAGTACCAACTTGATGTTTGCCCTTTTTGGCTAGAATTTTTTGATTACTCTTTGGACCTTACTCGTCTACATTATACATTTTTGTGGCATCTAATTTATTTTCATCGATGATTTTTTCAAGTTTATTAAAGAAATCTGTAACTTTTTTTTTGTTAAATCCTCTGCAACGTGCTAATGATGTTGATTCTGGTTGCCTTAATGAAAGGTTTGGGTGGCGTTTCATAAAATTGTAGTACCACTTCTTCCCAGCCATACCCATTCTTTTACTAAAATTATGTTTTATAGATTTTTTTTTCTGCGAATTGAAATGCTGCTCTTCTGGTGTCCTTAATGGTAAGTCCAAAGAATATTTCCTCTAAAGCAAGAATATGTTTTTCCAGCCCTGCTTTCACCTTAGCAGAGAAAACTGTGGACCTACCTTATATTTTTTTATCGTTTAAAGCCTTTTTATTCGTTGCTGCTAGATGTCTCTTGAAAGTAGGCTTAGGAACTTCGTACATGGTCCATTTTAGACCATATTTTCCTGTTTTATATTTCGCAATGGCTTCTTTCATATTTTCCTCTGACCACTGACAATATTTTCCCTTTCGTTTTCTATGACGTGGAATTCTAAAAAACATGCACGAGTCGTTTAAATTGTACCGGTACAAATTAAGAAACACCTTAGTGGTCCACATTAGGCAACTAGACAAAATTGGAAACTTTTATTCACAATTCGTTAAGTTTTTGAGGTTATATTTTAAATTTGTACGAAAAGGTGCTAAATATATTAATCAAATCGTCCTAAATATCATAGATTTTGTTTTAAACCTTAAGAAAATGTAGTCGAAACTTACTTATTATTTAATCGTTGCGGAACGACATTCTCTTTAACTACTAACCTTCAAATACATAAAAGTACCTCGTAGCAATAAAAGATGGCGCTTAAGGTATCGTTTTCTTTAAAATTCGGGAATGGTACAATATAGCCGACTTTCCCCCAGTTTTGTAATAGTTAAAGTTAAAGATATAAAGGAAGTTGAGATATAAAGAATGACAATATATTCATTGATTATACCATTTTAGGATTATTTCGAATCTCATAGAACCTCTATAGTTGAAGACCAATATCTGGAGTACATCTCTAAAAATTGGTAGAAATGACTTCATAAAAAATGTCTTAGTAGTGTATAGGTCGTGATGCCTTGAGGCATAGGATACCTGGAAATCGCAAATAGCATTTGATAGATTTTGATTTAAAAAATTGGAAATTGCTCGTAAGAAGAGTCTAGGTTTTGAAGCATTATAATGATCTGGGTAAGGTGGCCAAAATTTCTGGACAAATTGATAAATATATAGTTAAATATACCTTTCTTGGATTGCACGTTCAGAGTTTTCCTTCCCCATCTCCAAGGCAACTCTTTTGGACTAATTTTTATTGCAATAACTTTTCCCAGTTATTGTTATAATCTTCTGCTAGGTCTTAAATTAAAGGTAATTTTAAGCCACACATTTTTAATTTCCGTTGGCGCTCCTCCTCAGGGGGGGGGGGGCAAGTTCACAAAAGCAATGATTTAAATTTTATTACAAATTACCTCTTCACCAAATCGTTGAATGAATAAATATACTCAATCAACGACCAAATTCAACATTAAATAGTTATTTATCCCGTGAAGTATATAAGATTTTTTCTCCACCCCGCAGAATTTATTCTTGGATTTTTATTAATTTAATTCGATACTTAACTTTTCTATAGCGTCATAAGCAATGTTATTTTGTCAACAACGTCAAGCTGACAGTTTATTATCAAAAATTGAGAGTAATTGAAATTATTGATTTGTATAAGAGCCAAATGGATATAGAAGAATCAGCAAATATCACTTCTGTCGCAACTGCCAGAAAAATGAAGGAAGTGGTCAATACTTCAAGAAATGGTGCCAAACAAAGACTGTTACTGCAGTTTCAGCAACCGTGCTTTTGGCGTACTTTCACGAAAAATCTGCTGTATTAAAGTCTCCATCAAGCTTATGGTGTGAATATTCCATGCTGAAGTCCACCCTTTTCATAGAGGAAAACATAGATATTTCCAAGTATCCTAAACTTCGAGTGAAAATTGTTTAATATTTTAAAAAATGGTCAAAAATGGTCAAAAATTGTTAAATATTTCAAAAAATGGTCAAAAATTGTTAAAATTTTGAAAAATGGTCAATGCTTGTCAAAATTTTTGAAAAATTGTCAAAAATGCTCAAAAATTGTTAAATATTTAAAAAAATAGTCAATAATTTTTGAAATTTTGAAAAATGGTCAAAAATTGTTAAATATTTTGAAAAATGTACAATAATTGTCAAAATTTTTGAAAAATTGTCAAAAATGGTCAATAATTGTCAGAAACTGTCAAAAATGGTCAATAATTGTTGAAAATTGTCAAAATTTTTGAAATATGGTCAAAATTTTTGCAAAATTGCCAAAAATGGTCAATAATTATTATAATTTTGAAAAATGGTCAAAATTTTGAAAAAATGGTAAATATTTAAAAAAATGGGCAATAATTTTTAAAAATCGTCAAAATTGTTGAAAAATTGTCAAAAATGGTCAATAATGATCAGAACCTGTCAAAAATTGTCGAAATTTTTGAAAAATGGTCAAAAATTGTCAGAACCTGTCAAAAATGGTCAAAAATTGTTAAATATTTCAAAAAATGGTCAAAAATAGTCGATAATTGTTAAAATTTTGAAAAAATGGTGAATAATTATAAAAAACTGTCAAAAATGGTCAATAATTTTTGAAAATTGTCAAAAATTTTGAAAAATGGTAAAATTTTTTAAAAAATAGTCAAAAATGGTCTAATAAGAAAAAAAAGTCTTACAATATTCCGAGGGTCGCGAACCTTACCGAATCCGTCTTAGATTCTGACAATTTAAAATAATGATTGTAATCACACGCAATACACTTTCTTTCTCTCTCTCCCTTCTTTCTCTACCATTTCCATCTCTCTTCAATATCTTACTTTTTTAATCTGTTCTTTTATGCATATAACTTATACAAAATGGCAAATTTAAAACTTTTATGTACTATTCATAAGATAAGAGTACCTAGTCCGAATGTATTAATCGTATTTGGATCTTTGAGATTGTTAATTAAAACAGCTTCAATTGAGAATTCTTCAAATGTAGAGTATTATTGTATCCTTGTTAATCCTAATTTCAATCTACCTCCTTTGATTTCTTTTTTTATTCCTTTTTAAATCTTTTAACATTTTTACAGATTTTATAAATATTTCATTGTTTTCATTTGTACTTTCTTTTAAAACTATTTCTTGTAGATATTTTTCAAGGTTTTCTGGTAATTCCATACAAATTTCTTCGTCTAATTCTACATTTAAGAAAGCTGTGGTGATATCTAGTTGTTGGAGTTCAAGATTTTCTTCAGCAGCAGCTACTAATAATAACCTGATTGAGCTTAATTTTGCTACTGGTGTCGAAAAAATAATGCCTGGTCTTTGGTTAAAACCCCTAGCAACTAAACGAGCCTTTTTTTTATTTTATTTCCTTTCTTTTAGTTCCTATGTCTCATTTTTTATATGTTCTTTTAATTCATTTTTATTGCTTCTTTTCAATATTCTTCATCTTTTGACTTTTCATTTTCTATTTCCTGGTCTATATTATAGCCTAGAATAAAATAATTGTCACATCTTCCTATTTCTTTTTCATTTTAAATTATACATTCATCAGTTAGTTAGTAAGTTTTTACACATGAACAATCACTTTTTGTAAGTGAAATTTGAACCAAATTGTTTGACTTGCTCAAATTACATAAATGCTTTACGGATGAAATAACTCATAGTAATAACTATTTAAGGTTATGCGTGGGTATCTTCCTCGTAAAACCGGTAGGATTAATAGAGAGGGACATTTGCATATAAATACGTATCTTAGCTCCAATTTGATATAAAAGGGTTAATATCATCATGCCAGTCGAGGGAACAAATCAAGTTGTCCACGCATCATTTAACAATAATAAACCTAAACTAGTTCTTTCGGCTCCTTTAGAATTTCTCAAAGAATATCAAAAAAGCTAACACAAGGTTACGATGAATAGTCCCCTACAGGTAAAGAAATTCAGTCTACCTGCAATTTATGGATATTATTATGATCTAGATGGACATAAGCGCAGATAGGGGTCCTCGAAAAAATATTCTTTTTTTTTGATAAAGTAAAGTAAAGTAAATTTATTAAATATCGTGACCTGTTACCATTGGGACACTCGGTATGGTAAATTACCAATAATTTGTTGTCATTTAACCTGAGATATAAATTAAATTGAATTGTAGCATAGCTTGAATTTAATTTTAAATTTTTGAATTTTATGACTGATGAAGTAAAATTTAGATACATCCAGCACGTATGTTGTGAGTATAATTTAATTTATTCTGGTAGTTCGGATTTGTTTGAATTCAATATAATTTTAATTTTTAAACAAAATCAGTATCAACAAATTTAATTTTGTTTTGTTTTATTCGTTCGAACCCCTTATAATTCTTTTTTTATTCACTATTTGTATTGATTTTTCCTAGAAATTAATCTTGCAATTAATTAAACAATATTTTGATATACTACTTGCTCCAAATTCAAAATTCAAAAAAATATTCAAAATTACTTTTAAAAATAATAAACTTGTGTTTCCTATAAAAATAACTTTTATACGTCTCTGACGATATGATCCATCTAGAAATATAAATCTCTTAAATGTAAGCTAAACAAAGTCAAGAAAGATATCGCCTTTCAGATCCCAATCTGGGGTATTGAAGTTTATTGATTCTGGCATTGGCATTCAATATTTACCTAAGTATACGTTGTTTTAAATGCATTATAATGTGTTTACTCTGGCCGACCGCAAGGTAGCTAGTTTATACAGGGATATTAGGAAGATTTACCATCGGATTACTTCAAAGAAGTTTTGGGATTACCTGTAACTATTTTTTCTCACTAATACAAGAATGTATTTATAGGTGTGCGTGAACCTTTTGAAAGTAGATGACCTGTATGTATTGTTATACGGGACTTTTAAATAAATTCAATAACTTCTACCTTTAATGTCCGAACGTGTAGTTTTTTAAATTGTGATGGGAGTTCAATTATAATAGGGTAAATCAGGGTGTTATGGTGAATCGGGTGATATGGCGAATTGCTCTATTTCCTTTTCGGGCGCACAGATGTCGCTGTAAGTATGAATATCGACAGTTTATGATCGTCTGTTCAGCGAGCACCTGTTAGAAATCAGCCTCGTCTTAAAAATCGTAAGTAATTAATAGAAAACTGTTTTAGAAGCTCAATAATTTTCATAAGGTGCAAGCGTTTGTATATTTTGCTTAATGTAGCACATTCGCAAGGTATTTTTCTTTATGTTCTCTCTTCTTAGACTGGGGGAAGTGTTGTACAAAGGAACACAATTTGGTTTTTATAAACTAATTTAATAATAATGAACCAGCCATTATGCAAAATTTTAACAATGATGGTTGACTTTATTACTAGATATAGTTCTCTAACTCACAAAATGTTTTGTATTAGTTTTATAATTGATAGAAAAAAATTAAAAAATTATACCATGGTACAATTACCGCATGTACCTTGGAATAAGTCGTGTAGTAGCTTGATTATACGATTATTTAATAAAAAAAATAGCCTCTATCAGTTTTATTTAAAAAAGAAGCAATGAACATATACGTATTTAACAAAACAATGTTGATCTAATAAGATAGGTACCTACACAAAAATAAACGAATACTTTTCAGAAATTTTTAAACCTCACATTATAAAAAAAAAGAAAAGCGATAAAAAGTTACAAGTTTTTATACAATTTGTCACTCACAACATTTGTTAACTATTCCTAGTTTAAATTATAATTTGACAAATCCACTTTAAACCACAACGGACCTATAATTCGTTGAGTTCCGTCTAGTAACAAAGGCTTAGGCATTTTACATACAAGATCCTTTTCTATTTTATACTCATCGCCTGGTTCTTTGCTTATAATTTTACCCACATAGTGCTTCACTATGGTCTTTGATGCAAATTTTACTACCACAAAATCGTCAATATCATAATATATCTCGGTTTCTTCAATATCAAAATATTCGTTATCCTCTTCATCCAAAAAATCTCTTAAAGAACCATCACTAGAGTCATCTTTTAAAAGCATGACGTCATTCATCCTCAGAATCACTCTCGAAAACTTTCCTTAAAGCTTTCTTCAAATTTTCGTTTACCACCTATCTTACCACTTTTCTTCCTCCTTTTTTTTCCTTATTCTTCATTTTAAGCTTTTTAATTGCCTCTATTTCGGAGTATCCGTCACAATCCGCGTTGCTCCTGGCTTCCTTCCTTTTCTTTTTACAATTCTGGGGCCGGCTTTCGGAAAAGGTTGTACTTGTTCAGGAGATATGAAAACACATTGGCCCATTTTCGAAGAAATATTCAACTTTTCTGTTGAACATAAAGGTTGAAGTTCGTGTTGGTTTTCTTCAGGTTCTTTTTCAGTGGAACATGAGGGTTGAGGTACTACAGTCTCTTCTGAGGACTCTTTGTTATTAACATTATTGTTAGGTAATCGTATATCAATATTTGGAGCAGTGGTTTCATTTAGTAATGCTGGATCTGGTCTATCTGTGAAATATGTCGCCAGAAAATCTTCTTCAGAAAAAACACCCTTATCTAATGGATAAATCCCTGTCTTCAAAAAACCTTTAACTATATTGTTGTTATTAAAAGATCGAGGATAGGCTCTTCCAAAGGCTTTGGCTACATCATAAATCGAAAAGGTCTTTCCAGGGTTGTTAGTATGCCAAGAATTTACAGCTTCATCATAACAACCTTTGAAAGGCCCATACACAAACAAACTGAAATAGTGGCTAGGTTCGTGGTGACCCTGGTGGTAGAAGCCACGCTTACACCAAACATAAATTAGCAAATGTGTTTCAAGGTACAATATGGTCAAAGTACAACAGTTCCCTCTAACCTAAAAATCGTTGCCTCTAATATCTGGAATTTTTTTCCATATTATTCACCACTTCACCCATAGCAAATGGGAGATACTGTGAATTTGGGCACGGGTGATGTGGTGAAAGACTTTTCTTATGCACAGTGCGTTTATTCACATCCCAACAAGTTTTTGCACACGCATGCATTTTAAGTGTTTTCTCTATTGGAAGTTAGTTATATTCTGATCTATCCGATGTTCTGCTGCAGGAATATGGCCCAGTGAGAATCTCGGCGTAACGTCACGTTTTACTTTTTCTAGCGCAGAGGGTTTAAGTCCAGTCTAACTTTTTTTCTGTTTTATTTAATGGGGTTTGGTTTGTTAGTCATAATAAAAATAGAATACTGTACTCGTATTTCTTGGTCTACGTATAAGATCCATCTATCACAATTGTTCCAGGAAAAAATGCCTAAGTTTTATAAAAGAGGACCCAGTGATGCTGATTGGATAGAGGAGCAGCTTAAATATGCCGTAAGAGCAGTTCAAAATAAAATGAGCGTCAATGCAGCCTCAAAGGAGTTTGGCGTTCCATGGTCAACGCTGAAAAGAAGAATAGCAAACGGGTGCTTAACAAAAAAAGCTTCGGGTGGACCGCCTGTCTTAACAAAAGAATGTGAGAAGAAGATGGTGAAACATATTCTAAAATCACAAAAATTCGGATTTTCACCGACAAGGACAGAAGTGAGGCACATGACATATAAATTGGATGTGAAGTGCAACCAGCATCACAAATTTAACAAAGAAAAGGAAATAGCAGGAATGGATTGGCTACATTTATTCTTAAAAAGAAATCAAGAACTTTTGTTTCGCAAAGCGTAGGGAGTTTCACAAGCTCGATCAAGGGGTTTAAACAAGAGAAACGTTTCAGACTACTTTTCATTGATGCAGAACATCTTGGTTGAGCACAACCTTCTTGATAAGCCAGGAGACATATTCATCGTGGATGAGTCCGGCTAAATAATAAAGCAGATTATCTGTTGGCAGCAAAGCGTTCCAGCAATATCATCCGGCGAGAAAGGCGAAACTATATCTGTGATTGCTTGCTGCAATGGGAAGGGCATGTTTTTACTTCCAGCATGTGTCTTTAAGGGCAAAAATGAAAAGGATGGTATGCCACCGGGTTCTATCATTTTCATGTCACAAAAGTCGGCGTACTTGACCACTGATATTTTCCTTCTGTGGCTAAGGAACCATTTTACACCCAAGAAGCCTGAGGGAACAGTTGTGCTCATTTTGGACCAACGTAGCTCACATTGCAGCAGTGTGGATACATTGGAATTTTCAGAAGAGAATAACATAGTTTTGC
Source organism: Lochmaea crataegi (assembly GCA_947563755.1). Classification (NCBI taxonomy): domain Eukaryota; kingdom Metazoa; phylum Arthropoda; class Insecta; order Coleoptera; family Chrysomelidae; genus Lochmaea; species Lochmaea crataegi. The sequence goes on from OX387432.1 coordinate 2,394,353, forward strand.
TATGTCTACCAAGCCACACGACCCACTATCTGCAGCCACTAGACAGGGCCTTTTTTGAAGCTCTCAAATCCTATTATTACAATGCGTGCAATTCCTACATCAAAATGAATCCAAATAGAACGATTTCAAGACTTGTGTTTGGAGGATTGCTCACAAAGGCATGGGTTCAAGCAGCTACGACAGAGAATGCCATTTCGGGTTTAAGAAGTACAGGAATCCCCTTCAATCCTGTTGAAATTCCCGAATACTCCTTTATGATATTCGCGTCGGAACAACTAAAGGAAAACAAGGAGCGACGTGAGCCTATTTCACCTCAACCAGGTTGTTCACACTGGCATGAAATCCCGAATCCCTGCAGAAGTACAGAGTCATCTGGAATTTGAACGGGCGGAGAATTCACTGGAAAAAATGCAACCCCTAGTGTAACTCTCATCAGAAGCCAGCAATCAAACTTCAAGAGTAGCTACAGGACAATCTGATATAACCCCTTGGAAACTCTTGGATATCCTAAAGCAAGTAGAATCTTCAAGGAAGAATTCCAGAGCTTTAGCAGCAGTGTGGATACATTGGAATTTTCAGAAGAGAATAACATAGTTTTGCTATGTCTACCAAGCCACACGACCCACTATCTGCAGCCACTAGACAGGGCCTTTTTTGAAGCTCTCAAATCCTATTATTACAATGCGTGCAATTCCTACATCAAAATGAATCCAAATAGAACGATTTCAAGACTTGTGTTTGGAGGATTGCTCACAAAGGCATGGGTTCAAGCAGCTACGACAGAGAATGCCATTTCGGGTTTAAGAAGTACAGGAATCCCCTTCAATCCTGTTGAAATTCCCGAATACTCCTTTATGATATTCGCGTCGGAACAACTAAAGGAAAACAAGGAGCGACGTGAGCCTATTTCACCTCAACCAGGTTGTTCACACTGGCATGAAATCCCGAATCCCTGCAGAAGTACAGAGTCATCTGGAATTTGAACGGGCGGAGAATTCACTGGAAAAAATGCAACCCCTAGTGTAACTCTCATCAGAAGCCAGCAATCAAACTTCAAGAGTAGCTACAGGACAATCTGATATAACCCCTTGGAAACTCTTGGATATCCTAAAGCAAGTAGAATCTTCAAGGAAGAATTCCAGAGCTTTAGCTGATATTTTGAATTCTCATTTAAATATCGTCAGTCTACGAAGAAAATGACTAAACAAAACCATCAAGTCAGGGAAGAATGGAGCGATCGCTAAAAAAAAGGCGAAAGGAAAAAACATTACTAAAGGGACTACCAAAGGGAAGAAGAAAATCAAGCAGACTAGGAAACGAAAAGATTTTACGTCTGACATTAAATCCGACTCTTCGCTGGATATTCACTTTGAAGACGATGATGATGAAGAGTGTTGTTCCGTGACCTGTACAGTTGCACTAAAAAGGACGTGGGCTGGATCAAACGTGTTAGTTGCCAACTTTGGCTGCACGAAGACTGTTCAAAATATGAATCCACGTATGATATATGTGGAAAAAAGCAGGAGAAGTAAGTTCAAAATTTCACCCAAAGTGCATTCACCACTTCACCCTTATGTATGGGTGAAATGGTGGATTTGATGGAAATCCAATTTTGTTTTTTTTTCACTTTTGTTATGCGTTGTAATATTTGACACTCCTATGTTATGGCCTATGAATCTTTGAAAAAAGAGTGTTTTTATTTTGTTAAAATAAACAATTTCTTGTATTTTGATCATCAATATTCATCATCATCATCAATAGCTCAATATTTTTCACCCTGATTTACCCTATACCTAATAGGTGTAGCCAGGATACTTTTAAAGGTAGCGTGAAAAAAATTTAATTCCTTAGTCATTTAATTGTTTTAGATTTATTATAAATGTTAAAATTTAACATCGACCTTTAAAAGTTTTATTTTATGAAATGATTATAATGAAATATTTCACTGCGCAATGCTCCTAAGTACGGAATCAATGAAAAAACTGCGACTAATTCAAAACCAAACATGTTTATGCACTTTCCTCTTTATAAAACACTTTTCAACTTACACAAATTGCTGGAGGGCTTACAGTAAACCGATTATTTTTTTATTATGGTCTGTTTTGCTGAAAATAGGGAATAAATCTTTTTTGCTAAATTCTATTATTTTAATCTGGATGTTATCCCTCATTAAGTACTACTTAAATTTAATTGAGTGTAATTAAAGTTAATAGTAGATCCATGATATAAATTTTGTCCTATAATTGTTGTATATTCTTTCTATATTAATTCACTTTGGTAATTGTGCAGAACACGTGCTTCTCGATTTTGACAAAAAATTTTATGACAATTTATAGGAATTGCTTTTATAAGTAATGTGCATAAAATTAAATTTGTCGAAAAGGCGTATTTTACGTGATAGGGGGTGAATAGGGGTGCTGGGTGGGTAAAAAAATGAAAAAAACTGTTTAAAAATACTGTAGAATGGATTTTCTGCAAGTTTCATTCAGCGCACAGGAACTCAACTTGTTATTTGGTATTAAATTATAATATTTTTCAATAAAAAAAAAATTGTAGCGTAACCTCAAAATAAGAAGAGAGAAAAGTATTAGAAATAAGATATTCCTGACAATATGACAACAACGCAATTATAATATGACGTTTTAAAACAGATCATTGGTTAATTTATCGAGAGGAGCAAGGAAAATTATTGAAGAAGGTATCAAAATTGATTGAAAATGGCGCGACATTTGAATTTTTAAGTAAACTTCTAATGCCCGTTGTATAAAATTTTATGGTAAGCGACAAAAAAAATAGTAGCTATTAATGTTGGTATTGAAAAGAATATGGAGGTATGAAATTTTTAGTCAAAATCGAGAAGCACGTGCTCTGCACATTGACCTTAACTTGTATGTATGTATGTAAATTGAGGTGACATTCACTGAGACCTAAAATATCTATTGTGCCCCCTTACTTCTACTTAGTTCTTGAGCAAAGTATCAGAGACTAGTAGCTCCTTTAGTCCTATTTCCCGGAGGAATTTTCGGATATCTGTAGGCTTTAACTTAGGTAAATTTCCCTCTTCTATTCAGTAATTTACAAGGTGTTGTGCCCTAGGATTCTGAATTGCTGTGCAGTCCGCAAGTATGTGGATGGAGGTTTCTTCTTCTTAAAAGGGTGTTTCAGTCCCCCTCTTTGCTAGTTCATCTGCTATTTCATTTCTTCTATCCCAGTCAGGCGCGGTCGCAGCCCATGATTTTGGGGGGGTCAACTTGGCTCAAATACAGTTCTAGAAGCAACTTTACCAGTGAAACAACTAAAATATATAGGAATATTTTTTAATAAAATAAAAAAAGAACACAAATTTCAATTACAAACTGAAAGGTAGTCTTCTATTCGTTTTAAATAATCGGGTGATTATTTTCGAGACACCAGGGGTTATCTCGGGATGTATATTTAAAAGGGCTAAGCCCGTCAGCCTATCTTCTGACATATTTGCTCTTAACCAAGTTTTTAGGCGCCTTAAAGTGGAAAAGGACGTTTCTGAAGTCGCGGCGCTTATGGGGAGGGTTGCCAAAATATTGATATTTGGATAGAGATCATTATCACAAACTTGTAGAAGTCACAGAACTGGGCACTTTCAAACTATTTTGTGCGAGCTCCCTTCTCCACTTCGAAACCCATAGCTGATACTGGCTGGCATAAAAATTCCCAAGCCAAAAAGGTTCAAGGTATCTGGAGATAGGCGGTCTTTCAGGTCAGTCGTTATTCCTCTTCGGCTCCTTGCTGATTGGCTTGATGAGTCTGTCGAGAAGCAGTACGTGGTGCCTTTATCTCTGTATCCAGTTTTCTTGCTAGGTCTTGTGCCTTGACAAATAAGTCGTGAAAATGTTTGTCAGCGTCTTCCCGCTTACGAAGCAGAACGTCCAACGTATCTTTCACTGCATCTGTAGCTCTCTTTAAATCCAATGATATTTTTTGTAAAAAGCGGCTAAGCGAAAATAAACATTATATGTTGAATTGTTATTGAACAGGGTTTCAAATTTTGTTTTGAAATAAAGATTATTATTAAGGTTACAGGAAGGAGAATCTATCTTATTTTATTACCTAATACATCGGACAAGCAAATAGATGCGATAATAAAATCTGGAGAGCATACAGCATGTCGTAAGCAATTAGCATCAGATGCAGACTTGCTGTCTTGACATGTTGAGATTTTAGTCAATGCATCACAAATTTTAACTAATGTGTCGCCTTGAAATTGCAAATAACCGTCATGCCTCTCCACCCATCGAGTATCACACAGGCTTTCCAGTTTGCCACCAAGAGCATCATTGAAAATTCTGCTTCGTTTGGCTGAGGCATTTGCAAATGCCAATAACTTCTTCATGGTTGCTGACGCATTTCTGGTGACCTTTGATGATTTTGCCAAGGAGTTATTGAGAATATTATTATTGCAAGGATATCTCTGGCATGGGTTGCAGTTTTTATCAGTTCGCTTACGGCTCCCTTCACTTCAGAGGCCATACGGAGCAACTGTCTGTGCCGATTTCAACGCAGCTTGATAAATCTAAGCCAAATTTATTACAGAGATCTACGACAATATGTGCTAAGGCAAAACCTGTGAGCCTTCGTTCTTCTACCCGCAGCACATCTTCTTTTCGGATTTCTGTTGATTTCATTGCATAGACGTTAGCGTTAGCACTAATTTATTTAAAATGTTCGTATACCACCGTTAAATTTTAGTAGGTTTTTAGAAATTGTGGATTATTTTGGAGGGGTCATGACCCCTGTGACCCCCCCTCTCGGACCGCGCATGATCCCAGTGTGTCCTGGAATCCACAGTAAGGTGACTATATTGTTCTCGCCTAGTTCATTTAGTTTGCCTAGGCATTCCCACACCATTTTGGAACTGATAACACAAGAGCTCAGTGCTTTAATGGCTGCTTGACTATCCGATATTATGATAATCCTTTACCTTCTGTATCCTTTATCAATATTGACTGGGTACACTTTCTTATGGCGTGAATTTCCGCTTGAAAGATGCTCGGGATTTTTCCCAAAATTTGAGAGTGTTTGGTTCCTGGCCCGTACACTCCTATCCCAGTTCCTTCTACTGCTTGTGAGCCATCTGTGTATCATTGAATGGCATTCTTTCCAAGTCTGGTAATGGTATTTGGATCCCATTCCTTCTTGTTGCTTAATTCCGTAACGAATTCCTTTGAGAAGTTATACTTTTTCATCATACCATCTTGTGGGATGTCCCAGGTTTTCTGATGTCTAAGAAGTAAGGAGGAGTTTTTTTAAATCTATCTTGTTCTTTCTGCAACACTTTCCACCACCATATGTAGTGATGTGAGGTTGGGCATCACTTCCATGGCTGTAATATTACTTATTAATGTTGGTATTATAAAGAATATGGAGGTATAAAATTTTTTGCCAAAATCGAGAAGCACGTGTTCTGCACAATGACCTCAACTTTTAACTGTTAAATTTCTATAATAATAATTATTATTATTGCTTCAGAAATAGAAGGTTACAGAAAGAGTATAGGTGTGTGCATAACTGAAGTAAAATTTATTATACAATAACCTACAATTTTTAAAAGCCCTAAGACAATATTTCCTTTTCATTCCTATTAAAGGCAGGATATATTTAAGATCGAGATCTATAGAACATGTAGTTCCATCTAAAATTTTATAATAATGCAATAGTAGCTATTGTTGTCGGAATGTTTACGATACAACCAAAGAAAAGTGCACAGAAAAAAATGTCTTATTTAGATAAAGCACCAAAATGTAAAGTAAAATTACCTCTGGTGCCAACATTTTTAACATCAAACGAATTTGAATGTCTCTGTCTGGTAGAAATTACAGGTAATGGCGCCACCCTAAAATACATTTTATGAGTGTCCTTTTAGAACTCTTTACAAAACTTTCATTGGAATCAGACAAATTGTATGAGAAATAGTTAGTTTAATCTTGTTATTGAAACAAAATGATTACAGGGTAACCATTGAGTTAGGCATATTATATTTATTTATAACAAAACAAATTGGCTAAATTCCCTAGATCAATATTAATTTACTATAATTTTACTCAATATACCTAAAAAAATTAGAAATTTCAATTCAGAAAACTAACAAAACATTTTATTCATTGAGAAACATTTCACCTAATTCTGTCTTTTCAAAATCTGATCATCCATTCACAAATCACCAAGCTTTGAAAAATGTTTTGGTATCTTTGATATTTTCCAACCCAGTTCCCATTTTTGCATCCTTCAGATTAGGGGCGCATCCCAACTCGTGCCCACTAATCCCTTAAAAGGTACAAGAGTAAAGGTCTCAATAATCTGTATACCTAACTCGTGCTCGATTGAAAAATTTACCTGTTCAAATTACCAACCTAACAAAACCTAACCCCAACCCCAGTTAGATTCGACGGCGGACCGAATTACGAAAAATTCGGAGTGCGATTTCGGAATTGGGTCCCATGTACCTACTATTTGTTTAATTTGACCAACCTAACAAAACCTAACCCCAACCCCAGTTAGATTCGACAGCGGACCGAATTACGAAATCAAGTGATATTGGAAAATGGTTGCGTTATTTCAAATAAATGACAACTGTATATGTAGGTCTTGAATATTTAATTATAATAAATAAGAATTAAAAACCGCAGTTCCGATGCACCCGGGCACGAGTTGGTGTATTAATTTTCTACCTGGTTTTTGAACGGGCACGAGTTGGTCAGTGATTTTCGGGGCCAGGTAATAACGGGCACGAGTTGGGAAACGCCGCAGATTAGAAATTGAGGCATCTGTTTTTTGTATCTAATAAATACTTACTGCTAAATGTAGGACTGCTTTCAGTGGTTCACTCTGTATAATACATCCGTCTTATAAAATTTAGAAATCCAAGCGGCCAAGTAGGTACTGTAAGGATTACTCTTTTAACATTTTATAATCCTCGTTTTTAAAGACCGCAAATGCGTTAACGTCGAATAGAATCTTATTTTCAATGGGAGTTATTGTAATCTTCGGATTCGGAGTATATTGAAAACTTTTTTGCAAGGATATAAAAAAAATCTTATCCGATTGAGGGAAAAAAATTATAACTTTTTGTAAACTGAAAATATACAAGCTGCTGCTGAAAATAATACAAAAATATACTTATTCTAGCTGGAAAAGGACTGATTACCTACGTGAAAAATGTACTAGCTTTGAATACATTTTTTATAAATGTTGCTTACAGTGATACTGAGGAAGATGACTGAAAAAGCTTCATTTTTTATTAAAATTTTCTGTTCATAACCGAATGACGAACTATACTAGATTTCCTTTTGCATACGAGCACAAGACAGGGGCGATAGCCATAAAGCGGCAATAGACCATTGGCGTTAAATTTTTCTGTAAAAACCTGAATGGTTTCATTTGTCGGGTTTATTTAATAGTGCAAAAGTTAGTAACATATTATTATATAGTAACTAATTATTACAGTATTAAGAGCCGAATATTTGTTTGAGACTTTTCTTAAATAATGAATATCTTCATCTTTGGGTTTTTGTATAACTTTTAGATCTTTAGGATTCTTTTTTGTAATTTGTTCAATTCCTACCAACCATACTTCAGCCTATAATTTAATCTAATAGAAAAAATCCAAATATAAAAATTTATCCTAATACAAAATTATTTAACATAATAAAAAAAACTGTAAGACCCATTCCTACTCGGCAAAACCCTTAAATTGACTGCACGACACTGGCCACCGGCTTATCATATTAATGAATCCTTAACCATTGTGCTGAATTTTACGACCCTATTGTATTTGAGGCTATAAAGGATGTGTCGATTTAATTTTGGTAAAACCGACCTTATTCCACATAGAAAAAAAGAAAGACCCACCCTATATTTATAGTACTTTTGAATAAATAATGAGACACTTTGCTCCTACGGAAAGAGAAATACAGTATAAGAAATAACCTTGTGAATTCTCTTAAAAAATAATGACATGGGGTTAAACTGTTCTTCTGTGAAACTAAAAACGACTCAAAATTGAAAAATAGTATAAAGAATAGAGAATTATGGCAGGTTCAAATAGTGACAGTCACTAATAAAAGCGTTTTTATTTTGGCATTGTTGACAAGTGCGCATGCGTAGTTGTAGATAAAAATAAGGGTGGTCAGTAATCAAATAGGGACTATCCTCAATTGTGACTGGATAGTGGCGGACAAAATCGGCGTCACTATTTTTGAGACATGCATAAAACAAAATTGTATATTTCATTAGTGTCAAATTTTTAAACAAACAAACTGCTACCCGCTACATTGATGCTAAGAAGTTGAGAGCTGAGCACAGCAAAATGCAGTGGCGGCTCCTCCGTTAAAAAATAATTTAAAAAAATAATTAAATAAGCATTTAAAAAAAGGAAATATACCTTCACCTATACCTATACATATAGTATAGTATTCCTCTTAAATAAAATTTACGTAAAACGTTTCAAGACCCCCGTGTAAACGTTTTTCCAGACCCCCGTGAAAACGTTATTCCGCATCAAGTACTCGGTGAAAACCAGAATTGGAAAGCGGGCTGGAGTCCACCGTTGACCTCAAGGTGTTATATGGGAATGGAAAATGCCGAGCGCTGATGATCTTCGCGGCGTGAGAGAAACACATGTGATGGGTCTAAAGCCCGGTTTAATATCGACGATGAATCGACTTACGTCGGCTGATTATTACACGCTTAGAAAAGAGATGAGTAGAGGGGTTGGCAGGCCGCGCTATATTTTGATTCAAAGGAGAGCATTTGAAGCGAAATAATGAGAATAATGAGCTGTGTTTTGACGTAATAAGTTGTTGCAAATACAAAAGATCGAAGGCTTCACTTAAATTTTAAAAAGATTTAGACTAATTATTATTTAATTTAAGTTTGTCATATTTAATATGTATAGAAATGAATAAAATATGGTTGTTTTTTAAGAGAGCATATATGCCTCCTGGGGGCTGGTCAGTGGCGTTCCGTATTTTAAGATTTTGGTCACATCACCTGTGACTCCTCTATCAACTTAACCACGAGCCGCCACTGGCAAAATGGAACAGCAGAAACTGAAAGCAACACGGTTAAGATTTACTTACGAGGATGACCTCGCCTTGTTAACAGAATTTTCAAGTGTTAATCCAACCCTCATGGTTGGGAAGAAATTCAAACAAATAATTTAATTACAATGGGTAAAAAGTTTCTTATTAAAACGCTGAAGCAACATCTGCAGTTGTTCTTAAAGAAAATAAGTTGATGATATTAAGTGAGTAAAGCCTGTATCTGTATAATATTGATGGACTAGTGGATAGTGGTGGAGTTATAAAGGTGTTACAAAACATATTTTTTGAATCGAGGAACCCTACTGACGAAAAAATGCCCTTTTGTATGAAGTGAGTTCCCGGGTCCGCGAACATAACTATGATTTTAAACAAAAAAGAAATTACCGAACAGAGGAGTGCTGCATTAGGAAAACAAGCCAGAGAAGACTGTGCACAAGCCCATAGAAAGACACAAGAAGCATAAGCCAGTGAAGACCAGGACTGTATACAAACATATGGAATGCCACAGGAATTAGAAGCCGGAAACGACTGTTTAGAAACCTATGGGAATGGACAGGAAGCAGAAATAGTTCCAGAAAACCCTACAAGTGTTGCAGAGCATACAGAACATGATTATTATTATTAAGTTTTTAAAAATGGATAAAATATTATAATAGAATTTACCTTTTGATAAATTTACAAGGGGATTCCTAATATTGAAACTTGGGATTCTATACAAACTTGGTTATCGTATCGTACTTAATATGGTTAAGTGGTTGAGTTGCATATCACATTTTGTTTAATAAACTGTCATAGTTTTATGTTGCCATTAGTTGTTGGGGGCATTAATGAAGAAATAGTAGTGGACAAAAATAAAGAGAATCATGCCTCAGTTTCTCTAACACGGGGACCACCGAGCTGCACCACTCCTGTCACTTCAAAAATAAATTGCAACGTTCCTCAGAGTCAAACCAAGAAAGTATTAGGTAAGTTAATTAAGCAGGTGAAAATTGTACAAGGTGTCACTATGGTAAATTTTGCAGGGCCACGTAGATGCAGAATAAAGAAAGGGGTGCCTTTGAAAAGAGATGCTCTTTCATACTTAACTGAAAGAAATACACAGGAGGTCGAAAGAAAATCAAAAGAATTAAAATCGGAGGAGAGAAAAATCGGTGTTGAAGAGAAAAAAATACTTCTTGAGCAAAAAGTATTAGAATTGAAAGAAAAGGAAATGGATCTTCATCATAAAGAAGTTATGACCAAACTTGACATTGAAAAAAAGAGGGCTGATGTTGAAGTAGAAGAAAAATTAACAAATCAATTGATGCAGTCGCAGCAAAAACTGATCGATCAGTTATTCCAGAGACTCGAGACTGTGCCAGAGGGCGAAATTAAAGGTTGCAAATTATGAAAATGTGTTAGTTTATTTCTTTTCTTTTTCACACAAATTAAATAATAACATATATTTGTAGAAATATAATAGTTTTATTATTAAACACCAAAATACGCTTCTAAAATATGTTGCCTTTTGGCTGCCATAAAGACAAGTATGGCAATTAGTTAGGAGCACTGCTACTTTGTACATAGATTCTATATCTTGCATAAGAAGTTTTTTATTATTTCTAAAGTCTGGGAAAGCAAACTGTGCAATGACTTTTTGGAAGCTGCAATGACTTTTTGGAAGCCCCACTCGACTGAAACTCTTAATGTTTTCATTGATTGATTAAACTGTTGTTGATGATGTTCCAAATTTTTAGGTCTGCCTTAAAAAGGAGAGTGCAATAGCTCCCTTACCCCATAGACCTGATCTCCATATAGACGAAACTTGTCCTCCCCAAAAACAGCTACTTGCTCTAACTCATTATAAAGCAATGATTTCCTAAATATACCAGCATCGTGTCTTCTGTCTGGATAGGCTCCTTTCATCTGGACACAGAACGGACTGATATTTAAGGCAATGCGATCTTTCATGTCCTGAAAGTTTTGAGTTTTCTTGGTCTATTGATGGGCGACATATCTGTCTGGCTGTAGCAACAATTTTCCATTGCACCTCCTTTTGCATGAACAGGATAAAAATTTAAAAAAGTCACCGTAAACATAAATGAGTTGAATTGACTGTTTGGACCCTTACTTTGTGGAATCTACTCATATTAATGTTATAAATGAAACTAACTGTTTCTAATTAATTCCACTATTTAATGAAAAAATTATGAAAGGATATTGATAATTATTTCGATATTGACATATCATCGTCAGAATGACAGAAGTTACATTTTATGTGATACCTACTTGATGTTTAATATTTTGACTAGACCAAATATTAAGTGATCTATCTTGTGATTGACTTAATATATATGAATAGAAAAAAGAAGAAGATATGATTTTACAAATATTAAAGCCTAGGTATTATTGGTCCTATGGGGATATCCTGGATATCTTTTTCCCATTTAAGATCAGTATAACTGTGCAATGATATAGGAAACCAAGGAAAACTATATCTGCTGATCTTTACAATTGTCACTTAAAAAGACAATTTAATAGTGGAGAGCTCCCTAGATTTATCTGTTCATTGACAACTTCATATTGTGGGTCTCTTAAGTGTCTTCTTATTTCTAGTTCTTCAAGGAAATCTAGTTCTTGTTTCTTATCACAAATATGCAGTACTTCTAGTTCTGTGTTAATGAATGTTTTGTGTCAAGAAGATGTTTTGCGTAATGTGATTTATCTGGCTGTTTTAATCTGTATGCTCCTGAGTGTTCATTGTATCTAATTTCAAAATTTCGAATTGTTTGACCAATATAGACAGCAATACATTCTGGACATTTAAGTTTATATATTCCAGACTTTTTTAATAGGGGTATTTTTGTTTTTACATTTAACAATTTTTTACTCACATTGTTTTCTGTTTTAAAAGAAATTGCTGTATTTGTTGAACAAGATATTATCTTTGAAATATTATTAGAAATATTACCAGCATATGTGATGGTTTTGTAATTTTGTATTTCCCTAGTTTTTTCAGGAAATATTAATTGTAATGCCACTTTTTCCTCTTTTTTATTAATTAATTTGTTTATTATATGTAATGGATAACCGTTGGATGTGGCTATTTGTTTAATTATATTAATTTCTCTATCAAAATTATATTTGTTCATAGGAACTGAAAATGCTCTATGTATCATTGAATTATATGCTGCTAATTTATGTGACATGGGATGATTAGAATTATATGGTATAGTCACATCAGTATGTGTTGGTTTTCTGTAAATTGAAAAATCAAGTATATTATTGACTCTTTGAATTTTAATATCAACAAAATTGATTGAGTTATTTTCTTCAACTTCTAATGTAAATTTAATTTCCGGATGTAAATTATTAATATGATTGAACAATATATCTAATTGTCGTTCACTACCTGCAAAACAAGCTAATATTTCATCTACATACCTATACCAAAATAATATATTTTTTGAAATGTACATTCATAGATTTTTCTTTCTAAACTGTCCATAAAAGTGTTTGCTAAAATTGGTGATATAGGGCTTCCCATTGGTAAACCTTGATTTTGAATATATACCTTATTATCAAAAGTAAAATAATTACATCAAACAAATTAAATATATCTGATATTATTCCTGGATTGATATTTTTATCCTTTTTTATAAATGAGTTGAAAATTCATTCACAGTTGAAAATAAACAAGACAGATAAAAGTTTACTTATACGTTGCAAATACAAAATAGGTAGAACTGAACCAAAAACCGACCAAGGACTGAAATTTTACAAAACAGTTACTTGTGAGTAATACATCATTTTATTTCTGTACAGTCACAGGAAATTTCGTAGATTATTCAATAGTACTGCATTATTTGCCATAATAATATCGATTATTGTTCTTATTATTTCTGATCTGGATTGAGGAGATAAATTCAATAATGGACCAATATCTTGCAATCGGTTAGGATAAGCTAATCAAGATTCAAATAAAAAAAATTACATATTTTATGATGTACCTAATTATTTAGACATACTATGGCCTCTAACTCTTCTCGGTGTCCTCACTTCCTCTAGTATACGCAAAATGTTTGCCAATCGTGGAATATCTTGCCTACTAAACCGAAATAATTTTTTTATTTCTTCATCAGAAAAAACATCCAAGGTGAAATTGTTAGCAGCACCTTGATTATTTTGATTTCGTATATTGTCCCTGTCAATTAGGACATTTTCTAATATTACAAACTCTATACCTCATCATTTGCACCCCCTAGAATCCGTGAAGATCACCAAGAGATTCCAAAAGTAAAATATTTGATAGATAACTTGATAAATATAAACAAAGAATGAAGCACAAACCACAGAAAAGTGAGGTTATAGGTAAAATAATAAAATAAAAATAACCACCACCCACCACAAAATTATAAGTGCCGTATCTCACTTTCCACGATGAAAATACTGACGCCAGTAGGTATATAAATTAGACCGATCAGTAATAGTGACGGTCAGTATTTTAGAAAGTGCCATAATTCTCTATTGCAACGTTCGTTTTGTAGTTCCTTTAATAAACTCTCTTTTATTTTGACATATACGAATGCTCAGTGAGTCCAATTTTAAGGATATTCTCAATCTAAAATACAGGATTGTACTGTACTTTAGTTAAATAAAGGCAAAGAACTTTTTAATTAAGTTCCTTTATTAAGACGGATCTGTCACCATAAACTGGATGTTCTGTGTCATAAATACAAAACTGCGTGTTCTGTGTTTATCACCTGTTTGTCGTACGAATTGCAATGGAAAATTAATAATTCACCTGATAAACTTAAAAATAACCCTCTAACCACAAAACACAGATTCTCCAAACTTCTAGGTTTGAGATCTGTCACTTTCACAGGACATCATAATTTATTCAGTTCTGTGGTTACTTTCGATTTCACTTAAAGCGCTCTGCAACGGCGATTGTAAATTGCAGCGGCGGTCAGAGTTTCTATAATCCTTACATGTAAATTGCAGCGAATGGTCATGTATGGGTTCGTAGTAACTAGGTAAATTGCAGCGCACGGCCAACAAAGAGCGTTAATCTTACCCTAGTTAGATTTGAAAAAGTTGTAAAAACACCCCTTTTTCAAGTTTTGCTCCCATTTTTTCGAGGTTTGCCCCTATGTTTTAAGGTATTTGCCCCTATTTTCCTGAGCTTAGAGAGGGTTGGGGTTAGGTTTTGTTAGGTTTAGTTGAAAAAGTTGTAAAAAGTTGTAAAAACACCCCTATGCTTCAAGGCTTGTTCCAATTTACAAGTCGGATTAAAATCTCAAATTTGACCATCGCTGCAATTTACAGATTCTATTATCAACTCTTATCAGGTATACGGATTAAGGATTACCAAGCGCTGCAATTTACATCTGCCCCTCTGCAATAGTGCACTTTTGGTATCGCCTTAAAAGATACTTTATTAGCGGATCTTTTATTAAAGTCGGCGTTTTTTTCCCATTTGCAATAATTCTCTAATATTTCACAATATTTCGTTGACTGGGCATCTGGCCTTAAGGATTTAGTAATAAAAGTTTATAAATCCCCCATTGTACAGTAAACAGTAACAGTGACATTTAGATATTAAAACATTAAATTTATTTCATACAAAAATATAACCTTTATTTATAAATTGGAATTGAACAAATTAAACTGTTGAAGCATACAGGGTGGCCCACCGTATACGCTTTGATTTATTACATCTAATTGGCAGATGTTATCAAAAAATGTTTCTAATAAAAAATATGTAGTTTAATAATGGCCACATTTAAAAAATATTTTGTACTATAAAGGGTATCTGCAGCACTGGAATGTATCAAAGTTACATTTTTTAAATAATAACTGATATGAAATTGAAATCAAATCAAAAAGGAGCAAAGTGAGTAGTACATATAGTTCATGTAAATAAAACAAAAAAGGTAGCAGCAAATAGAGAGAAATATATATATATATATATATATATATATATATATATATATATATATATATATATATATATTTATATATATATATATTTCTCTCTATTCTCTCTCATTTTGGTCATTTGGTCAACACATTTGGTTTTATTAGCGTCACTTCGTTTTTTTAGTTTATGTGTTGGCTTATTGATAATATATTTTACTGTGGATATTGGGGTTTTGGTCAGCCCAACATTTCAGTTGTAAAATAATCATACTATTAGGCAATATCTTCCCGATTTTCGAAGAAACGAGTACGATACTGTGCTACTGTTATCGGATTAACGACTACCTGCTGTGGGTTTTGGTCTTAAGTCAATCATGTTGACAAAGTCAAGACAAAATATCTTGGAACGAAGTACAGCACTTTGTTCAAAATGGTGGTTTTTCAAATTTCTCAGGATACGCAGACTCGATTTTGTTTTTTTTGTTATACTGACACACATGTCTTTAATCAATATGATATGTTGACATTATAAAGGTAGGATTTTTAAGTATCCGGTTCTGCGGCAGCGGTGTGCGGTACTTTGGTATGGCAAGCACCGCAAATCGCTTGCATGTTTTTTCACTGCTAGTCAAGGATTCCTGCAGTCACGATAAAAATGAAAACAGCTACTCGTCGTACGTCTTGAAGCCACAGAATCCGTCATTTGCCGCAGATACGACTTGCCACGTCACAGTGCCGCTGCCGCATACCGCATTGGTTGAAAAACAGTTTGATTGTTTATAAAAAAAACACAAGTCTCCGGCAAGTCGCAATGTCGCACACTGCTGCCGTACGCCACAACGCCGGATGGTTAAAAATGACCTTGAACCATTTTCAGTTTGCTTTGGAAATATATAAAGGTTAGACTTGTTTTGGTGTACTTGGCGTTTTTTTGTTATCGAAAAAAAAAGATCAAATAAGCTGTATTGAATTTGGTGTGAAAATTACATTACGGGAATCAGCATACTTGAAATGTCTACTATAAGCAAAACAATGGTACAAACTCTTCATAGAAGGCCAAAAAAATGTTAATGCTCATGCTTGTTGTGGGCGACCCACCTCGTCAAAAACCGTGGAAAACGTTGAAGCAGTGACGAAAATCGCTATCTTGTCAAATTTCTATAAGGGAAGCTGCTGAGGATGTCGGTTAGCTCATACCATGCAATTTTTACCAGTTTTTTGGATATGAAACTTGTGCCAGTGAAATTTGTTCCGAAATTGCTAAATATTGACCAAAAGCATCGCTCAGGAGCTATCGACTTACGACAATGATGATCGAAATGGTAACAAAACATGAGTACGTGGTTATGACGTTGGAAGCAAGATTTTACTATTTGAATTTTAATTGAAAGGCAAATTTGATTCTATATCCTGTTCTAGGATAAACTACTCCTCAGGGTTTGGTCTGAAAATAAGTGATTTGAAGATCGTGGTAGGGACCGCTGTGGCTGTGCACCTATAAGATGGCCATTTGGTTAATGGCACAATATGTCGCTGTTTCGCGCCCAGAATAAGTTCGGTTGATTCTGAAGGTTTTGCTCGATGTTTTTTTCAATTACAATAGTGTAGAACATCATAAGTTCTTACCAGAAGGTCGTATTCTGAAAAACCCCCAATTTCTCCAAAATTTAAAATTCTCTTGGTGGTTTCTTAATGCTGATTCCTCCTCCGAATCCGAATGATCGTTTCCTTCGCTGAAATCATCTGCTAACTTTATTATACATTTTTCGACGATCTCATCAATCATAGGCTCTTTCTGCATATACTCAATATCAAACCACAAAGCATGCTTGCATCTGGAACTCCAATCCTCTACAGAAAAATTTTGGAAGTACTCATTACAAAATTCTGCAACCATGTCAAATTTATACAAGGTCTGTCTCACTTTTTTCCAGCATTTTTTTCTCCTTGGCAAAGCGGGCTACAGAATTTAAACTTTTGCCTAAAGCAGCAGGCACCCGTTCGTAAACCTGGAACAAAAAGTATTTCATATTTTTTTTGTAAGTAAGAAACTTTAGTACTTTTTCTACTTAGTTCCTGAGGAAAGTCTTAGAGACTAGTAGTTCCTTCAGCCCTATTTTCGGGAGAAATTTTTGGTGTTGTGCACTAGGAGATCTTATATTTTAAAAAACGTTTAAAATGTTCATGGGTATATTATTAAAAAATCTGGTTTATTATTAAATAATCGTCTTAAACTTTGTTTAAACATTTTCTCTCTTTCTTCATTAATCTTTCCTCAGAACCAGAGTAGTATTTCGTTTTAACTTATCACCAACATGATTGATTCAAGGGAAAAACCCACAGCAGGTAGTCATTAGTCCGATAACAATGGCACAGTATTGTATCGTACTCAATTCTTCGAAAATATAATGCCTAATAGTATGATTATTTTACAACTGAAATGTTTGGCTGGTAAAATAATATTTAGTTTCAGTTTCTGAATTTCTCCGTCAACCGATCTGTTACTGTTTAATGTACAATGAGGGATTTATAAACTTTTATTATTAAATCCTTAAGACCAGATTCCGAGACAACGAAATATTGTGAAATATACTTTACGTAGATTGTAAAATACGAGCACTATAATTTCTTCTGTGTATTTGATTAATACGTGAAAATAGTATGGACAAACTGTATAACTGTTAGGTAGATTCGATTACAGTTTCACATTCAACATCGTTAAGATTCGCATTTAATTGTAGCGAGTTAGGTACAAATTACTGCGAGTTTTTAGTGTACTCACGGAAACTGGCAACGATCAAAATAAATACAATAACGTTGGAGTTTGTGTAATCTACCCTTGATTTTGTGACTAAACTGTGTTTAATGAAAGTGCTGGAGGACGCACAATTAAATGCTCACCCTTGCTAATATATTCAGGCAGGAGGAGTGATAGGACAAACAATTATTCTGGGCAATTTATAGGTCTCTCTGAGAGACTGGAAAATTCTCGCGAAAGGATTTCTTCAAGTGCAACACTTGGAATTAAAAGGGTTCAGATATCGGATTCATTACCATTTTAGATTGTTAAAAGAGAGTCGCCTTTTTATTCGTTACATTTTCGGTTGAATTGCATTAACAGATATTTTATTATTGCATAAAAATCAATTTCAAGAATTTAAAAAATGTATCAGTTTAATTTCGAAGTAATTTGAATATAAATAGGTATTTGTAGTCCAATTCCATTTCGATTTTCGATATGAACTGCGACATTGTAATATTGTAGTATAAGTTGTTTAATTAACACTCATCTATAAATAAAATTAACAAAAAATCTAAATACATAGATCAAATGAATAATATAAACTTTCTAAATATTCATAGCTTCACGTCCCATTCTCTGTTCGGAAAAAATGTGAACAAAAAGATATTTATTCCGCTTTAACCGACTATGTAATATATTCATATGAGTTTTCGATACATTCAGAAATGTCTATTTTTCCGGCCCTCCTGGAGATACAAAAGTGTTTATATAAGAAAAAACCCAAACAGCTTTATTTCAAACCTGAATAAAATGTAATTTACATACGTAATATGGCGTATGACAGATTTCGAAGATTTTTATTACTAAATTTTATACGTGTCAGATATGTTGAAAAATTATATCTGCGTTGGGTATTATAACGAATTAAGTGGTATATCTTATATTTTGTTAGAGAAATAAAAAATTTACAGCATATATTGAGTTTTAAAATTTCATTATTCTCACCCAGAAATTAGTCTAGTGTATTTTTATCATATTGATAGCTGAAGAGCTCATTATAAATTCAAAAACGTGTCTGAAACACTTCAGGGTGATTCAAAGAATTAAACAGAATTGTAAGCGCTTCTTCATGTAAATAAGTGTTCAGTTAGCAACTTTCGCTAGATTCTTCTTGTATAGTGAACCGCAGGTAGCGAGGACAATAGAACCCTAATATCATTACCATTCAAATATATTTAGAAGTGATAAATTTGCCGTGACAGTGCAGTGTAGTTGGG
Source organism: Lochmaea crataegi (assembly GCA_947563755.1). Taxonomy (NCBI): domain Eukaryota; kingdom Metazoa; phylum Arthropoda; class Insecta; order Coleoptera; family Chrysomelidae; genus Lochmaea; species Lochmaea crataegi. The sequence goes on from OX387432.1 coordinate 2,413,351, forward strand.
TAAGAATAATATCCTATTAGGTGTTTTATTATAGATGTATTTTATTACTACTAAAACTTGTTAGCGTCATTTTAAATTATACATAAAATATACTCGAAGTGATGATTCCACAAACTTTATTTATAAACTGCCAATACATGAACAAGAAATCAGATAAGTATCTATTATATACACTTGCAAAATAATCCATTAAATTAAAACGTATTTATACTAGAAAGTACTATTCTCGTAGCCTCCGCCATTAAATCAAGTAAGTTGTCATCCAATCAAGGCGCAAGTTACAATTGGGCGGAGCCTTTGAGAGTACTATTTTCTAGTATAAGTAGGTAGTATGTGCGCGTAATTTTTATGTTTAGGTTTTAGGTTCCCACGTTTAGATATCCTACTTATTGTCCATATTTATTCGCTTTTGGAGAATTGAGATACAATTGATTTATTATATTTTATCCTGCCAAAATTCCAATGCCCGCCTATGGTTTACTGCGGTTTTAGGGTTGCTTACCTGAAATCGTGCTATCAATATGATAAAAATATATTATACCTCAGTAGACAATGAAAAAAAATGAACAGCTCATACAAGAAGATTTCCATCCCAAGAATCTAATTATTAAAGAACTCGCTATTATAGTACATCCAATTAAAGAAAAATAACCCATTAGCGCAGAGATTAATTTTTTCAACTTTCATCAAAGTTCTTACATTTTTAATATAATATACACTGTGTTCATTAATATTTCAGAAATGCGACATATTATACTATATTTTTTTTCCGTAGAAGCAAAGTGCCTCATTATTTATTCAAAAGTACTATAAATATAGGGTGAGTCTTTCTTTTTTTCTATGAGGAATAAAATGATAAAATAGGTCGGTTTTACCAAAATTAAATCGACACGTCCTGTATCGCCTCAAATACAATAGGGACGTAAAATTCGGCATAATGATTAAGGATTCATTAATATGATAAGCCGGTGACAGTGTCGTGCAATCAGTTTAAGGGTTTTGCCGAGTGGGGGCTAAATTTTGACGACATTCTGATTAGAAAAGCGCAACAAATAAATTTTATTTTTAGGATATATATTATATACAAAAAGAAAACTACTTAAATATATTAAGGATTGCACAATTCAAGTACCTAACTACATTTATAGCTACCTGTAATACTTTGTGACTGCAATGGTTTATTGCCGCTTCATGGCTATCGACCCTTTCTTGTGCTCCTATGCAATAGGAAATCTAGTAGGGGAGGAGGGGGAACTTTTGAACATGGGGTTCAATTGAATAGCGTTCAAATTTCCCGCTGTTGCGAGAATTTTAATTTGAAACTTTGTGTGAGCAAAGACGTTAGTCGTACAAAGTTGTGCAAGGGATACAGACGCTTTCGTCGATATTTGTAAGGTTAGAATAAACAAAACTTATATCCAGTGTGTTTCACTATAACTTTCCGCTCATAAATAAATCAGAAAATATCTTAAACTATAACAAGTATAAAGATATCATGTTTGTTTAATATTTTGTGAGATCCTTCGATTTTTGTGATTATGGTGTTGCCTATAATTATGATAAAATTCAATAATATACATATGGGGCACCTTTGGACATTTCAACACTGTTCAATAGTACCCCAGCTATACAAATAATGGTGATTTCTTGTTTTAATCTTGAAGTTTGTGATGGGTATACCTATATTTTTTATAGATTCAATAATCAATATAGTGAGGACGTATAAGAAAAGAAAAGAAGAAGCAAATTTCACAGAAGAAGACATGGCAAAGGCAATACCAGCAGTAAAAGATAAAGAAATGTCTTTAAGACACCGCGTTGTTTTATCGATTAAAGAAACAGCCTAGACAAGAAATATTATCCTCAAAATACAGTTTTCGCCAAGTGTTCACCATGGATCAAGAGGTTGTGTTGGTAAATTATGCTTTGAAGTGCTCCAGACTTCAGTATGGTCTGTCATATAGTGACTTAAGGGTGTGAACCTTTGATTATGCAAAGAGTCTTCGTAGAAAGTATCCACCAAGTTGAGATATTAACAAGATGGCAGGGTTGGACTGGGCGCAAAGGTTCATGAGACGGCACAAAAATCTAGCTTGCGGAAATCGGAAAATACGAGCTTAGCCTGAGCTAGTGCTTTTAATGAAAGGGCTGTTAACGGGTTTCAGGAAAATCTACAGCAAAAACACAAGTTTACTGCTAATGCTATACTGAACCTAGATGGAACGGGCATAACAACTGTCGTTGATGCACCAAATATAATTGCAAAGAAGGGTGTTAAACAAGTTGGACAGGCTACGTCTGCAGAAAGGGGCACACTTGAGACTATGTGTGCCATCGTGAGAGCTGATGGCAATAGCTTACCACCAGTATTTGTTTTTCCGCGAGCTAGATATCATGAGCGTTTTCTTACGAATTCTCCTATCGGAAGTATTGGATTAATTGATTATCCTGCTAGTGTTTGGATGACAAAAGCTCTGTTTCTACAAGTTTTAGAACATATTAAAAAATTTACAAAATGCAGCAGAGACGAAATTTTTTTGATTGTGATGGATAATCATGAGTCTCACTGCTCATTAGAAGCAATAATATTCGCAAAAGAAAATGGTATGGAACTTGTCACTATACCGCCATATTGCACCCATAAATTGCAGTCTTTGGACGTCTCATTTATGGCTCCGTTTAAGGCTAAATTAAAAGTTGCTCAATACGATTGGATGGTTTCAAATCCTGGTAAAACCATCACAATTCACGATTTAGCTGGACTCGCAAATGTGGCAATTCAATCGTCTTTTACTCCCAAAAATATTATCTCCGGTTTTCAGAAGACAGGAATATGGTAATTTAACAGAAACATTTTTTCTGCAAGTGACTTTGTTGCTGCAGGAAAGCCTCTTCTCGACACTGTTGAAACAGACGAATCTTTGAACCGCAATGACCTAACAGAAACAAATGAACCTATTGCATCTACTTCTACGGCATCAGTTAGTGACCTGGAATTACTCTCTCCTGAAGTTATCAGGCCACTTCCAAACATTTGCTTGGAAAATAGGAAGAAACGTCAACGACCCAAATCTACAAAATCCCTCTTTCTAACTGATACGCCCGTAAAAGATGAAATTGAGGCTTGAAGTGGCAGCGCGTGAGGCTAAGAAAAGAGCAAAGACGCCAGTTAAAAAACCAAAAGTGAAGAAAGCAATATTTGCCATTAGCGACTCTTCTTCATGTGACGATGCTATATCGATTGAAGATGAATCAGATGATTATGATGTTGATGACGACCCGACTGACGACGGTTCTGATGCGTTGAACAAAAGTCAAGATTTGTCGTGGTAAGCTGAAATTGACGATTTTGTTATAGTGCAGTTCTGTATAAAGAAAACAAGAATCCATTATGTAGGAGTCATTACTGGTAAAAATGAAGATGACTACACCGTCAAATTTATGAGAAAGAAAGGTTAACAATTTTATTTCCCAATAATTGACGATATTGGCACAGTAGCGTCTGCAGACATAGTTTAGAAGTTGTCAGTTCCTACAAAAAACGGCACGGAAAGAACGTGCGCATTAATGAAGTTTACGATAAATTTCAATAAATATGACTTGAGATAGTTTTTTTTTGTAAAAATCATGAAAAGTGTTTGAATAAAACTATGTTCAATTCTGCCCCATCCCTTGTTCAAAGGTACCCCAAGGTTGGGGTACGTTTGAACGATATTAAATCAAGCGTTGAATGGTCTGAGAAACCCAAAATATTAAAAGTCGGTGTAATCTGGTAGAGGGAATGTAAAGTACAGACATTTTAGACCTGAACCACCTTTTCGGCATTATTGATACCCGCGAAGAAATGCCGGAACACGTCATCTTTAACTTGAGGGGGACACTTTTTAGCGCTAATGTCATAAGCTTCAGATTCACCCCCTCCCTACTGGAGATACCCCTTAAATTTTTTCAAATGGCATTAAGTAACAAGTCATACCTCATTCAAAGGTCTGGTAAATATCTATTCAATCATTTTGTTTTGCCTTTGATACCAGCCTTCCATTAGGAATGGAGAACTATCGATAGTGCTATTTTTACTATCGATAATTTTCGATAGTTTTACATCGGTAAAGTTGACATCTGACATCTATCATATATAATTGTCAAAATTTTGAAAAATGGTCAATAACTATAAAAAAATTTGAATAATGGAGGAGTTCAGTCTAAGGTCAGTGTGACCAACAAAAAGTGGTTTTTATGACAAGAATGACAGTTAATGTCTACCATTCAAAACATAAGATTTTTGCAGGTTTTCTATCATTACGGACATCTATATTGCTTTATTAAAACAATGAATACACCCCCGAAGCGTAAATCTTAAAATTTAAAATGACGTTTTAGCTGAATTCTCAATGCATCGGTGGCCAGTAATTCTAGAAACTTTCGGCAAATCACCAATTCTCCTCTATCATTATGTCACTATACCTTATTTAAAAACCAGGAGGAGTAATTTGAATTTAAAATGGCAATTCTGTAGATCTCTGATTGGTCAGATTGCAACCAGTTTCAAACAGCACTTTTTAGCATTGACATCTCGTGATAATTGACAGTTCTGACTTATATAATATTTATATTTGTTTTTATCATCGTATCCGTTCCCTTATTATTTCATAATTTTCACTTAGTTTTCCACTCTATTTCGTTAAAACAGTTCTTTTCAGAACTCCTGTTTGTTGAATTTCTGCGATTATGGATCCTTCTACTCCAAGTACTAGTTATTTGCGTAGTCCGCCAAAACCACGAAAACGGCTAAGTCTAGGCCATTTAGGAATGTCAGAAAAACAATATATAATAAATATGTATAAACAAATATTGGATGAAAAGCCAAATACTAAAACTATTGATGTTATATCCAAAATTTCTCAAGCAGCCGGTAAGATATCATTATAACTTTCAAATTAACGATAGTATTAAATGCTAAACATTTTTCTTTCAGGAGTAGCAAAGTCAACAGTTTACAGACTATTGAAGGAATACCGTAGTAGTGGAACAATTACCAGCCCAAAAAATAGTGGTGGAAGACCGGGACTTCTCAAAAATTGTGATGAAGGGTATAAAAATTCAGTTCGAAGAATAGTGCATGATTTTTTTTTCACAAAATGAGTTACCTACAGTGGATAAAATTTTACTAGTTTTTAATAACGTTCAGATTTGCTACAATTGTCCCGGTCATCTTTATATACTTTCTTGAAACAAATTAACTTCAAGTAAGTGTGTAACTTTGAAGAGTCAAATGTTTATTTATTATATAATAATATATTTTTAGATATTTGAAGAAAAATCGTAAAAGTGAATTAATAGAACGTGATGATATCTGTAGATGGAGGTTGAACTCTTTAAGATCCATACAACAATATAGAAAAGAAAACAGGCAAATCTTTTACTTAGATGAAACTTGGACTGATGAAGGTCATAGTAGGGGAAAAACATGGGTGGACCAGAATGTAACCAGTAGTCGTCAGGCGTTTACCGAAGGTTTATCCACTGGCATGAAAACTCCTACAGGAAAGGGGAGACGACTTATAATTCTACATGCTGGTTCTGAAGAAGGTTTTGTAGAAAATGTATTGTTAGTTTTTGAAGGCAAAAAAATGGAAGATTACCATGAAGAAATGAACTCAGAAGTATTTGAGAATTGGTTCATTACTTTTTTGACAAAGTAGCCTGATAATGCTGTGATTGTGATGGATAATGCATCATATCATAGTCAAAAAGTTGAGAAGATTCCTTCCTCATCCTCAAGAAAAGCTGAAATGCAGGAATGATTAAAAACTAAAAATATACCATTTGATGTAAATATGAAGAGATGTGAACTCTTATACCTAATCCGACAACATAAAGATAACCATAATTTGTATGTTGTCGATGAAATGGCCAAAGAATCCAATAAAATTGTGTTACGGCTGCCACCATACCATTGTGAGTTAAATCCCATAGAATTGATACGGGCACAAATAAAGAATGAGGTGGCAGCTAAAAACACAACTTTCAAGTAGACGCCAAAGGCCTATTATTGAGAGCAATTGAAAATTTAACTCCTACAAATTAGCAGAAATGTATACAGCATGTCATTAAGGAAGAGCAAAAAATGTCCACACTGGATGGAATAATGGATGACATGATAGAGCCTCTGATAATATCTGCCTACACTGGAAGCTCAGATGAAACGGAATCTTGTGAAACTGAATCTTCTGATACAGATGTATAGACTACAGTAAAATGTATGTGGATATCTGTCCTCATTGGTTAAAGCATTTATATGATTTGGTGGGTAATTCGAATTGAAAATGACATCTGTTCAGAATGGTTGGTAAGGTAGGCTAGTAATTTGTTTTTCGTTAGGAAAGTTTTATATTTCATCTCATCTATGCAATAGGAAAAATAAAGTTGGCGATTCTAAGTGTTTTCCTAAGATTTTTAATAAATATGATTTTACAAAACAATTATTATTCTAAATTAGCAAAGTTATTTTAAATTATGCTTCTGTAATAACCAGGTAGTAGGTAGGTCTTTCAGTGCCTCTCATTCTGAAAAGATGTCATTTTCAATCCGAATTACCCGCCAAATCGTATAAATTGCCTTAACCGATCGGGGCAGACGTCCGCTTGCATTTTACTGTAGTCTCACATGTATAAGTTCCTTATGTATATTCCAAAGTTATACACAATACGAATTCATATGATAAATGTGATGTATAAAATCTGATTCATTGGTTTAGATGTATCCTACCAAACATAGTAGTAGAAATATATACTACCTGTACAAAAGAACTATTTTTGGGAAATATATAATATACCTTTTAATTAAATGTACCTACGTGAATTACCCAAAACTTTATATTCTTCCCAGAAACTTTGTTGTGTCTCGATAGTTCTTTTGTACAAGTACCTAGTATATATTTTTACTACTATGTTTGGTAAGATACATTTAAACCAATGAATCAGATTTTATACATCACAGTTATCATATGAATTTGTATTGTGTATAACTTTGGAATATACATAAGGAACTTATTCTTTTATGAAATATTGTTAATATTTGATATTGTAATATAGTTGTTGTGAAGCAAAAGTTGTAGAATATTTTTAATAAATAAAGCGTTAACAATAAATTGACATTTAATTAGTAATAACTTTACTGGAACCATTTTATTCATTGGATGAAAAACCTTATCAAAACTAAGAGCAAAAATCGGATTTTATTAATGATGGCCCTATATACTATAACATTAACAAGTCCAGGTCTCATTTAGTATGATGGTGATTTCATGTGGAGGTTGTGAAATTGTAAAAGATCCCATACATAAGTATTTGATTATTTTCTCATTGAAGTAAGTTCCACATTAAATGATACTTATGACCAGTTTTAAAAACATTTTCACCTTTAATTTGCCGAATATGTTCACCAATATGACAGAATATATGAAAGTGATATCTTAACATTTACGTGCATTACTGCAATTATAAAATAAATATAGTTACAATACAATATAATTTCAAAAAGAAACCTTTAATCTAACTACAATAAAACGATCAACTTCACTCTCTTAGTAATATCAAATACAAAACAACCAAACTGCATAAGTTTTACAGGTTATAGAATACCCTGTTTGTTTACATCTCATCTCAACCCGACATCTTAAGAATCATTTTCATAAGGGTTATCTATGATTGGCTAGTTTCCGCGTCAAGTCAATCAAGGCATATTTCATAAATTCTGAACACGACTAATGCGGAACACGCTCTTTAGTAACTAATCTGGTAACTTTTAGTGGTGTGGGTAAGGCTTCTGAAATTACTCCTCCTGGTTATTAAATGGACTTTAGTTATGTCAGATGTCAGTGGAAAAAGCAATCATAAGAATAAAGTGATACAACTAACTACAAAAGTATGGAAAATAAACATAAACGATTAAACAAATATCAACAAAAGCAAATAACACTGACATCTGACATAAATAGTGATATAATGACAAAAGAGAATTGGTGATTTGCCGAAAGTTCCTAGAATTACTGGCCATCGATGCATTGAGAATTCAGCTAAAACGTCATTTTAAATTTTAAGATTTACGCTTCGGGGGAGTATTCATTGTTTTAATAATGCAATATAGATGTCCGTAATGATATAAAACCTGCAAAAATCTTATGTTTTGAATGGTAGACATTAATTGTCATTCTTGTCATAAAAACCACTTTTTGTTGGTCACACTGAGCTTAGACTGAACTCCTCTATTGTCAAAATTTTAAAAGAATGGTCAATAATTGTCAAAATTGGTCAATAATTGTCAGAAATGGTCAATAATTGTTAAAATTTGGAAAAATTTTAAATAATGGTCAATAATTGTTAATAATTGTCAAAAACTGTCAAAATTGGTCAATAATTGTTAAAATTTGGAAAAATGGTAAAAATTTTTGAAAAAATTGTCAATAATTGTCAAAAATGATTGAAAACGGTCTAAAATGATCAAAATTTTTGAAAAACTGTTAAAAATGTTCAATAATTGGTCATTAATTGTCAAAAATTTTTAAAAAATGGTCAATAATTGTAAAAAATTGTCTAAATTTGAAAAAATGATAAAGAATTGTCAAAAATTTTGAAAAACGGTTAAAATTTTTGAAAAATTGTCAAAAATGATTAAAAACGGTCTAAAATGGTCAAAATTTTTGAAAAATTGTCAAAAATGGTCAATAATTGTCAAAAACTGTCAAAATTGGTCAAAAATGGTCAATAATGGTCAATTATTGTTAAAATTTGGGAAAATTGTCAAAAATGATCAATAATTATCAAAAATTGACAAAATTTTGAAACAATTGTCAAAAATTTAGAAAAAATGGTCAATAATTGTCACAAATTTTGAAAAATTGTCAAAAATGGTCAATAATTGTAAGAATTTGGAAAAATGGTGAAAAATTTTGAAATATGGTCAATAATTGTCAAAAATGGTCAATAATTGTTATAATTTTGAAAAATGGTCCCAATAATTGTCAAAATTTTGGAAAAATGGTCAAGATTCTCGAAAAATGATCTAATAAGAAAAAAAAATTTGAAAAAATGGTCAATAATCGTCACAAATTTTGAAAAATTGTGAAAATTTGGAAAAATGGTCAAAAATTGTTCAAATTTTTGAAAAATGGCCAATGATTGTTAAAATTTTTAAAAATGGTCAATAATTGTCAAAAATTTTGGAAAATTGTCAAAATTGGTCAATAATTGTCAAAAATGGTCAATAATTGTTATAATTTTTAAAAATGGTCTCAATAATTGTCAAAATTTTGGAAAAATGGTCAAGATTCTCGAAAAATGGTCTAATAAGAAAAAAAAAATTTGAAAAAATGGTCAATAATCGTCACAAATTTTGAAAAATTGTAAAAATTTTGAAAAATGGTCAAAAATTGTTCAAATTTTTGAAAAATGGCCAATGATTGTTAAAATTTTTAAAAATGGTCAATAATTGTCAAAAATTTTGGAAAATTGTCAAAATTGGTCAATAATTGTCAAAAATGGTCAATAATTGTTAAAATTTTGAATAATGGTCTCAATAATTGTCAAAATTTTTGAAAAATGGTCATGATATTTGAAAAATTGTCAAAAATGGTCTAATAAGAAAAAAATGCTTCACCTAAACATCTCAACTATCTATAGTACCGAAGACTATCGATTGTTTTCGATAGTCAAAAATATCGATAGCTATCGATAAACCATCGATAGTTCTCCAATCCTACCTTCCATTGTTATTTAATCGTTGTTCAAAACTGGCTCTCTTCCCACAAATCCATCTGACGTTGTGAAGCTAATAAAAGCGTGATAAAAACACGAACACCAACTTGCACAATAATATTTTTGATCCCAAGAATCCTATTATACAAAAAAATATGATACACTTATGTCTTTATGTGATTATATTAGGATTTCCAATTAAATCACCTAATTATAGTATTTACACGAAACTAACTAGGCAACAAGATACTTCAGTCAACAAAATCTAATCTCCGACAAAGTTTCTAAGATAAAATATCAAGGATGACATCAATATCGTCCAACAAAATAACAGCAGAAAACCCAGTGGAGCGTGTGACGGCGTTGATGTATCAATTTGACCTAATATGTTTATTATAGATGGTTTGCTCTTGTGTCGGACACGATTCCAGGTAGAGACCAAAGGTTCTCGCACCGAAGAATTATAATCTTGTTAAATAAAAAACAACAGCTGCCTAGCGAGATTATATTGTTTGTGGTCCTGGAAATTTATAATATAAAAAAAGAAGTTTACCCTAATTAAGAGGATATAGGTATACAGGGGATGTTAAAAGCTACTGGAAAAAAATAAATTTCGAATCTGAATGAATGTGAAGCCAGAAACTGAATGACAATGATATTGCTAAGTAAAATTTGACATTTTCATCGTGTAACACTCACAAATTTAAGTTGGAAATGGGAGTATTACATCATTGAGAAGCTTTTAACACAAACTAATCTAGTTACATATAGCCTGTTTGAAATAGACAGAGATTAATAAAACCTAATTTAAGATGCAAAACCCTTACCGGGTGGGAAACTAAAACTCCAGAATTTTAAAACGATTTACATTATAATTCACATCTTTTTTCTTTTATTTTCCTACCCAACCAGCGGTATACAATAGAATTCCCATCTTCGGGTCGCTTGTAATTGCAGGCATAGCCGTACCTTAAGGTAGGGCTGTCAGTGGGTATGATATTAAATGAAAAACATGATTGCGACAAAGACTAATACGTGCATTACAGAGTCAATTATAATAATACAGTATAGCCCGAAATAAACACTACTGAAGCTGAAACATAGGTGTCTCTATGTGCGCGCTGTCATACCCAAGTTAACTAGTATAGATCATCCAAGTAAACCTTTAACAATTAATTAGTAGGGCCTAATTGTTAAAAATGGTGTTGAGTACAGAGGAAATTTTTTTTCTGGTACAGCATTATTTTCGCTCATACGGAATGGTAATGGTGCAAGTCTGCGATTCGTGTGTGATCAATTCACACAACGGTTTAATAAACATTCTCCAAGTACTTAATGCTGTAATTTTGAAGGTTTTTGAATAGTTCAGAAATACGGGTAATGTATTGTGCCAACGAAAAGGAAACTCGGGGCGTCCCAGGACAGTTACAAACAACAATAACCATGAACGTGTTTTTGAGAGAATCTTAGAAAATCCGAAAGCCAGCCAGACAAGGACTGCGTTGCATCTTGGCTTAAAAAGAACTTCCTTGCAAAGAATCCTGAAGGAGCTGGGTGTATTTTCTCGTACATCAACAATTACATCCTCGGGATTAAATCTCGGAATTAAATCTACATGAGTATTGTAAGTATAGAGAGAGAAAAATTGCAAGTAAAATATATTTCCTGAATAGAGTAGCTAGTAAAATTTCTCAATTCGCAAGACTGACTATATATAGATCAATTGTATCACCCCATTTTGACTATTGTAGCACACTGCTATATTTTGCTAGTAAAAACAATCTCACCAGATTGCAAAGCTGCAGAATAGAGCAATGAGGGCACTACTTATATGTAATAGGCGCACCTCCATTAAATATGTTGGATACATTATCAATTAAGTCTGTTAAATAGCGACTGACGTTAAATTTGTTAATATTCATTTTTAAACTTAAGAATAAGAAACTACCAAGTTATCTTTGTGACCAGATGAGATATATATCGGACATGCATGCATATTACACAAGAAATAGTGCACTTAATCTGTATATTAATACTGACTACGTGAGTATTGACTCGCTGTTTAGTTCTGGGCTAGTTTTGTTTAATAGCTTACCAACAAAACTTAAAAAATATCAGACATTAGGATCATTCACAAGAGAAATAAAGGAATACGTACGTGCAAATGTCCCTATAAATTAAGACTGCCTACATTATAATTATAATCGAAATTATTTTTAAATAATTTGTACTTTGAGTGTTTTTAATGTTTCTTTACATTTCGTTTTATCTTTTACTTTTTATATATACCATTGGACATACATACTGTTATATATTTTTGTGTGGGCTGTGAAAGTGTTTGATTATTAAATTTTTCTTTATAATTATTATTAGTTCACCTTTTTAATTTCATGAAACCCCTTGTGTACTTACTTTTTTTTTTCTTGTATATCCGGCTAGCTAAAATAAAGGGTTTCGACTCTCTATCTCAGTTTGCGGTTCCCTCAAATTTATTTTACGATAAAATTAAATTAATTAATTCCTTCTTTTAAACTTTTAATATGATGAATTGTTTGAGTTTATAAAAAGAACATGAAAACGAATTTTAATTTAAATTTTAATCTTTATAATCCTCTTTAATAAATTATTCTAATATTCCACTACAATTTAATACTCTCCTTTTTCTTCCTTTCTGAAATTATAATTAATAAATTTACTTTGGTGGTTTCTAGTTTAAATTTCTAATATTATTTATCGCATTCCCCTCGTAACACAAACAAGAATCCAGTGATACGCTTTAGATTTGTGCCATGCGCATAAATACTGTCAGTTATTCCCTTTAACCAAAATGGCTGAGAACGTTGAAAATATGTGTCTCTTGAAAAGGAGTATAATTGAATTGCTTTGGATTATTTACTTTAATAGGGTAAGCTTCCTTTTTAAATTTATAACTACCAATATCAACATTAACTAAATATCAAATAAGAAATACGCAATTGGTAAATAAATGTCTTTACAAAATATGAAATATTTATATGTTATTTCTTTTTAGGAAAAACGTGTGAAAGAATATTCACTCCTCTGCTGTGTGGGATATAATATAACATCACAACTGCATGCTGATGTCATATACACTATATTGTAGAAAGTGAATTAAACTCTCTCAGGACCAAATTGTATCGGTTTCCTCTGGATACCTGGGACGCTGTCTCCAACTCTAGTTTAAATATGTGAAATTAAGCTTAGCGCTTTCTAGTTGACAATAAATGGATGTTATTTCTTACAAGGCTAGTACTTATTTACTTTTTCACTACTCTGGTGTGATTTTTTGAACTTTTTTTTTTAATTTTAATATTCACCGTCAAAATTCTCGTGCTTCTCCTTCTTGGTTCCAAAATCAACAACCCTCAATTTTTCTTGTTTATCTTTTACCAGACGACTTGCCGTTCTCATAACAATAGTTTTAGAGTTATTTATATTGATTTCTATTGATGTTAAAGGTAATTTCACACGTTATTAAAATTACTTCTTCTAAGAACTACACTATTTTTTAATCGGTTGATTCTATTCGCAATTTTTCACTGTCACATCACAAATTATTAAATTAATGACATAAATCTATTTGGATTACAACATTTTTACACTATGTACAAACAATGTGTTAATTCTAACATTATCTATTGAGGTTTATAAAGATAATTCTATGTTTTCATTATTTGACTTTATTTCTGTTTTTATTCGATTGATTTATTAATTTTATTTTATTCAATATGGATGTTGTAAGTACAGTGTGTGCGGTTACAGCTAGTTTGTTGGAAAGTTATTATGAAATTGAGTTTAACGCCCGAGAAAAAAGAAGATGGGGAACTCACCCTGTACTAGCAAGTCGATTGTCTACGGGTCAGTTCCACATATTGTTTTGTGAGCACCGCAGTTACGAAGAACAATTTTTTCAATACTACAGAATGTCTGTATCTGGTCGCGTTGATACTGCCTACCGCTGGCTTGGACGCGTCCAAACAAGGCCGTGAAAAAGCCCGTATAGACACTCCGTATTGCTTTCCGTGTCCCCAGTCAATTGGCGTTTTCAAGACGTTCAAACTGCCGCGTTTAAACAGTCCGTATAGAATAGGCCTTAGAGTACGGTGGTATTGGCCAGATTACATGTTGAATTTTATACCTGTAAAGGTTTCTTGGCGGAATTACCTATAATAAAATGAATTTATGACCTTCTTTGGCGAAAGACAAGACAAGATAAATGGTTGATAATAAAAGTTTATGTCCATTGCATACAGGATTTTAATTATTTTAGTAAGTATAAATAGATCTATAAATGAAAAGATGATAAGCAACGGCTCTCTAATGACGAAACCCAAATAAGCTGCTATTATATTGAGTCAGAACCATTTTCCGTGAAAAGAACTTCACATGATTTTGGGATATTGCTTAAATTTAAAATTCACAAATATTGAGAGGGCGTACCTGCACCCTTGGAATGGTCATTTTACAAGGGTTTATTGCTCTCTGTCTTTTTCAAATAGAGTATAATGTTCTTTAATTTTTTCTATGGTCAGATTTTTTAAAGGTGGATACACACTTGAGCTTTTCGTCGTAACATAACGTTGTAATATAATTTGCGTTTGTATTCGTGCTCGTTGCACTGTTCATATATTACTTCTAGCACTATACTGAATGAGCTGCTCGTTGTTGATCTAACACCAATTTGCAATGAGCAACTCGTTTACCGTACACACTAGGGGCGTAATGTAATGTAATATCCCTATGATGATCGTGAAAAAAGCTGACAACACAGAGAAGCGACAACGTCTCGATCCGAGATGAATCGAATTATCCAGTATCCGTTCAAATTTGAGCATTACAATTACATTACAACGTTACGTTACGCCGTGTGTAACCACCTTTGGAGAATCCGTGGTTTCTAAACAAATTCAAAATTCGATTATCATTTCAACCACACTAAATTATTTAGCAGCACTTCTAATTAAAATTATTGCGTGTGCAGCACCGCAAATTCACGCTACCGAAAATCTCAAATTTATTGGAATTCAACAAATCCTATGAATCTATTTTATTATAAAACACAAAATATTTTTTGGTATTTGAATGGATCACTTCGTCCGACCCATTATTTTTATTTTTCACTTTGGTGGATTCGGACCAACACACCCACAATTGCCATGTAAATTTATGAGATGAGTCAGAGACAACCCTGAGACGCACAAGTGCATGCAAAATTTTATTTCGCAATACTTCACTGGTCCATTTTGTTGCAAGGTGCGGGTAGGTGGCGCGCATGTTGATACAGAGGTAAGGATGGTTCCTAGATCTAAGAACTGTTTAAAATAGAGCGCGAACTAGGGAGCGGATAAAAAAACCGTTCGAATAATAGAGTTGTTTAAAAAATAATAAGACAAATCAACACAAAGAATTGTTTATTGATAAATATAGGGACAAATATTAGTATACTTAAGAGCTAGCAACGTTTTCGAGCGAGGATTTCAGGTCAGCTGATTTTTTGATTTGTCGTTTCTTTTGCTTTTTCGGTTAGGGTCTGCGGTATCTGGCTGGCGGTAGCGGTTGCTTTTACCTGTGCGCATCCTACCTGTACAGGTAATAATACTGACTTTTAAAATATTTTTAAGAAGGTTAATTTTTTAATATTTTAACTTTAGATAGGCTTAACATACATCCATCTCTTATTGCCAGACATTTTTATCATTGCTAATAATGTACCAGACGCGATTTTTTTTAATTAAAAATTCAAAGTATTTCAGTACGTCTGTAATTTTAATATTGTGTTATTTAAGTATGAAAGAACCTAAAATCAATTTGCCAGACACTAATTCAGTTGTTGAACCATTAATCAGAACGATAAAGACCTGAAAAGTATTGCAGTATGATACTGTTAGTCAGAGAAAGACAGTTGAGAGTGCTCTCAGCTGCTAGTTAGTGCGCAAGAGTGATAGACAGTGACGGTGCGTAAACGGGAATTATGGATCATGTGAACACATCTTTGAAAATTTGAATGAATATGGGCGTAGAAGATCATCAGCGATACATTGTTAATGAATTATACCGAATCCTTGGTGAATCTTGGTCTTAAGCTTTACCATGCTTCCACGCAAGCATTCTTTCGAAATGGTGAAGTGAGGCCTTTTAAATTGTTGGAGAAATCTAGAGAATACCAATTAGCTTTTGAAAACATTATGACGGATGACAAAGAAGTACTTGGAACTACATATATGTGTCCCTTGAGAAATGTGTCAAATGTTTGGAGTTCGTTACTCTTCGAATGTTAATGATGTACGATTTAATATGATCTCAAGTACTTATCAGTCAAAAAAATCCGATGATAACTTTGAAAAAAAATGTCGAAACTTCGACTCAAGTTTGCCATCCTGCAAAGCGGAATTGCAACAGCATTTATTGTCGCTACGTGACAAAACTTTGGAGAAATGCTCACTTCAAACATTCAACACCTTTATCTCCAGTTTCTTCCGGTTGGACCATCGACGATGATAAGTAAGATTTTGTCTGGTTTGTTGGAGAGCAATTACCATCATCAGTTGCAAATATTTTTATTCAAAGTAAGTATGAAATAGAATATCTATTAACAATAACTATAATATTAGATAACGAATGAAAAAAATCACACTAATGTTAATTTTTTTGTAGTTACAGATGATAAAATGTTAGAAGACAACAACGATGCACAAGTTAATGATATATCAATAATTCTGATAATGAGAGTGACTACTATGACGATGATTATGAAGATGCATCCTTCTATTGTGACACTATTATAGACTGAACAAACTTTAATTGTTTGTAATTCTCGTGTGGTGACCAGAATATTTCAAATAAAAAAAACGTTCGAACCTTCAATAATCTGCTTTCTAATTCAGTCTTATTCTGATTTTATTTTCTTAAGTTAAAATTTTATCATTGAAACTTGTTGTTCTGTAATGGTTTTATATCTCGTTCTCAGCGATCTACTCTGCAACTGTCTCTCTCTGACTAATAGCTTCATACTGCATTACTTATCGGGACTTTATCGTTCTGTTTCATGGTTTAACAACTGAATTAGTGTCTGGCAAATTAATTTTAGGTTTTTTCATACTTAACATAATATTAAAATTACACATGTACTGAAATACTTTGAATTTTTAATTTTTAAAAAATAAAAATTCTCGTCTGACACATAACTAGTAATGATAAAAATGTCTGGCAATGAGAATTGTATGATTGTTAAGCCTATCTAAAGTTGAAATTTAAAAAATTAACCTTCTTAAAAATATTTTAAAAGTTAGTATTATTACTTGTACAGGTAGGATGCGCACAGGTAAACGCAACCGCTGCCGCAAGCCAGATAGCCCAGACGATAGCCGAAAGAGCAAAAGAGACTACATATCAAAAAATCAGCTGACCTGAAATCCTTGTTTTCCCTACGTTGCTAGCTCCCATAGTATATGAAAGTGCGTAAACATATTACCGTTACATTATTATAATTAAATTACAGTATTTTTAAATTAGAAAAGAATATTTTCTTGTAAATGAGGTCTTCGTCTTGCACATCGTACCTGAGATATCATAAAGTCTGGACATCCCAGCAAACAAATTCCGTGTGACAGGTAAATCATATCTGTTAGAGCTTTGATATCAACAGCCCTTTTTTGCAAAGTGTTCATTACGGAATTCTCTTATGAAGAATTCAATACAAATGTGCGTTCAAATATCTCGAACTTGAGTAGCGCTATCAACAAAGTTGTTAATAATTTAAATTCTTAAGAGTCTACTTAATGTATTGTACGTAACATATTTTGGAAAAAAATTATTCAACCAAAAAAAAGGTAAGCGGTCGTCGGACCGCCGACAGAAGCTTGCTTCTTATGCACAATAGAATGCGAGGTTGGGAACTCCATCAATGAAAATACGCGCAATAGAATGCAAGAACATCATCATCATCAATGCAACAAAACCATTTCTCATCGGTAGTCATTGAAATTATTGGCCATATTGTAATTGCGATATCTTATGACCTTTTTTCAAATTTTAACAATTATTGACCATTTTTAACAATTATTGATAATTTTGACAGTTTTGACCATTTTTGACCATTTTTCCAAAATTTTGACAATTTTTGATCATTTTTCAAAATTTTAACAATTATTGACCATTTATGACAGTTTCTGACAATTATTGATCATTTTTGACAGTTTCTGACAACTATTGACCATTTTTGACAATTTTCCGAAAATTTTCACCATTTTTCAAAAATTTTTACAATTTTCAACAGTTATTGACCATTTTTGACAGTTTTTTATAATTATTGACCATTTTTTCAAAATTTTGACAGCGGCACGCCTCTCTCTCTCTCTGCACTGAACGTACACTATGACCTGCGTCTCTCTCTCTCTCTTTCTAATGAGTCATCACGTGACGAACGCTTTTTCGTAACATCACACGTTTCACGAGTTCACTAGCCTTCCCAAAAGTCCTAAGTCGTGCAATAAGAAGCAAGCTTCAAAAATGTATCTTTTTATCGGCTAAAACGGTTAAAATTCAAAGTTGTTTCGGGTCAAATGGTTTACAACGGTACTCATAAATTCGATCATAAATTACCCACTGACGAGGGCAACCGCATTTTATTGTAGCATTTGTACTTGTTGTTGGACTTGACAGCTACCATCGAAATCTGAAATTTCAAGGTCATTTGTGGAAGTTTACGAATATGTGCCTCCTTACTTTCCACAATCCGTTTCAAGTGCTTCTTTTCTCAAATGTTCCCTTCGGTTGCTATGAGTTTAAAGGGTTCACCCAGAAGTGGAACATAAATTAAGTGACCTCTAGCCCGGGGTATCCGGAGTCAAATGGATTAGCGGAAAGGTCAGTAAAAATATTATTAGAAAATGTCAGGAAAAAAATGAAGATATACATATTGCACTAATGGAATATGGAACAACTCCACTTGCGGAATTTGATGACTCACCTTCGGAATTACTAATTAATAGAACAAATTTGCCCATTCATCATAGTGTGTTAAGTAAAAAAACCTAGAGTTGATCTAGAGAAGCTACATAATAAAAGAAACAAGCAGCACAATTTTATAGGCAGTACCTAGGCTTAATTTCAAAGTGGGAGAAAGTATAATATTAAGGAAGGATAAAATTTGGGTTTCAGGCGAAATTGTTAGTCTCACAGACAAACCACGTTCATATTTTGCTAGGGATAATTTTGGTAAAATTTACAGAAGAAATTCTTCTTTTATTGAATCCTGTACAAGAAAACCGCAACCTTACTGAACCTGAACTTGTGGAAACTGATAATATACCTAGCTCCTCAACCAATGTTACTGATAGGAGAAAGACAGGTCCTTCAGATAATAATGTAACTACCAATGGAGATGTTAAACCTGCCGAGTGGCATCCTCAAATAGTACAGACGAGAGAACAGCAACAATTTCGTGTAACTCGTTTGGGCAGGAGTGTACAGCCTCCCTCAAAATTTAAAGAATACTATGTTTAGGCGACAAGGGGGGAGATGTCACATGTATTAGATATATGTATTTCATTGTAACCTGTGAACATGGTCTTAAACGAAGTTGACATCATTGAGGTGTCGGCTGACAGGCGTCAAGACCAGGTTGACAGAGAACTAGAGAGAGTATCTCCACTTGTCAGAAAAACATTTAATAAAACTTGTTTTCTTTAATTATTATTCTTATTATAACATTCTTACAGTTAAAACCAATCTAAAACACTTTCTAGGTGATGCCCCCACTTTGGAAAAGCCTTTGACATTGCGAAAAACCGGGGTACATTGGCTCCTTTGCAACCTTGATCTACTTGCAACTGCTTCTGTGACAGGCATTACTGCTTCCCCTGCAAAGCACAAAAAATTATTATACTGCAAAAATGAATAAAAATCATTGTTTCAAAGAAGAAAACTGCAAGTCAATATTACATGAATGTATTGTTAAATTATTAGGGTAACTAATTTCGGTCAACTGAACCATCATCAGACCTGTAAGGGTGTTAAAAAAGAGCTTAAATATACTTACAAATTTTGGTGCCAATTAATGATATTTGGAACCCGAAGGTTGATTGGCGATAAAACCAGATACAGAAAATTCAAAGTTTTTTTGAAATCAGAATGAAAGCAGAAAGAACAAGAATTATGAGAGGAATAAGTTTCATTATTGACTTAGTTTTTATTTTTTGAAATAATTTCTACCGCATTTGAGAAATTGACTACCTTATATTTACAAATTATAAATGTTGTTAATAGAGAGTTTTTGGAACCATTAACTTTAGCGTTTGTCATTCACGTTATCGTTATTTCGCGCAAGCGCAGTAAGTAAAATGATCAACTTCAACTGACTTCAATGAGATCTTTATAAATAGTTTTTGAAACACTTAAAAATAACGTGAATTCAATTAATGTCAAATACGTCAACTCTTTTTAGACGTTCCTTGGTTTGCTATATAGTGAGTTGGATTTTTTTATTATACTCCATTGTAATCGTGGTAGTGATGGAGGAAGCTCTGAATATTGTATTAAATCGCAATGAAGATGGCCACAACCATCACATACACCAACTAACTGTATTCTTTGACACGATCAACCAAATGTCAAAAGCAATAACAGATTATTTCAAGATCGCTGCATTCCCCTTACTCGTGTTGTCAGATTTCCGTTCAACAAATAAAACTTCAATTTATACTTCAAAATAAATATATTTTTTCATGGTAAAATTGTGTCGGTGGTTCGAAAAATACCAATGTGAGGATATTTTTCGTCTTATTCTGATAATAGGGTCTTTAATGAATAATTATGCTATCAAAGACGAAAACTAACTTGAGTATATCTGGCAACCTGCATCTATCAAAATAAAAATTACGTTAACCGAATCTTGACGCAATCTTTCCGTAGATAACTGAATACGTTAGCGTAATTAACGTTAACGAAAGCTTCAAATTCTTCTGCGCATGCTCCGAATAGCGTTAACCGTAACGACAGTACGAATTAGGGGTTCCAAAAACTCTCTAATATTAATTTGAATGCAAGTAATGGTTATTAAAAATACAATACACAATTAAAATTCTAATCAGAAACAACAACACAAACATAAACCAAACATGGCGACACAGACAGCAAATGTCAGATGTCTATGTCAGCGAATACACGATACTCGAAATGCACGGAATGAGAATGGCCAGAACTGCCAATGGAATTGCAAGGCTACAACCGCCACCTGCCTCTACCTTGAGTGCTTTTGAACAAAGACGTATTTATGCAGTTGCAATGTATCAGACACAGAATTGTTCATGTTCTCACCTAACTAATTTTCCCTAGCACTTGTGCGTCTAAGTGTTGTCTCTGGATGTGTCAGCAAATAAGGCAAGCAGAACATATAAAGTTCATATAATACCCTTCTTGGTGTGCATCATTGATTGTTAATGTCTTTCTAACGCATTACGTTGGAAGAAATGGAAAAAAAGGCAGGTCTGTGATTATTATTATTATTTAAGAAAAGTGAATATTGATCTTATTGTTAGCATATTATTTCTTCAAAAGCATGACTATATTTACTAATATTAAATTATTTTAATATGTTAATTGAATATACAATTTGTTTTATTTTGCAGTGTTTTCATATCCCAAGTATTATTAATTTCATAGCCTTTTCGAATTTGGCTGAATACGATCCTGATGATTTTATTTATCAAATTGAAGGTTAGCTATATGTCAAAATAACAAATTAAATATCGACATACCCAAAACCCGGATATACGTCACAAACGATGACGCACACCAAAAAGGCTGTTATATGAACTATAGCTATCTTTCTATTTATATCTACGTCATATATTTCGTCTCTCTCGTTTAATGAAATGTGACTAAAAATGCGGTACGTGACGCTTCCTCATAAGTTTACCTTCGTTTGCTTATAATTTATCGAATCGCCGCCTCTGAAGTTTCACTTCAAAAAAACTTGTATCATGTGATTTTTCAAAAGGACAACCAGAAATGTGAAAACAGTTTCTGGTTTTATAATAAAAAAATATTTTCGCTTTACCTCCTATTTTAGAAAAATTATTCGAACTTACTACGTTCATTAAACTGTTGTACGTAACAAATTGGAAAAAAAGGTTAACCCAAGGGTATTTGCCAAAAGCCCTTTTCTCATGGAGTGTCATGCCAATCAACGTCGTTTGTAATTCGAAAACCTGTAGAGGTAAACTAACCTGTAACAATTATACCATAAATTTTGGT
This sequence comes from Lochmaea crataegi, assembly GCA_947563755.1. NCBI lineage: Eukaryota > Metazoa > Arthropoda > Insecta > Coleoptera > Chrysomelidae > Lochmaea > Lochmaea crataegi. The sequence continues at coordinate 2,435,382 of OX387432.1, forward strand.
TTATCCGTTAAAACATTTTTCGGAAATGCAGAATATGAAAGTGACTGACAATGAAATTTAAAAGGTATTTGTCCCGATGACGATTTCTAAGTTGCTCGTTTAGGTAGGATAGTCCTGTTTTTTTTATAAAGTTAATATTTGAAAAATCATAATAATATGTACGATTTTGTAACACATAATTTTTTTAAGAAAAAGACGAAGTGAAATCTTGTTGTATAATTTCTTCTCTGTGTCTGAACATTGACATGACATTTAAACTCGCTTCACATTTGCAGAAGGCAGTGAAATATATTTTTTTTATAATGAAACTTTGATCCTGGAAAACGATGGGTACCTTTACTTGAATTATACAGATTGGTAGGAGTATTTTCATTTTTTTGTGTGATTCAGTTGACAATAATTTTAGTGATGCTAATAAACTCGAAATCGGAATCTATCCAGAGACAACCAAGAGACGACCAAGTACATGTGAAGTTTTTGTTCCACAGTAATGAATTGTTCCACTGGTCTATACAGTGAGTGGAGATGGCGCTCGCGTTTCTCAGAAAATTTAAAACTACGCGCGCAAGCCCTCTTTCGTTTATTTCTGTTTTATTTTTTCATTTATTTCATTAAAAAAACAGAAAACTAAAAAAAACTAGTTTATTGAAAAATACAAGAAGTGGGTATGAGCTAAGCAAAATACTGCTAAAAAGTTATTATATAAACATTATTGAGGTCCAATATATTGCCTATTAGACAAATTACAGGAGCAATGAAAACATGCCCAACGACGGCCATGGAAGTGGTTCTTAACTTCGCGCCACTACATACGATGGTGGAAAGTGTTGAAGAAAAGACAAGACACAGACTAAAGGATGCATTGAAAAAAAACCACCTCGCTTTTTAGAAATTAGAAATTCTGGGACATGCCACAGGATGGAATAATGAAAATATATAACTTCTCAAAGAAATTCGATACGAAATTAAGCAACAATAAGTAATGGGATCCCAGTGCATGGTATACAGACAACTCTAAAGCAATAAAGGGGACTGGGATAAGAGTGTACGGGTCAGGAACAAAATACTACGAGAACTTGGGAAAAACCATCCTCAAGCGGAAATTCACGCCATAGGAAAGTGTGCCCAGTTAAATATTGATAAAATATATTGAAGGCAAAGGATTATCATCATGTCGGATAGTCAAGCAGCCATTAAAGCACTGATTTCTTGCGTAATCAGTTATAAAATGGCATGCGAGTGTGTAGGAAAACTCCCAGGAATGGACACCCCAAAAAGTTCAAACTAGTGGAACAAGAAGGCCAAATAAATTCAAAAATTGAGAAAAAAAGTGCACTTTTTAAAATTAGAAGCATAAATGTTGGATTTCTTATCCATTATAAATAAATATGAATACTACTTTTTTAAATGAAACTAAGCGCTTCTAATTAATTCCACTATTTAATGAAAAAATATGAAAATTTTAAGATACTTATTGATAACTATTTCGATATTGATATATTAGTGTCAGAATGACAAAAGATATATATGACGATGATATATCAATATCGAAATAATTATCAATAAGTATCTTAAAATTTTCATATTTTTTCATTAAATAGTGGAATTAATTAGTAACACTTAGTTTCATTTAAAAAAGTAATATGAGTAGATTCCACAAAGTAAGGGTCCAAACAGTAAATTCAAATATGAATACCGCACTGCAAATATATGGCAGATCACAAAAGCTACTGTAATTCTTATTACAGAACGTGAAAGGTAAGTGGGTATTTATTGTATGTAAAAATTACATTACATGTATTATATTAAGGACCAAAAAAATGTATTAGTGTTTAAAGGTTTTCAGCTTCCGTTTAGACGCTCTGGTGTTCTTGCGGTTCTGGTTATTTTCATCAGATTTCCTCTTGCACCACCATGAAATTCCCATTTTTCACACCGTACTGTGAATTTAGGAAGTCGGCAGCTGTGTTAGACAAATCCCTGAACAGGTTCCTTACGACACCACTGTCCTCCAAGTCACACAAATCTTCAATATTTGCTGCTCTCTCACACAATCTTTTTAAGCTCCTTATATGGACTTCTTTGGATTCCACCAATCGCATTAAACGATGCTTCCTAGGAATAGCAGTGGCCCTTGATACCCCGACAATTCCTCTAAATACAAAACTACGTTGTTGTAACTTTTCCAGCTTCAACTGAAAAACATACAAAAAACATTATTGTACAGTTAATTGAACAGACTCCACAATACATGTTTTATACCTAAGGATTTACACACATTATGCCTATATTATAGACAAAATCAATTTAATAAATCACATAATGTGTACATAAGTGATTATAGCAATTTTATCTAATTAATAAAAAAATAAATACCTGCTGTTAAAGTTTCAGGAACCTCTTGACTGTTGCTTGGAGCAACTAGGAATAGGTGGGTCATCAACTAGAACTGCTTCATCTGCAATATGTACAAAGGCAATGATTAAATTATAAAATACTTAGTAAATCAATAACAAAACTAGTTTTACATAATTTAAAATTATTCAGATAATTAAATTAGTAATTTATGCACACCTATATTTCTACTGTTTAAAGGCTGAATTGCTATTACTGGTAAGTACTTGGGGTGAATCCAGACGACAGGGCAATAATGTAGGTACAGCATCACAACGCAGCCTTCTTGTTAAAATGTTTCTCATAACATCCTGGTGAAAAATGTTGACTACAAATTGCATAATTTTTCATGGACAACACCGGGTGCATACTTCATGCCCATGGATGGTTGCTAAATCCTTGACCTACACAAAAAAAATCAGAATTTGCCACAATTTTTGTTTTATAACTCCAGTGATACCCTTCTGCAGGTCAAAATGTTAATGAATTCAAAAATGCAGGAGCCAGATAAAAATGACTTTAATATGTTCAAAACTTACCTCTTATCATTAACAGGAAAATTATGCAGTTTCTCTAAATCATTTGCACTGCTTCCACAAGCGGTACAACGTGTCGTACTGAATCCATACCGAATAAAAATAATTAAAAAATAAAAATGTAACCGCGTCTTTAGCTTCAATAGCTATCTATGGCGATAGAAAACACAAACACAAACTAATCACCAAACAAAAGTCTAAAATAATTGTAAAACAACCCAATATTACACAGTTTATAAATAGGTACGTTAATTGTTAAAATTATACTAGATTTAGTAAAACAACACAAATAAAACAAAGTTAAGCAAACACATCAAAACAATAATGGCGGCTGAAGACTTTGGCACGTCACGTTTACCGCTTAGAACATCCAACTAACTTAATGTTCTACGGTTTGTCCTTATGTCAAAAATGCCATGCTCCTACTGCCATCTGCGCTTACTTTGCGAAGATAAGACAAATATGTCTCCTAAACTTATAAGCTGAACAAGGATGGAGCTAGAAGGACTATTTTATTCGTCAATCAAACAATAATGTTCATGTAGTTGGCCGTCTCTTGGTTGTCTCTGATCTATCTTCAATTTTTAAACTAATTGACAACTGTCAATATAACTACAACAGCCCAACTGCAATTTCCACATCGATCGACTTTCCGGCTTTAATATACAATATGGTACATACTCAGATATAATGTTGCCCTATCCGAGAATAGGACATAAAATTTATATTGTTTTGATTCATACATAACACTTCTCCAAATTTCTGTGATGAATTCAGAATTTGTAAAACATTGAATTATACTCGTATAATTCTTCTAACTACGCACTCTGACAAAAGAACATAATCATCAACATTTCCATTTTTGTATTCGCTTAGAAAATTAGCAGATATTGTAATATACAATTTTTACTAGGGTGCCCAAAGATCTCAAATAAGAAATCGACAATATTATAACTCGCCCAGACACTGCTTGAATAAAGATAGATATATTGAGCGGACTACTCTCGTACGACCCTCGCACTTTGCTTCAACATAGTCGTAGGTTTACATGCCGGCTGCTGAGAAATATTTAATTATTTGTTATAACTATTGGTATATTTCCTGAATTGTGGGTTCATAAATAATCACTTAACAATAGGGTGTTTACAAATATTTATTTATCTTAATAGGAGATTACAAAGTTAGGATTTTATATTTCCTGACGGACTTTACTTAGGTAAATATTTTTAAATAAGATATTAACGCTTACAATAAATTACTAGATAAATTGAAAATTAAAAATCCCTGAAAGATAAAAACAAAAAATTATTCACTAAGCTAATTAGTTAAGTTCCTTCGATGTCTTCAAAATTTAAAATCCTGGTTAAACTACCATCTTCAGCATGAATGTTTTGAGAAAAATCAAAATCGGAGTCACCATCCTCACTAGAATAATCTTCTATGTCGATGATAAACTCATCTATGACTTGATCTAGTATAGGTTCCTTTTCCATGTATTCCTTTTCAAATTTTTGTGCATGGTCACACCTTGATTTCCACATTCCCACTGAAAAATTCTTACACAATTCGTCGCAATAGCCATGCTTTTTTTAATTTACTTTTAAACTCCATTCTAATAATTATAACTCAACTATAAGCTAAAACCACACCTTCCATAAACTAACTACTGATAATTTTTACCGATACTAAAAACTACTATAATACTACTACGCCACTGGAATTACTGCGATATTAACCGTTTGCGGTCAAAACAGAGACTGGGGTCCTCCATTTCAGTGAGTCTTGAGCGATCGGATGTTCTACCGCGCATCTCAGAAGTCCAAAGTCCAAGTGCCAACTTCCACTGGGTGAGTTATAGTAGTCGCATGTCAATCCCCCTGTTTATTCAATTATTGAGTACTTGATAGGTTTCGAAAGGGAATGATGATTGATATAATACTGATCCGTTTATTTTTTCCTATCAACACTCAGCAACATCAATAAACAATTTGTTTTAAAAATGACTAAAAATGGATATTTTATTTTGGGAAATTCAAATTTTTAAATAATTTAATGTAAGTACAGTAAGTTTTGATTGCCTTATAACGCTAAACATAGACGCGCTTAACAACACATGTTAAATCGCATTTTCAATTTAACTTTTTCCAGAATTGCACACCAGCAAGTCTTTACGTGTCTGTGGTTTTTGTTCGAAAACTATCGATTTCCCTTTTCTGGCATTGTATAGACTTACGGGGCCTTCGAACTTTTTCCTTATAGATGGTGAACATTCGCAATTCTTTTTTTATTTAACAACTACATAGTATAGTGATGTTCACTTCACCTTCGTCTCTTAAAATCAATTCTCATATTTGTTGAAAGGAGCATAAAGTGAATACAGTAAATGCCAAATTGCACTTATTATGACATTTACGTGCTTTAAAGTCAAATGGATGTGAATAGATGGACAATAGAGTTTTTCTGCCGCTTTTTCGTGGTCTGCATTTAAATGAGCACATCTTTTCATAAATGATGATGCACCTGTAGATAATTTTAATGTAGGCCAACGCCGAGCGGTTCTTTGAATATTCAATGGATACGGTGAATCTATTTATAATATCAATATCAATTTTTTTAGGTGATGAATTCTTCCATTTTCGTGGTTTTTATTCATAAATCTGCTCTGAAGTTTTTTTATATTTATTTCCTGAAAAAGGTTGAACTTTTTTTCTCGAAAGAAGTTATTCATCAAACAAAAGTACTTTTCACCATTAGGAAATATAAAACGCGACATGGCTACCCTTTTAAAACAAACTGAATTTTTCAGAATTGAGGAAATACTTTAAGGAACATACTTCCTCACTTATGACTCTCCACGATTTAATAGCTCACTCTCCACTCTACCGTTAAGAAATCTACTAACATGAAAAAGTACTAGCGAGAGGGAGAAATTTGTGGAAATTGTCCAAGTTCGACAGAAAAAAAATTATAATAGAAATTTAACAATAACAGTAATTAAATTAATTAAGAAAGAAAGGAAAAATTTAACGCTGTCACGTATAAAAGCAGCCTGGAAATTAACGAATATTCAAGTGAATAAAGGGCAATGGGGGTTTTTGCAATACTCGCTGTTGGCATTGCATCAGACGTTAAAAACAAACGTGGTGCAGAGCATTCAAATTGGCTTTAAGAACGGAAAGCGGCGGATGTACGTACGGATATGCAATGGACGATGACACCAACAGAAGGTGCTAAATGTGCTAAGGGGAGGAGCCGACTCAGCGGGTTTATGTGTCAACTGAACGGGTATGTTTCCAAATAGACTTTTTCATTTTCTTTCCATCGAACTAGTATTTATTTTACAATTTATTACGGTTTCTGTCCACAGGTTTTAAATATTACTCTTTTCGAATTATTTTTTATTGATTATCAATATCGAGTAACTTTACGTTAAGTTGTTTAAAAACTAGGAAAACCTTTAGGATGTAAAACCATACAGGCAAATATATAACTTCTACCACTTATTTCCAAATTTTTTGCGAAACTTTCGCCAAAAAGGCTAATAGTCCAAGAGACTTTATTCAGTGATGATTTAGTGCAGGGTTCGGCAACCTTTTAACAAAGAGGTGCCCATGTGCAATTTTGAACAAAGCCATAGTGCCATTATAAAAAACTGTATAGATTTCATACGAACAAATAATGTATTAAATTGTTAAAATATATCTGAATATCTGAATATGCACTTTCCATTTCTTGTAAAAATGACTTGAATTGTCTCTGAGTTAATGAAGAATGACCAGTAATGTAGTTCACAACTTTTACAACAGTATCTAACTCTAACTGAATACACGCTTATATAATGGTAAATCCGCCTTCTAGAAGTTTCCCGTATAACCGTGGCAATGCCGCTCACCGGGCGTTCGAAAAGCCGAGAATCACCTGCTCTTTTCTAGAAACGTGCCGTCGAGGTCGCGTCGTTCTAGCCTGGCCTGCCATCACTTAGCTCGGTCGAGCTACGTTGCCAGCTTGTGTACAGTTCCGTAGATTATTTAAGTATCCTTAAAATTAAATCTTTAGTTATCGTTTTATTTTAAAATATTAGACACCAAACTTCACAAAGTTATGCGTGTCATTTTAAACTGCCTTCAATGTACCCATTATAAAGAAAAGCGAACATAAAACCAAGAAAATGTTCATTGGACACAGACATTTAGAGGGAGTAGAAATAGCGGAGGAGGGAATTTTTGCAGATGATGTAGTACCTACTAATAGCAGGAAGCGAGAAAGAATTACAAAGAAAAACATAAACATCTGGAAAGAATCTATGGAAGAAAAGGGCATGATAATAAATTCAAATAAAACAAAGATACTAATTACAGGGGATCAGAATATTAATACAGACATCAAAATAGATAACATAAAAGTAGAACAAGTTAAAGAATTTAAATACCTAAGAGTAATGTTTGACGAAACGAGAGTGCTATTTCCCTGAGCATCTGAAGAAGAAGGACAAACAAGGAAAAATAAGGTACCTAAATTCTTTCTTTCCACAAAATAAAAGAAAAGGAAAGTTAATGATTAAATAATAATAACAATATTTTTAAAAAGATTCTGCTATAGCTAAAAATAACTCTAGATAGAGACTCAAAGGCCATAATAATAATAAAAAAGACAAACAAAAACAATAAATGCATTTAGATTAAAAAAAGCAATTAAAAAGATTTGACATATTTATTATTTACTGTAGTGTTTATATTTTTATGTATTATTATTAGAACATCTATCTTTTTTTTGCTTATAGACTGAACAAGTTTCTAGTTTTTCTTTATGAATAAATATTTCACTAAAATTAATTTTCACTTACCTTGTTGGTTGATAAGCATTTTCACCATTGATTTTGATTTTGTATATGATAGCCATTGTTTTTGTAAATACTCCTCATTTGTAAACTGATTTCTTGAATTTAGCAATTATTTTTACTACTCTTCAAGTGTGGAAGGTATGGTAATACATCATACATAATTTGCTACTGCATTAGAATTTGTTTCTCAATAAAAAATATGATATTTCTTCGTTTATTTCACTAAGTTGTCTATTATTGAGTAGCCATTTTGAGACAATAAATAAAAGTGCGCAGAGCGTTGACTCCAACACAAATAACGAATCCGACTGAGAGAGATAGTTTCGTGCTTTATCAGAGTAAGTTACAGGGTTGTACTGAGAAAGA